>JALPQI010000639.1:0-258192 GCA_025490895.1 Thaumatotibia leucotreta | reverse complement strand
AAACATGGATGAACTCGTATTCTTGTTAAATCACTTGGACCTTATTGTATTTTCCACAACTCGACATGAAACATGCCTGTTTTGCGTGGGTCCCAACGCTGGTCCAATATTTGTTAGGAATTTCTCATGCACCCCTGATTTTTTTTGCAGATGTACCTATACGTACAGGTTTTAACGACGTTAAACACTTAGACCTAAACTATTTTTACAGCACGGTGAAGCAACTTTTTGACCGACACCATGGTCGTTTTTATACCTTTTATTCCTTAGTATAGCTCCAATTCTACTTCTTACGTAAAATTGTATGCCTTTTTTATTTATTAATTTAAAATAATCCGCTAAATATTTTTCTTAAATGTGCTTTGGTAAAGCCTTTAAAGGCCCGACTCCTTAATGCCGAACTACAGTCAAAGTAAGTTACCAGTATCTGTCTTGGAAACCGAACCAATCTGTCAGTTTCTTTTAATTAAAACTAGCAAGTCGTGAGTTCACCCTTAGCGGGTATCTGCCGACCGCATGGCCTAACCAAAGGGTACCTAATACTACCATACTTGACACTATAGTTTGACAACACTCTCCCCATATCTTCTGTGCCAGTAGAAAAAGACAAAACAAACCTAAAAACTTGCATTATATCATAAAAGCGCACTTTCAACATACAATTTTTTTATCAACTACCTTAATATTTAATCCATGAGTTCACATGTATTTTTAGTTAAAGTTATTTATATTTATTAGTATTAAAGTAAAAAAAAATCTACGAACGTGTTGCACAATATCTTATCAATGTCAAAGACGACAAAGGGTATTGAATATCAGCCATATTTGTATATTTTTTGTCGTTTTTGTTCTGGCCCACGGATTATTATAATAGCGTGTGATTACATAGCTGTGAGCGTATCACGAACGGATCTGTAAAAGCTACAGTGAGGTAGGTGTGTGCGCGACTAATAACGAGCGACTAATATTAATCGCAACGCATCTGTCAGTCGCCGCAAACAAATCGCTGCCGGTGATCCGTCGCCGTCGCCACTCACACATACACACACGCACACACATACATACATACAGCCTTTTCATCGATGGATTGTATGGAACCAAATATCCGACACGCACACACACACAGCTCTTTCATCGCTGAAGATTGTATGGAAAATATTGACTATAGGTTTTGAGCTGGCTTGTACATATATTAACGTTTAAAAAATTGTGAGTGACTAGGAGGGGTAAAGGGGGAGGGGATCGAGGAGTAGATAGGGACGTAAAGTTTTGATTGGCTATATTCTATAAACATTTGGCAAAGATACTTATTGCGTCGAAATTTGCGCGGTGTTAAGAAAAACGCTATGTCATGCCCATCTTGGCACAATTGAACAAATGTTTCGCTATGTTTGACCTGGCATTAGACGTCCATGTTATAATTATGATTCGCAGTTATGAGCTTATATGAGTATTATGGTGCATTCCACGAATTATTTTCCGTGTATGACAGCTGTTTTAATAAAATCCGTAAAGCTCGAGAGTAATTATACTGCCAAGTCAAGTAATATTTTCAGAAGCATTAGAAGAATGGCATTTTGTAAAGGACGTTCTCGGAATGCTCCTTAGGTATGATTGTAACCAGTGATCGCAAATATGGAGACATAAAAAAGACGAATGATTCGGGTGTATAAAATAGTTAATTTAAATAAAATCAAGGCCCTCATATTCGTATTAAACATCTGTAATACTTCTTGTCATCAGGTACGTGACGTCATACAAGGCACAAGAGAAGATGAAGTCTGGCGAGAGAACAGTCAGGATGTCCATCGTAGACGAAGATAGCGAATACATGGCGGGCCACGTTGTGGACGGTAAGATTATTCATTCATACTATATTTTCCTTTATTCATAAACGTCTCCTAAATTAGCGAGCCACTAAGTCTAACTCCTCTAGTCTAAGCCTCGGAAACCGTGGTAGCACCCATAGAGACTTTTGTTCAGAGCACTGACGTCTACATAATATCGAAATCCCAGCCCATTTAACTGAAACCACATTTTCCATACTTTAGGCACGGGTTCTTTGTACCATAAGCATTCGTGATTACAATGTATTTACCTTCTATACGGCTGAATAGATTTTACCATTTTCTGCTCGTAATTAGGCATATCGGACATATCAAATTTAATATGAATACAATTTAACAAATTGAAATTTAACCTAGTTTTCGATACTGCAATTGCAAAGCTACTTGCTGTGGGGACCCACAGCAAGTAGCTTTGGTGAAGAAGGATATAAGTCTCGTACAATTTGTATACTTGTACTCCTTTTCATTGGTGACAGTATTTCAATTTCGAAGTAGATTAGTTGCGGTTTAGTTCCAATTAATACGAACTGAGTTTAATTTGAGGAATTTTGAGCACGTCTAGTTCGCATTTCTGTTTAATTTTGCTGTATGTTCCACTCGACAACGTGTTGTGTCAGATGTTGAAATAACGAGAGCCATTTTAGAGCACAATTTAAGTGTTGAAACGAATGCCGTTTATTGTAGGTATACTTAGACAGTTACAGTTATTTTTAATCGCATTATTATTTAGGCAAAAATACGCTAAGCCTTATTGAAAATGAATCACCGAAACACCAATTAGAAATTCAAAAATATTTTCATAATTTACGTGTCCAATGTAGGTGGCCACTACATATTTAAGGAATCGATATTATTTGTACAATGTGTATTTTTATATCATCGTCGCAATTACGTTCTGACAAGTACCGCATAGCATGTTAAATGGTAAAAACGGGACCACCATGAGCTACTTGAAGGTCTCGATTTGACCACTATTCACTTTTTGTCTCTAATACCATTCCACGATGACGACGATCCCATAAGTAGTAACATTGTTGCTAAAAAACGGTACTATCTTTTTTTTCCATGTGGTGACATCAGTACGGAAGTTTCTATCTATCGAATATTGATGACCAGTGATCAGTTTTTTGGATTCACCCTCACGGGATTTCACGTATAAAAAATGACGGGTGTGACTATAAAAAAAAATAATACTATATTACATTATGAACAGTAACATGGCAAATTGCATGGAAATGCGTATAAATAATCAAAGTTTATTTTTCAAGTTACTGTAGGAGACCCGCCGGGGGAATCCAAAAAACCGATCACTGTTGATAATAGACAGCAGCATCATGAATCATAGTGACTACTGCAATCGCCAACCCGCTTGCCCAGCGTGGTGATTATGGGCATTTACCTCCTAATGCGTTCATACGCATAGGCTAATTAGAGTCTGTTGTCCAGAAGTGCACTGATATAGGCTGATCTGGCTGATGATGTGATTATCATTCACTTGTTCTAGGGCGTAACTTGTACCCCGCTACCGGCTACCTGGTCCTCGTGTGGGAGACCCTCGGCATGATGATGGGAGAACTCTTCACGGAAGTCTCCGTAGTGTTCGAGAACGTGCGGTTCCAGAGGGCCACCAACATCCCTAAGGACGGTAATCTGGAGTTCATCATCATGATCCAGAAGGGCAGTGGAAACTTTGAGGTTAGTTTTAGAACCCTTTAGACCCAGTAACTACAATGTCTCTGACTCTGTCTCTACAAATCCAATAACTCTTTTGTTGTTTGAAGGAACGGAAGTCGTTTTAGGCTTTCGGCTTGATTTTTTTTATTCTTGTCTTGTTATTTTTTTCTTCTATCATTTTGAAGTTTTAACCTCGCAATACCCGATGTACATTGATGTTGCAATTCAATTTCAATCTTTCATGAACTTAATTAAAGTAAAATTTCTTTTGATTCATTGTTTTTTGAAACAAATGCAATTCTTACCAATTTACGTATAACAAGGTTAAGGGTGCGGCTCGACTGAGGCGGAGGGGAGCGGAGATGTGCATAATTAGCCAATGAGACCGCATGACAGTGTTTCGACTTTTGAATTTGAAGAATGTAATTGGTCAATTTTGCACATCTCCGCTCCTCTCCGCCTCAGTGGAGCCGTACCCTAATTCTAATAAAAAATAGGAAAAGTAAATATGGTGGGCCTTACGGAGATAATATTTCCAAACGTGCTATTTTGTGGCAAAAATATGAAGAACATTATCAGTTATCAGACTAAATGCGGTACCTGTTTGTTCACTATAAACAACAGTAGCACCCTATAAAAGTTCTTATACAATTTTCGTAGATCGTCGAAAGCGGCGCGTCAATCGTGACAGGCCGTATTTACGCTCAGAAAGACGTAGGCCAAAACTACAGAGTGTTGCCAGCATTGCCTGAGCTGAGCGGACCTAACATCAAGCACATGCTGACGAAAGACTTTTACAAGGAGCTGAGGCTAAGAGGATACCAATACAGGTAAATATCAAGATAATGTTGAAGAATTATAAGAATATAGCTAATTGGCCGCCAATAAAACGAATAATCCATCTACCATTTGCGGTTTAATTTAATGATATGCTCCATAATACGAAATCTTAGTTTGACTTCAGTATTTTAAAATTGATACTGTCTGAATAAATAATAAAATAATAATAATTGACATCCCCGTCTTATCACATCACATCAGGTAAATAGTAAGTACCCAAGCTCAGAGAAAAAATGTCTCCTAAATCAGATGTAGGTATATAAGAACTAAAGGAATAGAAGAAGAACACTGATCTTTTTTATTGACCTTAAGACCTGTTTATTCTTTTGTACTTGCTGCACATTGCTTTGATTAATTGCTGAACTGACCTTTATTATTTTCTCAGCGGTCTCTTCCGTGGCGTGATTGGCTGCAACATCGAGGGCACCCGAGGTCGTTTGGCCTGGGTCAACAACTGGGTCACATTCATGGACTGTATGCTTCAATTGAAGATCATCGGCCATGACACACGTGGTCTTTTCGTACCGACCAGGATTGAGAGACTGTCCATCGATGCGTCCATGCACTATAACGCAATTTCAAACATGAACCCCGAGTCGACTAGGCAATCCTTTGAAGTTCGAGTTTATCCTGATGTAGGAGTGATCAGGTTAGTATTAAAATGAAAGATCTATTTAGGCCTCCTTTTTTTTAGCTCAGTGTCTAATAAAATGTATTTTTTTTAATTCAGATCTGGTGGTGTAGAAATCCGTGGTCTCCATGCCACCCCTATTTCAAAGAGAGTACCACTCGGAGTGCCTGTACTCGAGAAGTACGAATTTGTTCCGAACTTTGGAAAGACTAAGATGAAGGTACTTTTAAAGTTTTACTTATAAATGTTTTAAAATCAAAGGTGACAAGAGTAAAATATACATTATTATTTTATTTTAGACTGAAGATATCTTACGGACGAACATTCAAATTATCCTCGAAAACATTCAGACCTTTAAAGTAAAGAGCATTGAACTGGTAGATGAAGAATACAAGAATAATAGTTTGGAGCCCCTGATCACCGTAGTCGCTGATGTTCTTGGTGATATGCCGCTCATGCAAGCTGAACTGCTGGTCATCACAGAGGAACCCGAGAAGCTGGAGATGCCGAGCAACGTAACTGTAGAAAACAAGAAGATATCTGGAGAAACTAACACGGTGCTGTTCGTTGGAGCTAATCTGTTGACAAGGCCTGATGTGAGTAAATAAAATAATGAATACATCAAAAACACTACAATGTTTACCAAAATATTGGACGTTGTAATGATAATAAACTCCTTAATATGTTTTATTGTTTAATACACAGACCCTGCAACAAGCCGTTTCAACTCTTAGAGACAAATGCTTCATCATCAGCCGAGAAAAGGAACGTCCCAACCCCAAAGAATATGCTGAAAAATACGACATAATCACCATCCATGACACAGGCTGCGAGTACCTGGTCCTCTTCAGAAAGAGGGTCGGTGCCAAGCCAGCCAAGTTCATCAAAATTGCTGCTGCTGATGATTCCTATGCATGGATCGAGAAAGTTAAAGAGGAACTGAAAGAGGGTCAAAAAGTGGTCCTGTATGGTCAAAATGAACATATTAATGGTCTCCTTGGTTTAGTCAATTGTCTAAGGAGAGAGCCAGGTGGTGAAATTGTTTATGGATTCCTGATTTCTGATCCATCTGCGCCAGAATTCAATTCAGATTTGGAAATATATGAAGAACAGTTGGACAAAGATTTAGCTATTAATATATTGCAAGACGTAAGTATTCATTACGGTTCTAAATTACGTATAGGTCTATTTCATAAGAATAAAAACTTACTAAAAACCCATCCGAATCGGTTCTTATATCCAGTATCAGTTTCATTCTTGCTGTTGTCTTTTTGTAATATGTTCTCTCCATAGTGATAGTAATACTTTGCACCTGTATATTCCATTATTGTATTACAGCTAATCACTTCATACATTGGAAATTCGTTCCACTATGAAGGGACAGTAAAAAGTTTGCTTTGTATTATTTTCATTTGACAATGTATTTTATCTATTTTTGTGGAACAACTCAAATTGATTCATTATTTTTTTTAGTATTCTTTTTTATTTGTTTGATATATGATACCTGGTATTTAAATTAATTAATTATCTCCAGGGTCAATGGGGTACATATCGTCACTTACTCTTAGGTGACTTGGACACCACTAGAGCCGAACATGCCTTCGTCAACACCATCACCATTGGAGATCTCTCTTCACTAAGATGGCTGGAAGGTCCACTGAAACATGATACTATATTCAAAAATCCTGAAAGAGTTTTGCTTCACGTGAGTACCTTAACCTGGGAACTTGTTAGTTCTTCGTCGCTTATCTAACAGTCCACCCTGCAGACATCTCTAATAAATATCTGATAAGAATAAGTATTCGAATATGTGATTAATCAAAAAACATTTCCTTTCTTCTTCCTGAAATAATTAACCTAGAAACAGGTAAGTACCAATGTTTTTGTCTTCCAGAAAAAAAACAAATTTAAGCTGAATACGAAGCTTGGTATATGAAGCTTGGAATAATTTGAAATGATATATACCATTTGACCCGATATTTGAAATGGTATATACCATGTCAAATTGTGTTTACGGTTTACGGCACTGCTGCATATGCCATCTTCACGGAGTAACTAAACACACAACCACAATGCATGAAAACCATTTTACATGGCCATATGCCGTTTCAAACGATACAAAGAAATGATAAACACAAAAAAAAAACAGATCATTGATGACGTCAATGAATAATCCTGTTCAATCCTCAGGTATACTGCGCTGCATTGAACTTCCGTGACATCATGACAGCAACAGGTCGCGTGACAGTAGACGCTGTCGCTCGCGGTAGACTTGCGCAAGAGTGTGTCCAAGGTTTTGAGATCGTCGGAAAGACCAGCAAGTAAGTTATCTCTAATACGCATTAAGATACTTGAATGTGTAAAAACTATTAAATCTTTGAGGACATTGAACCCTTTAACGGGCAAAACTCAAAAAAATCCTGGATTCAAGCCCCAACGCCATCATATAGTACAAAAAATATGCATAAGAAAAAAATACAAAAAGGCAGTGTTATGAGTAGCTCGTTTTTGAGATCGGTGCCTTATAAAGGGTTAATCAAGTCTTATTACAGAAAATCGGTGGCTATTGAGAACGATTGGATGAATGTATATCAGATATCGTAGAACTACAGCAGAGTGCGTAGCCATGTTGTTAATCGCTAATTCTCTGTGGCGTAGTTTTTTCTTTTTATTTTTTATTATTAGTGATAAAAGGCAGTTCCGTTTTGTTCGCTACTGAGCGTTAACTATTGGCTTTCCGCTTGATCTTGGCTACGCACACTGTACTGCAAAGGAGTTTTCTTTCGAAACTTAGTATTAGCAGTAGATATGACCACTTTAATATTCCACAGTGGTTCCCGTGTCATGGCAATGGTGAAGAACAGCGGTATGGCGAATTTGGTGGAAGGAGACAGGGCGTTAATGTGGAGCATACCTGACGATTGGACCTTCGAAGAAGCTGCCACCGTACCTGTCGCTTACGGCACAGTTTATTATGCTATGGTACGTTTCCTGATAAGTATTATGTTATTGGTAGGGCCTTTAGGATCGCATAATCAATTATCTGCATAAATATTAAATATTATGTAATATTGTATCAAAATTATTTTCTTCTTGGGCTTTAACGCATGAATGTCTCATTTATATGTCATATTCGATTCTTAAAATGGTTAGATCGATAGTCTAGTTTTTGAAGCAAAGTATTTCCACTAAAGTTACCTGAAAACTACATTGACAGTACGAAACTCACTATTAATTACTTCATATAAAATTATTTTGCTTGCCTTGGTGGAAACTTAGACCAGTTGGTCTAAAGTTTGGATTGAAGTGCTTTTCTCTTTATGTCTTTTCCTGAACAGAAACCTTACACTGTTCCCATTGTTCTAGGTCATGGTCGGTCAGATCCAGCCTGGCGAATCTATCCTCATCCACGCCGGTTCCGGCGGCGTGGGTCAAGCTGCCATCAGTGTGGCTCTTCACACTGGCTGTGAAGTGTTCACCACTGTTGGTACTGCTGAGAAACGGGCGTTTATCAAGAAGCTGTTCCCTCAGCTTAAAGGTATGAAGATGTTTTGGAAAAAGGTTTCACTTACGACTCCATTTTTTTTTGTAATAAAGAGGTTGAAAAGATAAACGAGAACACTATTTTAGATTTTTTTGTACGGGTGTTTGGATATTCTGCTCCATGCAAAGAACCCCAAAAATGTATCGCCAACTACCAATTTTTGTGAAAATCTTTAGTTATTTGATATATGTGTAGATAACCGACAGACCGACCTTAGTCTAACTTATATACAAGTTGGCAACTTACAAGTTTCGTGGGAAATTATTTTTCTGCAATTTGATTCTTACTCATGTCTAAACTTTTTTTCTCTTGTACAACAGACAGCCATATTGGAAACTCTCGTGACACGTCATTTGAAGACATGATCCGCAGAGAGACCAACGGCAAGGGTGTGGACATGGTTCTTAATTCCTTGGCTGATGAAAAACTGCAGGTGAGACCTTATAGTTACCCATATATTTTCCATATGTATTATGGTTTCAAATGCTTTGCGTTCCTATGATAATCCGATATTTATTGATTTTGACATGAACCTGTCTGTCAAATTAAAAGCGCTGGAGGTGATTAAATCTTGTAACTTTATATTGAAGGACATCCCAATATTCAACAAAAATAATCAGAACTAGGTACGTCACATTATTTCTAATAGTAAGAAAATGAATTCCACTTGCACGATGGCATTACAGTTCTTTTTCTTATTTTTATATACTAATCGTTCTTTTCTACAGGCCTCAGTTCGTTGCCTGGGTTACCGCGGGCGGTTCCTTGAGATCGGCAAGTTCGACATCAGTCAGAACACCCCCATCGGGATGTACTTCTTCCTCAAGGAGACCTCCTTCCACGGCATCATGTTGGACTACATCTTCGACCAGAGCTTTGAGTTCAGAAGGGTAAGTTGCTTTTTACATTCTGTCTTCTATCACTTCTACTTATGTCCGTAAGCAATGTTTTTCTTATATATACCTATTATCTATCATCACGACTATATAATGTATCCCACATGGTCTTCTTTGCCGTATTTTTGACGTCGCCATCCAGAACGTTGCATTTTGCCATGTTTGCCAGCAACACATTTCTCCAGGACGCTTTTATATCCGTGACTTTATTAATGGTGCGTATTTCACCTGCAATTTATACTGTTTTGAAAAATATCGTACTTCCTTAAGAATGAAACACGTTTTTTCAGTTAATTTGATAGTTAATTCTGCATGTCTACTGCTACCAATTGACGTAGATTTTAAAACAGCTATCACCTTGAGAGTTTTCATGCTCAATATATTATATGTTTTCTTCTAGAAACTGCAAGATCTCCTCATTGCTGGTATTGAGAGCGGTGCCGTGCGTCCGTTGACATACTGCACGTTTGAGAAACATGAAATTGAGACAGCTTTCCGTTACATGGCAGCTGGAAAACATATTGGCAAGGTACAGTAACAATTCTTCGCCAATTTTTTTGTTGGTGCTATGGTAAAGTTGGCTTTAGGTAATTTTCCTATTTTCCCTGCTTCGTAGTTTCTTAAGAACAAAAATCTCTAACGACGATCTTTGAAGCTTTCATGTGATAATGAATTGGTGTTTCTTTGGGCAGGTGATAGTCAAGGTTCGAGAAGATGAACGCAGCCATAGAGCTGTGAAACCAGCAGCAATGCACGTCGACGCTGTCCCAAGGTAATCACAAAGCAGGTTTAATTTCCAGGTTTCCAGAACACATGTGTGATGAAGGACACCAACAGTAGAAGTAGCAGCAGTGGAAGTAGCAGCTTAAGGAATTGGTGTACTTCATAACACGCCGTCATAAATTGGAACCAATCGGCACAAATTGTACCAATATCATAAGTCTTCCTTAGCGAATGGATCGCTTAAAAACTGTTGTTTCAAATAATTTTTGTTCCCAGATACATGTGTGATGCAGAGAAGGTATACGTCATCATTGGAGGCCTTGGTGGCTTTGGTCTCGAGCTTGCTGATTGGTTGATCATGCGTGGAGCTAGGAAAGTACTGCTGACGTCACGTCGTGGTATCTCTAACGGTTACCAATCTTCGAGGCTTCGGTAAGTTATGTTTTAAGCACCAGGAACTTAATATCATGTCAGAAATTTCTCTTATGATGCCAAGGATCTGATGAAGATCTCATATGTGCCTGTAGCAATACTTATTAGTTTCAAAATGTAATATTACATTAAATTTAGTTGATTGTGAAATGCATTTCTGCAAAGCCATACTCGTACCTACTGGTACATTTGGTGTATATTGTTTCTTCTACACAACTCTGTCTATACAGCGCATGGGCCGGCTACGGTGCAGACATCCAAATCTCCACCCATGACGTCACCACTGAAGCAGGTTGCGAAGAAATGCTCAAAATGGCGCTATCTATGGGACCCGTACAAGCAGTCTTCAACCTGGCTGTCGTGCTCAAGGATTCCATTTTCCAAAATCAAACCCCGGAGACTTTCAAGACTTCATTTGCGCCTAAAGCCCTGGCGACAATGCATTTGGACAAACTAACTAAGAAACTCTGCCCTGGATTAAAGTAAGTTTTAATATTCTGCTTCTAGATATACAGGTGATAACGGCATCGTGAACGTAACTGTGAAAAACGTGTTAAGATGGTCTTTCTGAACAAAATATTTTTGTTGTGGAAATCTCCCATGGGACCTATATGAACAAATGTACTTTTTTTACTACTTCGAGTTCATTAACATGTAATTTCTCCATACGTCCCTTGCAAATGTGATTACATAATTATGAAATGAGACTGGAAATTATGAATACTTCCCCAACGGGCCGTATGAAATCAGTTTGTTTTTCGCGATGGTCATATTTGTTCCATAACAATCATTAAGTTAAGATTAAGTCTCTCCGAAACATGTCGCGCTTAGTGATTAAATACACGAGTTTCTCCATCCTTCAATTATAGTTTATAGTTATTATTAGGTCTCACGAAAGTATAAATTCGAATATATTCTTCTTTAACATCTTACTTTCTTGGCCATAGGGACTTCGTGGTCTTCTCTTCGGTATCATGCGGTCGTGGTAACGCTGGTCAGACCAACTACGGTCTCTCTAACTCTGTGATGGAACGCATCTGCGAATGGAGAAGGAAGCTCGGACTTCCTGCTCTTGCTGTCCAGTGGGGAGCTGTTGGTGATGTAAGTATTTTCGTTACTATCTAATGCCTTTCTGTTTTATTGACAACTTTAAGAACATCGATGAAAGAGACTGCATTTGATCAAAAACGTTCTCGAACATTTTGCGTTCCCTTTAAACCGATAATTTTGTTCTTATCGATTACAGTAGGTCTACTAATTAGATTGACAGTATAAATAAGGTTCATGGGCAATATGGGCATTAAATTCTGTTCGTAGAAGAAAATTAATATACCCCGCACCTTCACTAATTGTAAAAATGGTGGAGGATTCTTGAAAGATAGGCGTCAGTGGTAGATATCTTTAAATTAATTAATTATTCATTTCGAAAATGTCACGAATATAATTATTAACCTTTGCATGAAGATTGCTTCTACCCGTCCGCACCATATCTTTTTATTCTTCCACATGACAGCGACGGCAAGCATTCTAAAGTTAAATTCATTATCATGCCAGCGCCCCTCGTCATGTGAAATAGACTGTACAGGATTAATACTTTTACACCATGCAACTTGTTCCATATTTGATCCAAACTATCTATCCAGGTGGGATTAGTAGCTGACATGCAAGACGAAGACATGCAGCTAGAAATCGGAGGCACACTGCAGCAGAGGATCTCATCATGTCTGCTCGCGCTGGACAAGTTCTTAAAGCAAGATCAGGCGGCCATCGTGTCTTCCATCGTGGTTGCCGAGAAGAAGGCAGGAGGTTCCGGCTGCGGCAATCTGGTTGACGCTATTGCGCAAATCATGGGTAAATAAGATTGGTCTTTGGCGTGTTAAACAGTTTGGGAGTTATGGAACTTGAAGCCCAAGCTTAATGCTTCAGAGGCAAACGCTTGCATGTTGTCACTGGAAACAGTCTACAGATAAAATTAAATTTAATCACTTGTATTTATCATATCAGCGGATACTGACTGTTATCATGTGTAATAAGTCAAAGAAATGCCTACTACAGTACAGTCCAGCAACGCGATACGAATTTTAACATTTTTATGCGAAAATAGTTTACAGTGTATTATCATTACTAGGCCTGGGACTTTTTGATGGTGTGCATCCAAGACGTCCACTCTGGAGTAGGAAATTATTGCCGTAATCGCTACGTTTGACAGGCGGTTTGCCGATCATAATCAGTCATAAGCTCAGGCCTGTTACCACGAACACCGAAGTTAACAAATTTCGTACATTTGTCTCTGTCACTCTAATGACACCTTCGTTGGAGTGACAGAAACAAATCCAGCAGGCCAGAATAGCCCCAGACAATTAAACTACTAAGCTAACTTTTTCCCAACAGGTATCAAGGATCTGAAGACAGTATCTCAGCAAGTGTCATTGGCCGAGTTGGGAATGGACAGTATGATGGCGGTGGAAATCAAACAGACGCTGGAGAGAGAGTTCGAGATTTTCCTTACAGCACAAGATATCAGGACACTTACCTTCGCCAAGTGAGTATGGAATTCAATTTTAAATTGGACTACTTTCTTGAGAAGTCTTTCGATGAGAAGACTTGTATATTTTCTAAACGAGAAAAGGTAGAATTTCTGTAGGCACAAATACTTTTATGCTGTAGATTTTTTTTAATAGTGAAAATTGAACTAGGTATATCGAAGGACCATAATTCCATGCTGAGATGCTACAGCATTTAGAATAATATAATGGAATGGAACACTTTTTCTCTATGTTAAATAATCTGGATTTTTAAATTTAGACATACGAGTACCTACATAAATCATGTTAAAGAATACATTTCGTCCCTAATGTCTTTATTTATTGATAACCTTTATTTATGTTTCCTGATACACAATCCGGATAACTTATAAGATAAAAATGATCACTATCCTTTTCCCCAAGCGTATAAAAGATAAGAACAGCTAACATTTTTCTGTCATATATTTTTTATGGGGATAGCGAGACAGGCCTTAAATTGTCTAATTTCACTAATTAATTGAGAAGCATTATCGTTTCAAGCAAGCATTGGGTGAAATTCGTACGTATCGATTGCAGATAAATTGGAAGTTATGGGCAATTGGCAAAAAAGTCCTTAATAGATTGCTATTAAACAGATTACGTAGGTACGTTTTAATCTGACTTTATGCGTACGCTTAAGTTGGTACGTAAGTAAGGGTCGATCGCTAGTCGAAAAAAAGCCACTTAGTAAAATTTATAAATTCTGAAGGTATAGTTTTTGATTTTGCACTCAAGGACCACCATGTTACAATATTAAATAAATAAATATCTTGGGACATCTTACACAAATCAACCTAGTCCCACGGTAAGCTCCATTAAGGCTTGTGATGTGGGTACCAGGCGACGATATATATAATAGATAGATACATATAGATACTTAAATACATATACAGCCATGACCAAGGAACAAATATTTGTGATAAATAAATACCTACACAAATAATGCCCTCGCCGGGATTCGAACCCGGAACCTCCAGCTTCGTAAGCAGGGTCACTACCAACTAAGCTACGGAGGCTGACACTGACTAAAAGCCTTAAAATTGGCCGAAGTTATGCAAAAAGGACCCAATCCCACCCAAAATCCACACGAATATGTCATTTTAAAGACTGACTTTTTGTTTTGATTTAATGTAACGTTCTTAGAATGCTGCTGAGGCGACCGAAGCACTGCAGTGCGTCGGCAATGTTTGCCGAGGTACATGCAGATGACTTTTTTGCTGTCAGGCGCAAAAGAATTGCCTCACTGCTGGGTCGAGTGCGCGGAAGCAGCAACAGCATGCTAAGAACGTTGGCAGAGCGCCTTGACTGCCCCTTTACAAAATACTGGGTCGATGTAGTGTTGGGGAGGGCCGAATAGTAGTTTTTAGATTTTTTTTAGAGTTGTTGTTGTTGTTGTGATTTGTCTTAGCATTAAGTATTGTACTAACATAGTTTATAATGTATTAATTTTAAGTCTACTAACAAAATATGGATGCATAATGATGGTCCGAATTAAACAGTTTTTTTTATTTTTATTTATTATTTAATGTATTAATCGTCGGTTGACCAACAAAAGTCACTAAGTAACAAATACCTACTTGAAATAAAGCTCGTATCACAGTTCTGTTTCAATACTGAGATACGAGGTTGCTAGGAGTAGTGACAGTTTTGGTGGGTCCTTTTAGAACATTTTGTCAGACTCTATAGGTATTAATTTATTTCATAGGCTGGTCGAGCTAACAGCACAGCGTGAAGCTGAATCCTCAACCACAGCCGCCCGTCCCAACACCGCTGAAGGCGCCGCTGGTCTTCGAGTCCTCATGAGGAACTTCGGTGAAGAGCGGTTGGTCTCCGAACCCTTCATCTACATGCCGACCATGGTTACAGATGGAACTGAGGTAAGCAACAATGTTTCTTCTTCTTTAGATTTTCTTAAGGTTGGAGCTAGTCCCAAGACAGTAGATGGTGCCGGTGGTTTTGTTTGATGAAGTGGTGAAGCGGAAGATGAATTTGGTGACGAGCTCCTGGCTTCCGAGACCTTTATTAAAGTACGTGTCGGTATAGGTCACTGATGGTAATAAGTAGGGATCGGAACTATGGGTTCAAATAAAACTTTAACAAAACTTTAAAACTGACATATAGGAACACTTTATCCTAGAAAAATACGAATACTCGTAATTATTATTGAAAAATTTTAATACCTGTCTCGGAATCTTGAACTTACGAAAATTTGGGTGTGTAGATAATATAGTATATTTTATGAATGTATGTGATTTTTCATGTCCACTTGACAAGTTTTGTTAAAGTTTGGCACCATAGTTCCGATACCTAGTATTTAGGTAATAAATGAGAAAGCTACACTTACTATCTCTTCTTTGCTGCACTTGTAAGCGTAGGTTGCTCTCACAGAGTTATAACATTTTTGTTTAGAGCTCAAAGACTTCCTACTAGAAAAATACCTCCGTCCATGACGAACAATTATTCACTACAGATAGATCGGAACGGTTGTCACTAATTATAAAATCTCAGTAAATCGTGAGGATTTGCTTAATGTAATATTTGATAAAATAATTAGTAAGTAACAAACTTCAATCCACAATTTCTCGGAACTTGAAAACTTTTGCAAGGAGTAGGTATTCTGAATACTTCTACTTCAGTTGCTTTTGAAGGAAAAGGTATAATTAAGTAGGTATACAAAATGAATTAGAAATACAAAGATATACTCATAAATAATACCTATACCTATTCCGAACCGAATACAAAAATTAAAAATGTTCAACCCACACACTTTTAAAGTAGCTTAGTTATATATTTACTTTAAATCCTTAATCCTTTAATCTGCGACCATTGGCTGTACAATTCTATACATTTTAATGGCTGTTCCATCGGTAATTCGGTTCTTCGGAGGTAATTTGCATACATCTCAGACTAAAAGGCTCTCAAATATGCGGCCTCACGAATTTATGCAAAGATTTTTCCCGAAATAGCTAGTTTGAATCTTACTCCCAAATCCATGTAATTAAGGATCGACCACTTCGAAAGTAAATATAACGAGAAACGTCTAATAGAACATAGGATTTTTTTATGAAAATCTCATAAATCTACACATAAAAAGTTGACTCAAGTCTGAGCTGGGATGTGTGATGGAAAACAAAAGAAACAAGCGAAATAGAACAAGTTGACAACAGGGTGCTTAGACAAGTTGCCAATCGCTAACGCTTAATCGTCAATCGTAAGCGAAAGGCAGCTAACTGTCTTTGTCGCACCATTATGAAAGAGTGACAGAGAGGGAAAACTACGATACGCTACTAAGCGTTAGCGATTGGCAACTTGGCTAAGCATCCAGTTCTCAAAGGTCAAAAAATCAATCAAATAGCTGGAATTATTATTTATAACTTGGGACTCAAATGCGTCTTAAAATAAACACCTCAGTCTTCCTTTTGAAATATAAGTGCAATACCATCTTAATCCTCGCAGCACTCTGGAACTGTTATGTCAAAGTGATGTTAAGGAAAGTATTGTAAGAAATCAATCCAGGGTCCCAATAAGTTCAGTATACCTAATCATTCAATCGTATTTTTGGACAGTTAAGTCCTATTATGTAAATATTAATGGCTGTAACAGTTTAAATCAGTATTTTCAATATTGACATTATAGGTAAATAAAGTTCAGTTTAGCGTTAAACGTGAATCATATGCCCCGATAAATTCTATGCCCCAGTTTCAACGTGTCCTAGCATTGGACTAACTTTGCGTTGCCGAAACTTGTGTCATAAACAGAAGGAATCGGTCAACCATTTACGAGTAGAATGTTCAAACCGTATTCACGTTAATTTTATTAGGTATGAACATTTAAATACGACTTAGCATATGTCTCAGTCGAAATAGGGTACAATTTATTTCTGGTTAATTATTTTGAAAGTGTTTACGTAGACATCATCAGTTTCTGACATAGGGTCGATTTTGGATCGGTTCGAAAATTTTTTTTTTCATATTTAAAGGCCTTTAATGAAATTACAAACAACGTCATAATTTTTGTGTAACGATGTTTAATTTTGTGTAGTGACTTTTGGCAGTGAAAAACGGGACACATTCAAATTTTCTATGAACGATCAATAATAGTCGCCTTGTTTTTTTTAATACGACACCTTTTTTTTCTGCCAAAGGTTTTATGACAGAGTACACACTATAATTATAGAGTTTGTATGACTAACATTCATACCTAACACAATGCGAACGTGATTTTTGTTTTGAATAAGGCCTTAACTATGTTAATCTTTTTTCAATCTACCCAAAACCTATCGGTTTTCTTATCTTTTTCCGGTAGTGAATCCTTATAAACAGTGCTAAAGGCCTGCCTGTTTTAACCGGCTCTGAGTTGACCTTGGAACCAAGTAAATTTGTGTAATGTGAAATGTCCCACGAAATCCTAAGCCCACCATATCTTCCAGGGTCACGAAGCGATCCATGACACGGAAAACCCGCCCATGTTCATCCTCCCTGGTCTGGAAGGAGCGGCGTCAGTCATGGAGCCGTTGTGCAGGAGGCTGAAGTGCAAAGTGTGTGTGCTGCAGCTGGGAGTTGAGCATCCGAAGGAAGATATCGAGGCTATGGTCAATAGGTTGTACTTGGTGAGTTTTATTTGATGTTTCAATGATTGCTATACTCTGTTTGGTTAGGTATTTAACTAAATGAAAACTATTGAACATATTGCGAAACCACAAATCAAATTATTTATTAACTTGATAGTCTTAAAATCGACCGAAGACCGAGTGGCCGAGGGGTACAGGCATCAGCCGCGAAAGCTGAGTACGTGGGTTCGATCCCCACCTCGGACATTAGGTGATCTTGGTCGTTTTTCTTTGGTATATGACATCTAATATTTATAAATGTAAACCAGTTCCTAAACAATCTTGCAGTATCTTTTTGCAACATTGTTTGGTCTGCAGCCGTGTGGTGACGGCAGCAGGAATATATTTTTCACGACCCCAACTCTTCCCACGGATGTTGAATGAGTCGACTAAGGGATTGAACTATTACTAACCGTCCTTTGATTTGATTGATGATGGGCAGCAGCGTCATCATAGTGGGCACACTACTGCGATCGCCAATCCGCTTACCCAGCGTGGTGATAATGGGCATTTACCTCGTCTATACGCATAATGAATAGGAGAGGTCTACGGCTGATGATGTACCATGATTTACCACTTTTTACCATAACTTACCACTGTTTACCATGACTTACCACTGTTTACCATGACCTACCACTGTTTACGATTACTTACCACCAACCATGTTGTAGACGGTGAGAACGCGCCTGGCCCCCGGTGGACCCTTCACGCTGCTCGGCTACAGTTTCGGCTGCCAGCTGATGCTGGAGCTGGCTGCGAAGCTTGAGGCTGAAGGTCAGTATCCGTCAAATATTACGTCGTGTACCTGCTATACGGTCACATTTCAAAATCGAATTTAATGGAAGATGTGGGCGTATTGCAAGAAAATATGGTCACTTTTACCACACAACTATATTTTGAGATGTGGTCGTATAGCAGGCACGCGACGATTAGTGGTATATCTGTAATAGCCATGCCAATCTCTATCATCTGTTATGCCATTTTGGCATTTTAGAAATCGAATATCAATAGCAATAATGAATTCGTAATAGAGAAGTCTTTAATTACTGTATACCTACCATTCGTCATGGCTAACTTTCCATAGCTTGAGACGCATTGACATACAACGTGAAATACGTTTGCGGATATATTTTTACTAGGTACTGAAAATTTATTTGAATGTTTGAAATTTTAAGTTAGTATTAAAATCAAGATTGTGTCCTAAAACTGCGTGATTATTTAATAATGCAAGTTTTTAGATTTGATTACATTATTTTTAGATTTTTTAGACTTACGATTGGTATAGGTAAGCTTATGTATAAATAGATAATTTTATTTACTTTTTTCGGTAATATAGGTGTACCAAATAAGTGTAGGTATCACCTTACCAAATAAGGTATGTAGTAGTATCAACAGTTGCCTATTTTGTCTCCGTTCTCCGAAATCCTCTGCCCATGAGTTCCGGTGTAAGTTAGTTCGTTAACTAATAATGAACGAACTAAAGTTAAAGCCATTGTTCTCCGAAACGCCAACTAATTGTAAAGGATAGCTGTTGCAGTTTTATTTCGAAACGGATTTCATGCTGTTACTTTTAATTAGCGTCTATTTCGAAATTAGAACGATGTGAAAACTTATGAATGTAACTGTTATGTGAAAAAACTATGTTATATTTATTTTTATATATGCACCTACGCAAATACAAAGTTACAAACAAACCTAAAGTTGAAAATTGGTACCTAATAGTTGCACCTTTAAAATTTGAAACTGAGCTGCCCCATTTTACGCTTAAATGGAATGATATAGGTAATATTTGCCATCCAATTTAAAAGGTATTAAAATCATTCCTTCATTGTCTCCCTCCTAAGCTCCTTAAAAATCCTAAAATCCACGTCCAAGCGTATTAAGCTACACTCTATAGCAAGAAAAACGTAATTTATACAGTGACAAATCTCATACAAAAATCCAAATGAGCCAGCTTACGACCCGTAATCAATACCTACGTACTTAGATAATTCTTGATCGCTTAGTTCTTCTCCATACAAAATTCTCACTCTTTCTTCCCCCAACAGGTCACAAGAACGGTCTAGTATTCTGCGTAGACGGCGCTCCAGACTTCCTACAAGCTATCCTCACCACCGTCATTTGCTTCAAGAGTGATGCCCAACTCCAAAACGCTCTCATCTGCCACACCATGGACATAGTTGCACCCAACAACGAGATCTCCACAGCCCTCATCGAGAAACTTAGCCAGGTTGAAGACTTTGAAGAGAAAATCAAAATTGCTATCGAAATGTCGCCTGTCCAATCCAGATACAGCCCTAAATTCGTCGCTTCTGTCGCATCCGTCACTTATGATAGAGTGAAAGTCGTTCTCAACTACAATGCTAAAGACGTAAAGAAGATCCAAGCGCCTATAGTCCTTCTGCGTCCGAAGGAGAATCTACCTAACTTAGTTTGCGATGAGAACTATGGTTTAGACAAGTTCACGAACACCAACGTCACTGTCCACTATTTGGAAGGGACTCATGTCACTATTATAGAGAATAAGGACTGTGCTAATATTATTAACAAAGTGTTGATAGAGAGGGATGGTCAGACAGGAAAACAGATGCAGAGCGTAACTACAATGATCCAAAGCCATAGGCAATTTATTTGCAGTTAGATTTTGCAAGTTCTTCTAAATTAGCTTAAGTTAAATTTTCTTTTTTCTTTTTGGACGTGAATTGAGGCATTTTTGAAGTTGAGAGTTGCTTGTTTAGATTTTTGCGTAACGAAATTCCTGTAGTTTTTTAATTATTTATTGTTTGGGGGTTATGTAGAGAGTTATTTATAATTATAATATATTACTACCTAATATAAATAAGTGGCCCATATATTTTTGTTAGATTTTAAGAAAGTTATTTAAGTAAATTTGTTCCTTTAGTTTTAGCACTGTCCAAGAGACGCCAGTACCAAAAAAATATTCACTAGTTAAGCTATTATTTTATTATTTTTGGTTTAAATTTTGGTAAAGGTGAATTAGGTGCATTCAATATCTACTCGGTGTTAAATAAGGGACTATTAAATGGTATATTATAATAAATTATATATTTTATTTTATTCCCTTTCCTCTGTTCCTGGAATTCTTTAATTTAATAATAATAATTTATTAAAGTATCTTATTACAATAAACAGTAAACAGTATAATATTTCGGAAATATTTGACTAGACACTACCTACTGTATTAATAATAAACAAATCGAATAATAATATTTTATTAAATTATCTTATTATTAAAAACCGAAACAGTATAATATTTCGGAAATATTTGACTATTTACTACCTACTGTATTAATAACAAACAAATCGAATAATAATATTTTATTAAATTAGCTTATTATAAAAAACAGTAAACAGTAGGTATAATATTTGGAAAACATTTGACTAAAATACTACTGTATTAATAACAAACAAATCGACACAATGACATAAGTACCTACTCGTAATTATTTTAGGTATATTTGTGTCAGCGCACACGGAAAGGTAAGGTACCTTTCCGTGTGCACGAATTTAAAACGTTTACCTTCACGGTATTTAAAACGTTTAATTACATTTACATTAAATTTATTTCTAAGGGCCGTTTTCGTAACTTCTGTCTACAAGTCTCTCAACACTATTTTCCTGAGTACAAAATAAATACGAGTAACATAGTTTTGTACAGCTTTGATATGACATTCCAACACTGGCATTGTTCACGAAACAAAACAATATGAAATTCCGTGGAAATCAACGTTAGTGAGGAATGTTACCCTTCCGTCTTTGCTTTTACCTATTTGACATAAACAAAGGTGCAAAAAGGGGTGTCAACTTATGGATACCCTCGCCGCCGTTGCCAGGGGCCTATTTCTCGAGAGCTTGTAACTTGTAATATAAGCGGAAGTCCATGTTAATGATGTTAAAAAGTGACTTTCACTTGTTTTACAAGCTTTTGAGAAACGGACCCCAGAACGTAATGCACTACATTTGATGCGAGTCAAACGCTCGTTTACAGCTTATTTCAAGAGCGAATGACATAGATAGTTAGATAAAAGCTTTATTCTACCGCAACTTATATTCCCAGTGATACAAACACGAAAAGAAAATGAAAATAAAAAAATACATAACATTTAAACTTATCAATTAGGTTGACCTATAAGCATAGCTTATTTGCGCAACAGTCAGGTGTCGTGGTACAGAATTGGCGCTGCCTCAGCATACAATATACATGCTGTAAACTCGAGAGTCCATAGCGCTGATCTTCTGTCAGAACATAGGTAACTGTCACGTTATAACAATAGCTATAATCATGAAAAACATATAATAACTAACGGTCACGAATAGGTGAGTGTATTTTCAAAAAAATATTTATAATAATTCATACCAATCTATCCTCCTATACCCACAATAATAGGAATCCGAACTTGCAATAATATTTTGTATAAGTATACATATAATATTCGAGAAAATCGAATATTCGTTCCACGTTAATAGGTATTCTAATAATCGGACATAACTTATTCGAATACTAAATAAAACTATGAAAACGGATAAACTCGCGTATATTAACTAATTTTAACTACATGACGTCATCCGCAGATACGAACCCTGTAAAGTGTTCGAAACGTCGGAATGTAGTTAAAATTAGTTAATATACCTACGCGAGTTTATCCGTTTTCATAGTTTTATGTCATGAGTAATCCTCGCGGTAACCGAAGAAAATATTATCCGAATATTCAAATATTTTTTCGTTATTCAAAAATATTATATTTGTCTAAATAGCACTTTACAGCAACAATTACAATTACTTGGTATTTCGCATCGATACTATTTCAGAAAACTAGTTTGAGGACCTTTCACGAAGTTTCGGTAAATACTGGTACACTCTAGAAAACAAGGTACAAAATGAACTAAGCAGGCAGGATATACCTGCATGGTGATAATATTTAGTTATCTTTGTTGATTATAGCAGGAATTCACGTTTTACTGAAATATTATGACGTAAATATACAAAACAAAGAACCGAATGTTATCTACATTTTCAATATTTTTTTGTATTATTCTAACTATTAGAATATCTCAAAATAATCAACCGAATATTCGAATACCTGATTCTTTCAAATATTTACAAACCCTAGCCACTCAATTTCTTTTGGTAACTGTGATTAGTTGATTACCAGGCCCCAATTTCACAACATTGACAAGTCCGACAATTGTAAATCTACGGTATCTCCAATAGGGAGCGTCTACAGGCTACAGTTACCGCTTACCATCGGAAGGGCCGTGCGTTTGTTTGCCACCAGCATAAAAATTTGTGCAAGAACTTTAATAAATCAACAGTAAATAGCTAATTTTATGCGAAGCAAAATTACAATTGTCACAAAAATCACGACAATTGTAGCGAAATACCGACATAAGCCGAACCTCATGTCAAGAATTAATGAAATTTGTACTAAACCTTGCGACAATTGTCACGGGTTTCGGAAAATAAAAAGTAGTTTATTAACGATATAATAACGTTATTAGTAATAATTTTATGTTGGTGGCAAACAAGCACATGGACCGTCCGACAGTAAGCGGTAGCCGTAGCCTACGGAGGCCTGTGACGTCAGTAACAGTGATATTTTACAATTGTCACAATTGTAATTATGGTGAAATAGGCCACAGCTGTCACTCTTATTTTACATAAGAATAAAACTCAACCAAAATTTCAAAGCAAATGAGTGGCTATAGTAGGAATGGAGAATAGTTAGGTACCAGAAATTCACTGCTATTTCGAGTCACTAAGACCCAGAACAGCCACTATTTAATTTAAAGCCTTCTGCTGCCGTTTTTCAGCCAACAGTTAGTATTAGATTATCCGAACCGAGCAACGAGCGAATGTTGCCAAAGCCAGAGAGAGCGCGCGAGAAATTACAAACCAACCAGTATGAGCCTGCTATACGGCCACATTTAGCAATGTACAAGTTGCAGATCATTCTCAAAATTGTGGGAATATACTCGGAAATTTCCGAGAATTTTCATGAGAATTTAAGAGTAAGTTCTCATTGAGAATGTTTCCATGAGAACTTATAAAAATATGTTATAAATAATTTTAAATCGTAAATAAGTTAACAAGGCAGTAAATATAACTCAGAAGGCATGTATCTAGTACGGTTTTGGCTTGATTAGATTATTTGTTAAATTGACATTCCGGAGAACATTATCTATGCAAGTTTCGCAACTTCTGAAACTTCTCCTCAGTACAATGCTAGCCACATCTCAAATGTAACCCATTTTCACATGCAAAATAAATCATTTTATTTAATTTCTTAAAATATAATTGTGTGGTAAAACTGACCATATTTTCCTGCAATACGGGCACTTCTTCCATAAAATTCGTTTTTGAAATGTGGCCGTATAGCAGGCACGCGATGTACATAAAAACAACTCGAAAACCTAATATGATGAAAAGTTACTATGTTTGAATACTACTCGTCTTTATTTCGTGGAAAGTTCGATCGGAATATTTTCCGAAGCCAACAGTCGTACGACACAAAACGAAACGTAGTTCAGGCACGAAGATACACTTTGGCAGCCATTTCATCGAAGCGCAGCTTTATGTTTGTATGACGATTCATTAGAGACCTACTACCGCGAACTTCGAAATTCATACATTTCAAGCATTTGTCCGTATCACTAGACGACGAGGAAGACAACTAGGAAGGCCCCCCACAAGATGGAGCGACGACCAGGTAAAGGTTGCGGGTACCCACTGGATGCGGACAGCTCAAATCCGATCTTTGTGGTGGACGCAGTGGACGTCATTTGGCTGACGATGATGGTAACGATGTTCGTATCATTCCAATGCAGCACATCTGTTACGACATTGTGGGATTAAACAAAATATAATGTTAACTTGTCAGCCTCGGTAGCCTAGTTGGCTGTTACCCCGCCGTGTGTATTTATTTACCTATCACAAATATTTGTTCCTTGGTCGTGCCTGTCTATGTAGGTATTTAATATAATATGTACCTATCTATTATATTTATCGTCGCTTGGTAGGTACTCACATAGGTTGATTTTTTTATGTAAGCTTTGTATAAGATGTTAGACATTTATTTATTAAATTGTAGTCTTAATGATTACCGAGCAGTTTGGTTTTACAATATTTCAATTCCTTTTGCTTCCAGAGTCGCATTTTATAGTTACAATTTACAATTGCGCTGTTTGCACGCAGCGTTAGAGAGGCAAACAGCGAAATTGTAATTTGTAACTTTATAAAACGCGACCTTGATTCAGAGTGAGTGAGTAGCTTCATGGCGGCGTTAAATAAAACGTCAATGTCTGGAGCTCTTTAACTTCATTTGTGGAGGTAATAAAGCAAATAACTCGAGTCTGGATAGCCTCCAACTGGCTATTGAATCCTTTTAGAACACAGCGGCTATACCGCTAACTCCGAAGTTCGCAAATTTCGGGTATTTTGTCTCTGTCACTATAATGACGCCTTCATTGGTGTGACAGAGACAAAACCTCAAAATTTGCGTGCTTTGGAGTTGGCGGTAGGTCTTCCTGAATCTTGTATATTTATTTATAATAAAAAAACACACAAAGATCATAAGCCTATCTCAGGACACTGCTGGACAAGTGAACATAAGGGGTGTGCCGATAAAAAACTGGCAAATTCAAATGAAAAAATCGGAATTATATAGTTAGGTAGCTATAATAAATTCATGCTTTGGGGTCGGGTCAATATAGTTAAAAGCTGTAATTTCTGGCTTCTGTAATTTACTAGGAGGTCTTAAATTAGCTAACTTTGGTCCTTTTTTGTTGCTACTGCAATTTCAGTATTAACAATACAAGTTCTCCAGAACCCCTTTGAAATCTATTTTTCCAAGCTCTTTTTGTTTGTTCCCCACTGCACAATTTCGTGTTCTGCAGAAGTGACCTATATTTCTGGTTAAAATTGTTTAAAGTATTTCTGTTTTTGACGAAATGGAGTTGAAAGAATAAACTGTAAAAAATGTCTTGGACATATTTAAATTTCAAACTTAAACATAGAAGAAACTTAAGTAAATTGGAAAATTTCATTAATAAAAGTGTTTGCTTATCCTCTCCTTACAGAATCCTTACATCCCTGGCAACAGCTTACAGAAATGGTAACAGCAAAACAGCAAACATAATGACCAAGGAAAGACTAAACAAACAGAATTGTAATTTTAATCATTATGATTCCACCAGCCCACGAGTTGCCATAAAAAAATTAAGTTTTTACATGGCTCCCATGCTTGTTGATGTTTTAAAAACATTGGTTTAGAATGTAGCAAGACGAAAAGAAAACCAGAATACTTTGATCTGTAAAAATATTTTTTTCTTCACAGTCTTACTGGATGACTTGAAATTATAGAAAAAAATGGTTAATTTCATCAAGGAGTGGAAATCCAAAACCTCAAATATTTTTAACCATCTTGTTGTATGGGAGATTTTATTGCATTAATGTATTAATTTAGTATTTAAACAATTGGAAATTTGAAATTTTTGTGCAGTTGTGTAAATGAGTCAAAACATATGTTTTGACTCATTTACAAGCCAACCCAAAAGAAAAAAAGAAGCCGTCCAACACTCTTGTCCAGACATTAGGTTTAACATTTGACGAAAATCTTACCATGAACCGTATTTTAAATTCTATTAATGGTGTCGTAAATAGCCGTTACGTGTAAATAGCCTAAGGACATTTAATCATTAAAAATAATAAACAAGATATATTTTTTACGCCTCTGAATCAATTCTCATTTTTTTGTTATCACCCGTTATGTGAAATTTTTATGGGTCTTTAATCAATTATTTAATCCTATACAAATCTTAGTCTCTTTGGCATAGTTTTATGAAGCGAAATTAGTGCCAAAAAGTAAGAAGGATAGTATGCATATGTCAAGGATATCTTAAGGAACACGGCAAGAATAGCCAAATATATTTACAAAAGTCCCATACTACTAGTTACTATTTAGAAAACTGCTTACAAAAAAAGGAAAAAATGTTTGGAAAAGATAGAAGGGGAAGGGGTTTCGAAAAAGCTGTACTGTGAGTACCTGAAATGCAGTAGTGACACAAAAGTACTACAGTCAGCTAAGTTAAGACTTCCTGGTTAATTTCCAAAGCATGAAATTATAGCTTCCTAACTATATCGGTCCGATTTTTTCATTTGAATTTGCCAGTTTTTTATCGGTACACCCCTTAGACCTCTCTCTCCTAATAATTATGCATATGAACGCATTAGGAGGTAAATCGCCACGCTTGCCGAGCATGTTGGCGATCGCGCGAGTATCATCGTCATCAATCTTTTATCAGCGAATGGTCTGGTCTTACCGCGAAACTTGGACTTGGAATGGTGAAACTTCAATCTCTCACTCGTCTCTTAATACGCCCACGGGAAGAGGCAGGGTGTTGACAAATGTATTCTTACTGCCGACACTACGCAGCCAGCGTGACGTAGACGTTTAGTAATACCATTGACTAAATTCGAAAGGTCGTCTGATGTAATTGGAAGCACGTTGGACCGGCAATCCAGAGGAAGAGGGTTCAAATAACGCGATAACCAGAGTCTTTCGCAGTTGATTTATTCTATGGTAAGCACAGTCGAAGACAAAATAAGGGGTATACAAAAACGTTCAAAAATATGTCCCAGTGCACTCTAATTCTGTGTAATAAGAACGTCGTAACATATTTATGAACGGATTCTTTCGATACTTATTTTTGCACTTGACTGCACATCTGTAACTACATCCTGGGTAGTTATTTAGTTTGTTAATATGCTTATAAATAAAAATAAGCCTCGAGCCATTATAAATGAGGTCAGGCTACAACGCTGTCGGGCCTAACAAGCTTACAACCTTCTTTCTTTTTTACTCATTATTTAGACCTGCATTTACAATTAAAATAGGAAAATAGATTTTAATCTTCAATTTAATGGCGAATAACATAAAATCGCGTTAAGTGAGTTATTTTTTACAGAAACAATACTATTATTATTTAATTAATGCTAAAATAATTACTATAATTATGCATCACTTTTAGAAATTAGTATTATGATATGATAGTATTTTATAACGGAATATTTTATTCAATGGTTAGAAAACAACACCTCTTAGTCATCCTCCGTAGCCTAGTTGGTAGCGACCCTGCATACGAAGCTGGAGGTTCCGGGTTCGAATCCTGGCGAGGGCATTATTTGTTTATTTATTTATCACAAATATTTGTTCCTTGGTCATTGCTGTCTATGTACCTATTTAAGTATCTAGGTATTATATATATCGTCGCCTGGTACCCACATCACAAGCCTTTAATTGAGCTTACCGTGGGACAAGCTCGATTTGTGTAAAGATGTCCGAAAATATTTATTATTATTATATTTTATTATTATACCTAGCAAGTGCTCCCATTACCCCATTAAAAGTCAGACATATTTGTTGTTTTTTCCTTTTCTATTTTGCGCATTGAAAACTTCATTACCTACTATTGAAATAATATATTGATAGATATTTCAAGCAAACACAACCTTATCCAAAGGTTCTCGTATTATAACGCCATCTTTTACGTGATTTTTCATTACATAAGAATATTTATTAAAATGAGCAACGTCTCATGTCATATTACTGTTTGTTCCAAATAAGACTTTCAAGTATACTGTAAAGAATCTAAAATATACAGGGTGATTCCGCGTGGGTAGATCACATCCCTTGTCCGAATAATCTGGGGTAGAATTAATTCTTTTCACAGGGTGAAACGGTAGGAATGTTTTGTCCCTTTTGTCAACATTTAATTAATTCAAGACCGAGTTATATTTAGTTGGAACCCTCGAAATTATTTCGACCTCCGAGATGTTATTACAAGGATAAACATGTTTTGTTGACCTTTTTTAGTAGAAATATTTTAGAAGAATATTAGGATCGCCTTTTCATTTCATCAGGAATTTAATATATTAGCATATTAGAAATTATATTACTGCTTAAATAATAAACATGTTTATACGGAAGTGAAGAAAGATTTTAGGTGTACGTTATTAATAACAAATGATAGATAATAAAATAACCGAAGATAATCTAAGAATTTATGTGTATAAACTTAGGCTGCGTTTTACCAAGTTTTAATTCGAAGAATAACGCATAGGTACTGTTTAGATTGTAGGAAGGACCAGGCAGAATATTTTTTTTTTTTAAATAAGCGTGTACTATCTGCCTTTATAAGTGCATTTATAAAATACAGGAAAATCAGTTGCTAAGTAGCGATTCAAAATGGCTCTGTCACTGTCAATAACTTTTAACCGTTGCCAATAGCTTTTAACAGCTTCCTTGCCGCGAACTTCGAAATCCGCAAATTTCGAAGATTTGTTTCTCTCACTCTAATAACGCCTTCGTTGAAGTGGCAGAGAAAAATCCTCGAAATTTACGAATTTCGTTTTTCGCGGTAGTAGGCACAATCGAATATATCTGATAATTATCGGTTTTAATTTGCATTACGATCGGTATGTACGGTCGGTCGGCATACAAGTAAAAAATGTACTTTGTATTAAAATATTATCGTACAGGGTTACAGACGTATTTAAGTCGATGATTGAAACATGTTTCATCGACTTAAATACGTGAGTAACCCGGTTCGATAATATTTTATGTTAGAGTCTCACGTTAGTTATAATTTTAAAACGTAGTTTGTATTAGTACAAACAAGGTAGTATTTAAATCATATTAAATTACTTAGGTATCATTCAATGAAAAACATTACGTTCTGAGTTGAAAATTGGTTACCTATTTTACTTAATGTTCCTACACACCTTGTATAACAATAACGATTGCCGGAAACTACAATTTCTTTAAAGGAAAACATATCACAATATAATAATAATTTCTTTGAAGGAAAACATATTATAATATAATAATAAAAAAACGTATTATTTAATTTTACTCTCAACCAATTTCGATCCTAGACTACTCAGGACTCAGGAACCATGTATGTCAAAGTAATGTTGCCAATCAGATTGTAACAAATTTCAACGACTTTTCATTTTGACATGGTTGTAAAGTAGCTCAGGGTTTCAATCGCTTGACCGTGCATAATTACAATGAATATTAGGTAACATAAAACAGAATATTATCCTGAATTCATGGAATTAATGCAAACTATTTAGCGAAACAATTTAGCAACCAGGAATATTGATATGGGCGTACCCGAAATTCCTTTATCGTCTAACTCCCTTATTCATAAACGTTTGCTAACTTAACAAGCCGCTTATAATTGTTTGTCCCTTTCGGTCTTAACAATGTGTCCATAAGAGCAAAAGGGACAAGCAATTATTAGCGGCTTATTAAGTTAACAAACGTTTATGAATATGACAGCATACAAATTCAGTGGTTAACTGAAGGTGCGTTCAAACAAAAAGAGCATTTGCTGTTCTAACCTCCCACTCTACGAAATTCGATCGGTACACAAAACGTGATTGGTTGATTTCGTAGAACGGGCGCTAGAACAGCGAATGCTCTTTTGGTTTAAACGCACCTTTGTGTGCCTGCATTTAATAGTTGACTATAATAATATAACTATTAATAACTATTTTCAAAATGTAATGAAACCTAATATGGGTATCGATAGACGAATCAGTTCGAAAAGAGACGAGAGTATTAGCGGACAAGGGAATGAAAGGAACTATTTTTCATCACACTTGCCGTCTAAGCGCGCCATTACTTGCATGCGTAGCGGGAGTAATAGAAAAATGAAATTCCCTAGGGAGTTATAGAAATGTCAATACGTCATTTAATAATATTTTGTCTTAAAACTTATTTTTTTGTGGGCAAGTGTGATGATAAACATTGTATGCACCAAGGGAGGTAAGTACGGAATCATTAACGAGAGTGTTAGAAGCCCGACGCCGTGGAGGGATTTTAATGACTCGAGTTAGTATTCCGCTTACCGATCATACTATTTTCAGTGTGAGAACAGTAGCCATACCATGAGTTGGAAAGTAAAGGATACGGTTAGGTTTTACTCGATACGTAAAGCAGGCCATCGCGTTTTCTCTAATATGTCAACAACAATTATTTTTGAAGTAAATTGCTTTGCTTCTCACTCAACTTGTCTTACAAAATAAAATATTGAGTCCTTAATTAAAACCTACTCAGAAATAAGAATCTGCATCCCGTTGCTCGGTTTCTGAATCTGGATGATGGTAGCACACTGTATATGAATTATACATACAAAATCGATATTTAAACACATGGTAAATATTAATGGAACCATGACTAAGGAAAAAAATAATTGTAATAAAAAACAACTAAATACTATCGCCGGGAATCGAGCCCAGCACTTCAAGGTTCGCAGGAAGTCGCCAATATTATAGCGATGATAACTATAGTTAAAATGAATATAATATATAACGACATAATACACAAACAAATTATGACTAATATGTAGATTGCATGTACAAAACTTCTAATTAATAAATTGGAAAGAACAGGTGATTTGGCAGTAGGTATAACGTGACGTCACTTTCGTGTGTTTTATATTTACAAAATTGACAAGAGGCTGATTTATATAGCAAATGCACTAATAAGTCAATTTACGTCAATGATATTTTGTGCGGCAAGTGTTAAGAGATTGTATACCTACATACTAACTTATGTTCACACTGCACTGGTACTTTATTTGTATGCCAGTAAAGACTACTTCTGAAATATTTTTTTTTTGGCATGACGCACGATGATTTACGGAAATATTTTTATTTATGTATACAGTGGACATTAGTGGCTATGTATGCATATTTTTTTTGTAGGTGTACCTCCGCGTGAAATAAAAAAAAATATGGAAAAAAAAACAAGAACTCTTTTTTTATAATGAAAAATGAAGACAAGATGCAGGTAAAAAATATGCATTTTGTAGTTTATTTTATTGTTATCAAACACAATTTTGTTTGGTTGATCTAACTTGAACAGTTCTCGAAATATGCCACTTTCAACGACACCCTGTATATTTTACATTATCTTGAATAACTCTGAAACAAAAGAAGATCTAGAGCTGATATTAAGCATGGAGTATTCTTAGGTCCTGCTAGTACACCACCTAAAATATTGACCTCATCCATGGGGAAAGGCACCTCTTGTTCGGTAAGGCTGCTAAACCCTTTCATAGTGGCGATCGTTTTGACAATTCGAAAAAAGATCTTTTGACTCCTATCATGCCTATTAAGCTACAGAGGCCTTCAAAACACAATAAAAGACACCAACACGAAAAATAAAGGGACAAACGGTGAATAACAAGCTAGAGAAAAACCACATTCATTTCTAAATGCAGACGAAAACATTTGCACAAAGGAAACTCACCCGCGCTGAGTAAGGTTTAAAATTTAAAACTTGGCGTTCCTTCCAGACATATTATAATAAAGGCGACTACAAAAAACGTACCCACATTCTTACCTGGTTGCACTGTAAATAGCAATTTACCGAGAAGTTTCATAACTTGCGTAACTTCTATGTAGAATATTCTCGGGAATTTAAATTTTACAGGCAATCTAATCATGCCAAAAGCATTGTATAAACAAGCCCTTTACGATATATATATTCTTCGTAACAAAAATTATAAGTTATGATGGAAACATTCTCAATGACTCTTAACCCCTCGTGTGTCGCGAATATTTTTTTCTAATAGTTTCCTCGTCACTGATCAGTGTTTAGACATACGAAGGGTTAAATTTTCGGAAATTTCCGAGTATATTCCTGTAATTTTCAGGATGATCTGCAATTCGTACACTGGTAACTGTAAAGGTCTTCGCATAATAACAACTCCACGCTAACGCGATAGCAACAACTCTACTCACACTTTCGATGTGTAGTCAACTGGTTGATTCACTCAATGGTCACTAATGGACAACGCAGCGTGAACGAACGGGGAATGCAAATAGTTGCCCAAAGAAAAAAGACCACCAAATCCACATACCCAAATCTTCAGCTTTCGCTGCTGATGCCTAAACCACTCGGCCACTCCAGCGGACACCGGTCGAATTTCTCGGCTATGAAATCAGAGGACGTAGTTTCAAATCCCACCACCGGCGTTGGTAAACTTCGGTATTTTAGTTATTTAGAAAGAAACAACGCAAATCAAAATATTTTTTACTAAACTAGTAGTTATACTAGATAGAAGGTGCATGCATATATTGCTTGCCCTTAGAGTGTGGTCAAAGGCAACTAGCCTTGTAAGAAATGGCATATACCTGAGAAATTTGACAGGCAGGCATCAGTCGCGAACGCTGAGTACATGGATTTGATACCCACCTCGAACGTTGGTGATCTTGGTCTAATTCTTTGCTAAATGACATCAAATTTAAGTTAGGACATCGATCGTTTCGCTACTATGTAGCACTCTTCAATCAATAATCATGTGCGGAGGTTGTGGATGCTGCGGTGGCTGTTGCTGTCGTTGCATCACAATCTACACATGCTGCACCAAGATCTGCTGAAAAGCCTCCGCAGACGTGCCGGCTGCCGTGGCGCCGCCGTCACTTCAGCTATGCTATTCTCTTATTCACACATTCGACGCTGCGTTCGTCAACGAGCTCGACGTCGAGACAGCCTTGTCTAAAATCCTAGCTGTTTTATTTGACATTAGGAATCGAGGCTGTGAGTGAGGTTGTGGGCGAGTGCGTCGCTGTTTTTCGTTAGAGAATACGAAGTTCGTATATTAAACGTCAAACTCTCGACGCAGTGTAGTTCCAGCTCACGCCGCATTCGTCGCCGAGCACTAGTGTCGTTTAAAGTACATTACATAGTGAATACCATTTTTAGGCTCGTCGCTGCCGCAGCGCTGACACAGCGCTGAAAGCACGGCGGTTTCCTTAGTGAATAACACTGCTTGCTGTTTCTACATATCTCCATGTTGTGTGGATATAATATTCTAGCAAGTGCTGTTACGTGAAATAAATTATCTAATATTTAAGTTGTGTTGTGCAATGTGCAAAGTAGTGTTATTACTTAAAACACAGAACTCAAAACATATTTAATAAGACAATTATAGTTGTTATTCAATATTATATTAGTATTACAGTTCATGATGCTCCCTGTATTGTATACACAGAATTAGATTTGAATAGAACATACAAGTTCATTCATTTATATGGCGGCCGAGCGTGTCAGGTTTTGTACTGAAGTTGTTACTTGCCTATGATTTTAAATATGTCTCATGCCCTTGAGTATTCATATTTTTGTGTTGTTGCAAATAATATTACTTAAGGAGGCATCATTAATGTTTTTGTTCACTTCATCTTACAAAATTTGACGCTCGAAAGCTGCAAGCTGCGATTAAAGACGGACAACTCAGTAGATTTTACTGAGTTCATTTGACACGCTAAGTAGATACGTTTGCTTGATCTATGGTATATATGACGTCTGTGATTGTATATGTCTATGTCCATCACAAAGAGACGCTAAAAGGGAATTAAAACTGAATGTGGTTAGACTTTGGAAGCGTCGTCTTTTGTCTTTTGTTATTTTTACGCACACGTTCACGCACAGCTATTCTGTCGTGATCTTTTGTCAGCCTCCGTAGCCTACTTGGTAGTGACCCTGCCTACGAAGCCGGAGGTTCCGGCTTCGAATCCCGGCGAGGGCATTATTTGTGTGTTTATTTTATCACATTAAATATTTGTTCCTTGGTTCCTATCTATATATTTAAGTATCTGTATGTATCTATCTATTATACCTGATACATTATATCATCACCTGATACCCACATCACAAGCCCTAATTGACCTTACCGTGGGACTAGGCTGATTGGTGCAAATTGTCCCGAGATATTTATTTATTTATGAGCGGCAGCGGTTTTCAAAATACGAACTATTGAATATCGAAAAAACTAATGCGTAAATCAGACAATAACCCGGATCATAATTAACTGTACTGTACTTAATAATTAATGGTATGAGTCATACCGTATGACCCTCTAATTCATGTGAAGCTTTCTATGACCATTTTGATTTTGAACTCTATTGACTGCTATTTGGGGTTCAAATTTGAAATACAATTTTGGTTCTTGCATTTGAGGTTTCATTTATCTCCCGTATCAGATTTACACATGGCACCTTAATGAATCTAACAGCCTGTTTCAAAGATATTCGTCAGGTAAAATCTCTGCTCTTTTCCCTAGGCATAAAAAAATATCTGACCGATATATTTTATTTCGGGCTTGTAATAAGCCTTAAATCTTGTTTATCGTTATAAAGATTATTTTTTTATATAACGAAGGTAGACAACTGAGCTCTCAGCCCACCTGATAAAAAGCGGGAACTGAGGCCCATCCAGGAGATAATGACCAAAAGATCGCCTATGCGCTGCCTACCCTGAGGACTTAGATGATTTGCCGCTATGCCAGTACACCGGGTATCTTACCCCCCAAACCGGAACACAGTACTAACTATTTAGCCGCAGGTTAACGGGTAAGCCGTGTGGTGGCGGCAGTAAGAATACATTTTGTCACCACCCCAACTCCTCCTGCGGATGTCGCAAGCTTCGACTAAGGGATTGATGTGTCACTGACTGTTATTTGATAAAAGATTGATGATGGGCAGCAGCGTCATCATAGTGGACACAATGGTGCGATCGCCAATCCGCTTGCCCAGCGTGGCGATTATGGGCATTTACCTCCTAAAGCGTCTATACGCATAGTTGATAGGAGAGGCTTACGTCCAGCAGTGGACTATCATATATAGGCTGATGATGTATGTATGTATGTAACGGGTAAGACGTTGGTAGCTATCCGGGCGGACCCTGCACGAGGTCCTATCACCAGCAAACTTCCTCCTCTGAACTTTTCAATTTATTTTTACAGGTAAATATGACACAAACGGTAAAACGTCATCTATTTCCCATTCAATGGTCCGTCAAGCTACCTATTAATCATATTTGTTTATTTTTTCGAATTGGGTATCATTAATCACCCCAAATTGAATTTATCGTCTGGAAATGAGAAACAATGGCTCGCTTTACTTTCCTGGGAGGTTACCATGACGTACTAACGCGACTCAGTTTAAGTTCAGGGAAAGGGACAGTGATATACGACTTGTATAGCCTTGTCCCTTTCTATCGACCTAACCTAACCCCATTAGTAAGTCATGGTAACCCCCAGCTCCTGGTTTAGATTACTCAATAATTTTGTGGCAAAACTTTGGTTACGGGCAATTTACTTTTGCGTGCTGAAATTGGAAGTTGCTTGTAAAAGTTTAACGCATTTCAGGAAGGTAATGAAGCGGTTCTTTTTCATACGTTTCCGGACTATAATATCTGTGGCTTATTATAACGGGTTTATCATTGGTCGCTGTTGCCGTCCCGTTCTGACAAGTGGGTGGAGTTATGTCCACATTATTGCGAACAATGACGCACATTTGTCCGATCTCTGGTCATAAGATATTATAAATCATCGATAAAATAACATCTAGTGGAAGTCTCAAAAAGCAAAATTTTGTTCGTGCCGACGTAACTTCTATGTCTGGTGATGATACTATTGGTTTAAATACGACAACTGTTTGAATAAGAATATTCAGGTAGATTGCAATTAAATGGAACACAATTAAGGGCTTGAATGAACACAAAATTTAGTTACTCATTTTTGTGTTACAAAGTTTACCCATATACATATATTGAGCACTTTAACTATGTACAGTCGACAAAAAAGTCTCCTTTACAGCTCACAAGTGCAAACACGCTGCAAACACGTGCAAACGTGCACGTGCAAACACGCTCATGCTGTCGCGTCACGCGTTCGTTGCAACCGAGTTTCTATGTGTATCGCGCATCCGTGGTAAGATGTTTGCACTTGTGAGCTGTAAAGGAGACTTTTTTGTCGACTGTACTATTGTTTTGAAATGCAACCCATTTCGGTAATGGAAGGTCAAAACTTTGAAAAAAAGTTTATACACTGACAACTGAATGAATGAATGAAGGTGTTACATGTCAATTCGTGTATCCTTAACATGTTTAGCCTGGATAGGCATGTAAAAATTTGCATTGCACTTAACTTCAGTGTCAGTTGCAAATAGAAAACTTAAATTTTGAATTATTACTATGCTAATTGTCAGGCCGTGTGGTGATACGGCAGTAAAGCAACTCTTCTCGCGGGTAACGCAAGAGTCGACTAAGGGATTGAAGTGTCACTGACCGTTATTGTCACTGTTACACGATTGATGGGCAGCAGCGTCATCATAGTGGACACATTACTGCGATCGTCAATCCGTTTGCCCAGCGTGGCGATTATGGGCATTTACCTTCTAATGCGTCTATATGCATAGTATAGTTAATAGGAGAGGCCTACGTCCAGCAGTGGACTGAGATAGTCTGATGAAGTTGAATGAAGTAATTGTCAATGTCATTAAACAATAATTAAATGTCAAAAAACGTACCTTCATAGTTCGTTTTGATAGACATATTCATAGATAACAAAAGAGACAAAACAATACTTAAGCGGCTTGTTAAATTAGGAGACGTTTATGAATTGGGGTTAATAAAAGTTATTATGAACATTGTAGATTATTCCATATCTTACTTAAATTTATTGAGCTTACTAAGTTTCAGCAACAGTACCTTCATTTTATCTAAATAACCCGTTTCTGTCTGATAAAGAAGATTTAAATAGCGGCAAGAACACTTAGAAACAGTTGTTGGAAACCACAAATACTTTGTCATTTCTGTTGTGGGTTCTTTGTAAGTAAAGTTTCTAAATACTAAAGAATCATATTAAATGCCGTCTGGCTGTTGTGGCAAAGTTGCTGCAAACAAATCATTTCAGAGTTGGGTTCAGCCTGGTAGTGACCCTGCTTACGATACCTACGGAGGATCTGGGTTCAAATCCTGCAGAGGCCATTATTTGTGTATCACAAATAAATATTTGGTCATTAGTCGTGGCTTATATATGTATTTATACCTATGTATTTAAGCCTTAATTGAGCTTACCGTGCGACTAGGTTGAATTGTGTAAGATCTCCAAAGACATTCATTGCTATTTTATTTACGAGTAATATACTTACAGATATTTATAAATTTGAGTTAAGCATTTGGTCTTAATTGCTTTGAATAAATAAATAATACAAGAGCAGTTTTAAAATGCATTTATTATATTTAACATTGTATTTACACAAGTCGTTGAGGATATGTATTCACAAACTATTGTACTTATTTATGTTTTATTGTAAAAATTATTACACTAATACTAAGTTACGTTAAATTATAACTAAGATTTATTTAAAATATTTAAGTAACGTATTTAAGTATATTAACTTTTTAGCAAAGCTCCAAGCAATGTCTATACCTATTTTAATAAATGTATAAGTGTGTAGATATTTCATACAATTATTTTTAATATTGATTTAACACTGAAGTTAATGTCATAAGTAATATAACTAATCTGTATAATTACACAATATTCCAATTTTTCAATTAAAATTCTTCTATTGCCGTGACACTTAGTCATGTGCTTGTTAGACAAACAATTGAACTATACAGGATGACATCTGAGTTATGGAGCAAGAGTGAACAGGCAGCGTGACTGTCCCTAGTACCCTGTTCACTCAAGATCTCACCCTGTATTGTACTTGGTGATACAACTATACTCTTGAAAGCGTAAACTACCAAATATGTAACCATTTTTAAAATCTCATTCGATTCCTTAATCTAGATACAAAACTATTTAAATGCAAGTTCAGTCATGCTAAATAAAACAACACACATTGAAGTTAAGACAAAATTGAACAGACACATTTCGTAGCATTAGCTACGAGTCTACGGCTGTAGCAGCAAACTTCGTAGACATATAAATACAAAGGTACGTTCAGCTCTACCATGATATTTTAAATGCGATTCAGTTTATGTTCCGCGTGTCAGTTTTTGACAGTTATTCTATGGAATTTACACATCGTGATTCAGATTAGGTCCTAAAGTGAATCGCATTAGTACGTGATAGCCCCCCGGCACATTCATCATACCCTCAGAATTCGATATTAATATGAATATGTAGGATTTAACGTTATAAATGAAATTAGGGTAAAATAAAATAATGTACCCATGAAACTTGTATTAGAAAACCAGGTCTACTTATCTTTAATTTAAATCTTTAATCCGGCAAAGCATTAATAATAAAATACATTTTCAGTACAGGCATGATTGACTTTACCTGTAACAAGGTTTGATTAGTAATTATGAATGAAGGTTTAATTCCGATTTGACAGCTACGCGATTCGATAAGTTAATTTAGGCATGATGAGTTGATAACACACTTCCAAATTAGAAATTGTGATGAATTAATAGTATGGAAGGTCATGTTTGAAAGTCTCTTCAAAGTGAGCTTACAAGAAGATCAGCGTCAAGTGTAACAATTCATATGTTTTTGTACATTGTCTACTATTATTATTTTTACGTAATTTCTTGCCATATTGAAGAAACAGTGCGACCTAAATATGCTTGAATTAGCAGTATAATAATATAATCTGTATGCTTAACGATCTCGAAAGATGACCTATCTGTAATCAGTATTAAACGTCATTTGGTTATGATTATGATGTAGGTAATTATGAAAAAAAACATTTTTATCATTTGCGTTGTTTCACATAACTACGAAATACATATAATAAAAAATATACAGAAAATGTAAATATTTTTACGCTACAACTATTCCACTTGAGTAAAAATTAAACGAATTCAATTTCTTTATCAGATACACGAATAAATTTAAAACTAAGCTGCAATAAAAACACGTACAGTCAATATACTTTGATCGAACGGCCAATAAATAAAACCCACTGAAATTTTAACGCTTATTTATTTGCATTGTGCCCGATCGACGCCGAGCAAATGGGAACGAAGCCAACAAAATAAAAATATGATAAAACGTATGCGCGTTATGAAAACAACGATTCGTGATATATTATTTTAAAAACTGATTATCCTTGCTTGAACATAATTCAAATATAACTATCCGAAGAATATGAGTGAAAACTATTCTCAATGTATGGTAGTAATGTATCATCAATCTAAATAATAAGTGTCTGGATGACGTCACTAGAGACCCTAGACTGTTCCTCGCACAGAGTATTAGCATTGCGTTACAGCAAGAAAATGACGTCAACATTCTCGGTACAATGCCTCAAGGGCCAACTTTATTTGTGTAATAGGTTACATTTTATTTATGTAAGTTGTTCAGATTTGTAACAATATACATTTTAGTACTAAATGCATTTCTTGATGTGCTCTTCTTTTGAAGACGTATCTTTCAATCATGGATATTGTAAAAGTTTCAAGTGTGTCTCAAACATTTTTTTCCTTGAGAACATCTTGAAACTTGTTGAACATTCTAAAATGTTCATGTTGAAATGTGGACTCGAATCAAAATAAGACAAATAATAGAAAAACAAAACTCAAGTAATAACTTTACTAATATTTTATAAACCAAATTACACAATATTTTTCGATGGGATCCAATTCTTCTGAAATCAATTTTGTTTTTCATCACAATTAATAGGGTTCTCTCGGATTTTTATCAAAGGAGACCTTTTGTTATAAAAATCTGCCCTAAAGGAATGGGAGTATAACGGTTTACCTTTTTTGCCGATGGTAAATAAGCCGCAAAATTTATATTTCTGTAAAAACTGATACATACAATAAAATATATTTTTGTTCTAAAGTCTCTAAACGTATTCAATTTCATGTTTAACTGGGAAAAAAGTTTTACTTTTCTTTTCATGAATGTTCTGTTAATTATTTTTGTAAAAATGAGGCCGTGAACAATACTCTTTATTTATGTTAAAAATGAAGTTGTCAAAGAACACAATGACCTGGGAACGGAGACCGAAATAAAAGTTTTCAATGTCCATTATCATCAATCACCCTTATCAGCTCGATACGCTCTTTCATGCTGACATGGAGCCTTATATTAAGTCCACAGTGGCGCAAGAGAGTAATAAAATGTAATAATGGTTTTATTATTAAGTATGTGGAAAGCAGCTTTCATTACCTTTTCAGACCCTTACGGGCTTAAAACAATGCCATTTGATTTAAAAACTGCACCCTTCCGATTGAACGAAATTGAACCCGTACATATTAGATTCGTATAAAATACCAACTTCTAAGCTTTTTATTCAAGTGGAACGCATCCCTTACCCAGTGAAGCATGATAGTACCTGCCATATATATTATCTCTAGTCTAAATCTACAGAAACTCGGTCAAGCATTAAACATTCCTAACCACGTAAATTTAAGAGCTATTTTCGTACGAAGCCACTGTTACGTGGATTGATTGGAGTTGGATACTTTGTAAAATCAATGGGGAACCCGAAGAATGGGACTATTCTGAAACTGCATTATAACTTTGTAAGGGTTGGAAGTTTGCGGTTGTAAAAATATATACGAGATCTGAAAGAGCTCAGTTTCACTTTGAATGGTTTTGTTCATTGTTTAGAAGTACAACAAGTTTTTCAGTTAAGTGGAGCTTTGCGATATTGAAAAATAATACTCCTTATAATTAATTAAATTAAAAATAGTGCCAATAGTTCCACGTCACTTCGTAAAACTGACCTGGTTTTCGCTTAACTTAACCCAAAATTAAGCTATTAATGAAGTTGAAAACGACGTAAGCCATTGATGACAGTAACAATGCAAGTGATTGATGAACACGAACATGAAACTTTATCAAAAAAAGATTATCAAACGGAAACTATTTTAAGACATCTAAAAACCAACAATGCTGTCAAATATAGACTAAGTGTAAGGGCTGAGTCAACGTTCGAGCGGAGCGTGCGGCGGGCGAAAATGTTAAACAAAGGCAGTAATCGCAGTTCAAATCCCTTGAACGCTCGACGCTGCATGCCCCGCCGGGCGCTCTTCTTGCTCGTCACTCAGACTTTTCTCATTTATCTAATCTAGCTAAGCATCCTACACGAATATGAAGTTAGGGTTAGCACAGCAGCGCTCGCGTTTGTCAGGGCTACCGAGTCGTTGCCATTTGCCGCGGCAGTGGGGTGCGACAAGTGCGTAGAAGCGGGTGGAGTGACCGGTGACTCCGTGGCCTCCGCACCGCCATTTTAAATCGCGCCGAAGTGCAGCGGCTTCGCAGAGTACGCAGACCTTCTCGCCTGTAACAATTGAGATGATTTAGGAATGCAAGCATGAGAACAGGGTATACAGTCAAGATGCCTTTTGCTAATGTTCTGTCGAAAACGAAACGCACACGTCTTTGTTGCACTAATAAAGAATGACAGAAAAGGAAAACTACGAGAACGTTAGCGATTTGTGGCTTGGTGGGGAAACCGCTCACTTCGAAATCTACTGGAATAGTCGCTCAGTGACACTAATGATGTTTTTGTTGGAGTGACAGACACAAATCCTCAAAATTTACGGATTTTTAAGTTGGCGGTAGGCGACCAGATTGGCGAATCCGTAGCGGACTCTTAGGGTGCGGCTCCACTGAAGCAGAGCAGAGCGGAGCTGTGGGAGCTCGGCTAATGAGACCGCATCACAGTGTTTCGAATTCGAATTTGAAGAATGTAATTGGTCAAATTTGCACAGCTCCGTTCCGCTCCGCGGCAGTGGAGCCGCACCCTTATGATTCCGCAGTCAAGTTACATAGTACTTGGAAATGTTTTTATCGTACATCGACAAAAATTAACAGCATTTAAAAATGACTTTTACCCTGTACCTATAATGATCAGGCATTCAACGTCTGTCACCAATAGTGGATAAGACTCACGTTCTAAAACAATTAAACATCCGAATCGTAAAAATAGGGACCGAAATCGGTATTTTACAAAAACCTCGAAATAGCCCAATATTTTGAAACAATACATGTTTTGTAGTGCTCAATATTTTATGTTATTTACAATATCATATTTTAAATTACTCCATTAACTTACAATTTACATGCCGAAGAACGAAATAGAACGAAAAAAGAACCGTTCTTTTTGTATGGAGAAAATAACGGTACCGGTCCCTGCGTAAAAATACAATGAACATAAGGTTTAATTTTCAAGCTGACTGTACTCTTTCAATTCTTTATTACACAAATAAGCACTGGAAATTGATAAAATTAAAACAAGCGCCCAAATTTTGGTCGACAGAATTAACTTAAAGCCGAAAGTAATTCCGGGGAAGTAAAATAACGCAAGCAATTTGCAATTTAAAATGGAAATTTAACTGAGGCTCAATTTCGTCAAGATTAATTCAATAGTTTCGGTTAATGAATTCCAAAAGTTTACTGAAATCATTTTTATTCTTTTATAGAGATTTTCATCAAAATTATTTCAATAGTTCTGCTTCAATATTTCCAGAAATTTACTGGAATAATTGTATATTTTTACATTTTTGTAGTAACCAGGGATCGAAACCTTGATGTAGCACAATTTTTTTAATTTTTTTATACTCTGTATATTTAGTACTCGATATTTTATGTAATTAACAACAATTTATTTTTAAATTACTTCATTAACAAACAATTTATATACCAAAGAAAAAAAACAATGAAATAAGAACTGTTATTTTATATGAATACAATACCTGTATGATAACTCCTGATGGTAACTTAAATTTAATTAATGATAAATACGAAAAAAAACGTAGTAAGGCCTATATCGCTTAGTTTGGTCAGTAGTTATTCGTGTTAAATTATATATTATTATGACAATAAACTGGGAACCTACCATGATCTGTTAAATGCCATTCAGTTTAGGTTCTCTTTGTCAGTTTTTGACAGTTATTCTATGGAGCTGACATATCGCGATTCAGTTTAGGTTAAGGGAAAGGGACAGGGATATACGACTCGTACAGCCTTGTCCCTTTCTCTCGACCTAAACTAACGCTTAATCGTCAATCGTAAATGAAAGGCAGCTAACTGTCGTTGTCGCACTAATGTGAAAGAGTGACAGAGAGGGAAAACTATGATACACTACTAAGCGTTAGCGATTGGCAACTTGGCTAAGCATCCTGGTATTGAAATTGAATCAATATCCGACGCCGATCAAATATCCGGTCAACATGAACATTGGTATAGAAAACCCCGATCAACGAGGTTTTGTTGAGAACACGTCGCTGACAGAACGCGATGACTGTGTTGACACTTGACAGCAGGGTCAAACGCAAACCAATGTTCGGAATCTTTCCGGTGGACAATCTAAAAGTTAAGGCCTATAAAGCTTGATTTTATTATTAAGCCTTTATTACACTGGCCTACAAAAAAACTTTTTGTGTTTGGTGCCAATCTGTTTGTGGCTTTGGCCGAAAAGGTAGGTATTATGAACTATATTTCTGCTAAAGGATGTCATCTGACAGCTCTGGTTTACCCACAATCTTTGTTTGAATTTTTTCTGGGTTTATTCAAAATCAGTCGATTTTTAAAGAACTTCTATGACGGTTATCGTATAAAATATATAATGGGTAAGAAAGTTTAGATCTTGTACTAACGATCCTTATATAATTTGCTACGTTTGCTGTGAATACATAATGAAAAATAAACGAATTCAATTAACGACAGGGTAAATCGCTTGTATTTTTCTTACTTCGGTCTTGAAATTCGCCATCAGGATAAAGTGTAGGTGCCTCATATAGTTCGCAAGACGTGCAATGAACATCTGCGGCAATGGGAAAAAAGATCGCGAAGATCATTGAAGTCTGGGGCCCCAATGATTTGGCGAGAACAAAAAAATCATCGGTGTGACTGTTTTTTTTTGTATGACAAGTGTAACATGCATTAACAATAAAAATGGCAGCAATTGGAAGTACTCCAATATTTTTTTCAGCAATTAGACCTATTCCTCATTCAGACACTATTCCAACACCAGCTTTTCATCGGAAAATACAGGAATGTCAGAACAATCATATTATGGAAATTTCTGAAGAAGAAAATTACCATAGAGAAGCATGAAAATCCTGAAACTTTTTACAAAGCGAGCTTAGTGATCTTATCAGAGTCTTAAATCTTTCAAAAGAGCGTGCTGAATTGCTAATAACAAGATTAAAAGAAAAAAAATAGCTAGAGTTCTGGTGAAGAAATCAAGAAATTATTTTTTTTGTATCTTTTAAACTAGAGCTCATATGTAAAAAGTGAGTAGAAGGTCAACAGATAACAAATTGCTGGCGAATACAGGAACAAATAATTTTTTGGAAAGGAAATCATTCCACATCCTCCGATTTCATAGATATGGCAGCTACAATTTTGTTAATACACTCGAATAATTCGGTTACCTATACATGTGGCGATTAAAGCGCTTTGCAATTAGACCCAGCTATTATAGATATAGAACACATAATATGTCAATAAATAAACAAACACCTATTCAAAATAATATTCGATTCTGATTCAAGGTACTTCTTTATTGAAAACGACGAGTAGAAAATAAGTTTTAGCAAATATACAGGGTTGGGCGGATTAAGTGTCCTAGTAAAAAAGTGGTATAAAAGTTTAAAAACAAAATAATGTTACAAATCTTGGTGTTATTTATATCAGAAACATTCTATATTTTACCGCAGCAATTGATAAATTTGATAAACTCCCCTTTAACATGTATTATTTTAAGCATTATGTCATATAAGGAATTTCATCCGGCACGCACTACCTTATCTGCCATGTGATGTCATAATAGGTTATATAACCCTATTATAAACTTGAATCTTAGCCTTAACCCGTCTCAATAAAACTCTGCATTGATATGTATTAATATCTATATGGAAATATTTATAGCATTTCAGTTATCTAAAGATTTAGCGTACTTTGCTAGGTAAATATCAGCCTCATAATTTTGGCTATAACTTGGTATTTCTTCTTATCATATTGTACCCTGATTGATTAACTTTTTGGAATAAATTTGTAACTAAAATACCTACCTTTCTAGTTCTTAATAAAACACTAACTATACCCATAATCAATCTGGCATTAACCAAACGCTTGCAATGAAAATGCATTTTGTTTGAAAAATTACCTTCGTGCCGCCTATTTGACTTTTTGTATTTAACTCTTACATTTTTTAAAGAAAGAGGGCACATATATAAATTATCTGTTTTATAAAGGCCTCACATTTTGTGATTATTTTGCAGTGCGCAAAATATTAATCCCTCTTCAATTTAATAATGTTATCGAAGATTATATAATAAGAGGCAGTTTCGTAAAAAATGCCCATGGGTTCTTATTGGTACTTTGCTGACTCAAATCATTTAAAGCTTACCCAATTTCGGCTTGATTTGGAAGCAGAGGACTCCTTGAAACAATTGATGGTGTGCAGTATTAAAACATACGTTGATATTTACTTTTATGGTCAGTTGATAATCTCACCCGATTTTTAATGCTCGCTGCACCATTATCCAACAACACCGCTTTTTACATTTGTTCTTAAAAATATATACAACTAAATGTTATGAAAATGAGTTTCAGAAGCCATGAAGCTGATTAAATCGACGATTTAAAATGATATACAGGGTATGAAAAACAGTTATATTTCAATAGATAAACGAATGTTTTTCAATAGGACACTTAATCCGCCCAACCCTGTATATAATATAGCAAGGAAATACAGTGATTTACGTTGTTTGGATTAATTAAGTACCTAGTTAGAATTTTTTAATACATTTTTCAATAAAATGATACAGTAAGACTGTTAAAATTTATTTAAATACCTAACAAAGCAGAGTAAAAGAGTAGTGACAGGAATTTTGATCGTATATCGTAGCAATAATGGATTTCAAATAAATAAACACGAATTCCTTGGATCTTAGATTTTCCCCCAGGAACTACCCCAACTACCTCGTCAATCGGGGTAAACACCCGTCAAAGCCACACCTCTGTGCCATATAGCCCGAGTCCAGTCGGCTTGCTTTCAATACGAAATCAACAGACTTTTTTTATCAAATTAAAGGAACTTTGGGTCCGACTTTATAGATAGGGACATCATTATAAACCTTTTGAACGCCTAAAACTGAATGAAATGAACAGGGTGCTTAGCCAAGTTGCCAATCGCTAACGCTTAGTAACGTATCGTAGTTTTACTTAGTCTCTCTTTCATATTAATGCGACAAATACAGTGAGCTGCCTTTCGTTAACGATTGACGATTAAGCGTCAGCGATTGGCAACTTACCTAAGTTCCCTGATAAGAAATAGTCAGCCTCCGTATTCTAGTTGGTAATGACACGGCGAGGGCATTATTTGTGTACTTATTTATCACAGATCCTGTAGGCTTAGCACATGATTGGTGCGACAGTATGTCGCCGCTAGACAGATCTCCCGTCCTTTACTAGCTATCAAAAGATGTAAATTATTATGAAAAGTAAGGTTTTTATTTAATATGCTAATTGGGTGTCCCTAAAAGTGAATAACCTCACCTTCTCTCAACGCCTTGTAGTCAGAGTCCAGATGGCAAGCCTTCGACACTTTGGTCACTTCAAACTCCACACAGTACCTGAAACAAAACAAATGTTAATATGAAACAGTTTTTGGTTAGTGAACAAATCCCTATGGGCACATCAATTACACTTAACAGAAGGCCTAAGCGCATTCGGAACCAACCGCATAGATGGACTACTGTTGATGCCGCAACTATGTTCTCCCACGGTACGCGCATACGAGAGAGCGGAGCGGGGCGCTCTCCTCGCCCGCGGTACGCCTCACCCCCTCATACGATATTTTTTCACTGAACCTACTGCGCCTTAAAGGTGCGTTTAAACCAAAAGAGCAATCGCTGTTCTAGCGCCCGTTCTAAGAAATCAACCAATCACGTTTTGTGTACCGATCGAATTTCGTAGAGTGGGGGGTTAGAACAGCGAATGCTCTTTTAGTTTAACCGCACCTTAACACATTCGAAGACGTTGTGTGACGTCATCAATCTGTCATAGGCCAAAAGAAACAAAAAACTACGCGAATGCTTAGCATTCGTGTCCGCGAACGTGTTAAGACTGTTAGCATCGAAATAATAAAGGATTTGCATGATTTTATATACTGCGCCTGGAAACCAAATTTTACCGGCTTTGTGTCTGTATACAGGGTGTTAACATGATACTGGCTTCTATTAAAACCGAGGAATGCAATGTAGATTTTCAGACAAACCGTGAACATTATTCGATTAAAAATGCGAATTTTAAAAGCAATTAACTTTCTAAGAAAAGTTAATTGAGAAGCAATGTACTTCAAACTTAATCGTTAATTTGCACTTGACAATGACAGATTGCAGCCTCTCACAACGTTTGACAACTAAGCAGTACACGCGTTACAAACGCGAAATAAAATTTATTGAACGGTTAATTTAATTATTTGTCTAATGTTAATACTTGAAAACGATTGCTAGTTTGCGTAAAAACCTGAGTGATGATAACACACTGTATATACCTACGCAGCCTGCTATGTTAGGTTTCCCGGCGTCTGCAGTAATGTTCTATTAATTATATATTTACTTGGAGCGAAGCAGCATATTTTTTCTAACATGCCTCTCCGTCGCCTCTTGTCAACATTCGCTTCCTTCCTTTTCATTTTTCTCACACAATTCAGACACATTTTCCTTGATTTGCTTTTCCTCTTACAACCCCACACATTAATTCGTATAACATGTTTGTCATATATGACTTTCATTCCTCTATGGCGATATGTTTTTCCCCATAAACAGTGTGTAAATCAATCGGGCGATCAATTAAACCAGGCATGGGATTTATTAGTGTCATCATGATTTACAATATTTTTTTAAAGTTCCTCTTAATTATGACCCGCCCGTATTAGACTTACACCCTGTACAGTGTGATTTTTTATTCACCGTTCAAATTTTAGAGGGTTAATTCTGAGGTCATATTGATGAACTATGAGACCGACATCCGATTCGAGAAAAAAAATCCGATGCTACATATATTTCCGCCTACTAATCTATCAGGGTTTATATGGAACGTTAGATCTTTTCACGAATCGGATGTCGGTCCCATGGTAAAAGTCTATCAATATAACCTCAAAATTTATCCACCTAAAATTTGGCTGGTGAATAAAAATCATCCTGTATCATCATGTCAGCCGAAAGAAGTCCACTGCTGAACATAGGCCTCCCCCAAAGATTACCACAATGACTGGTCCTGTGCCACCCGCATCCGGCGGACTCCTGCGACCTTCACCAGGTCATCAGCCCACCTTGTGGGGGCCCACGCTGCGCCTTCCGGTACTTAGTCGCCACTCGAGAACCTTCGCCCCAACGGCCATCGGTTCTACGCGCGTGCCCCGCCCACTGCCACTTCAGTTTAGCGATTTGGAGAGCATCCTGTATTACTATCCCCATAATATTTTTTGTTACGAGCACAACTCACGCTCACGTTTTTATTATACAAAATGAAAAATCCTTATGGGCTCTCCAGAGAAACTACCCTAAAACATGAAGAGCATTGTGATAGATCAAGTTTCTAAGTGGTTTTAGTCCTTTTCTTGGCAATGCTTAAAAGATACATATTTTTCAACCTACTTTTTGCATTTTTTTTAAAGCGGGTCGAGGCTAGAACGCACGATTTTTTTTAGTTTTGCCAAGAAAAGGGTTAAGTATATTTTTAAAAGTTTCCTTAACAGCAAAGAAAATTTGAAAGATGAAAAAGACAATTTGAATAGTGACTATGTATCTAGTACCGACTAGAAGATTTTAGAGTCCATTTTACGCTTTCAATCGCTGAAAAATGTATGTAACTTCCTTTTTGGAAATAAAGTGCAATAATTGAACTCTTCTAAAACTTGCAATTTTTTTTATAATAAGGGGACTTTATTGATTCTCAAAATCTCACAGTTAACAGGAATGCACTTATTACCACATTATGTCACAAATCAAGCACACAAAAAATACTGTGAAATTGTATAAATGTATGATATTTTTTGTAAGTAGGTTGTACTCGTAGGTAATTCATATTATTTGTGTTTAGAATTTACTTATTCTACTGGTTTGAATAGTAAAATACGTGAATTATGTAGTTATATATTTCTCTAGTTAAGGGAATAATAATATTCTTTTCGAGAAATACATTCTTAAACCATCAGAAAACGAAATAGCCGTCGATTTAACTTTAATACACAACACTTTAAAAGATTATTTGCAAAGAAACACAAAAAGGAAGAAATAGTACTTTCCATTCTAGAAAGCTACAAAGGGCAACGAAAGAAAAGTAACTTTTTTAGAAAGATCGTGCTTCGATTACACTACAATTTCATCTTACGCCAAAGGATAAAGTGAAATTATGAAAAAAACTACAAATTTGTATTAATGGACAGGGAGTGAAGGGATCTGGCACTTGATAGGGACGATTGACTAAAGAGGGGGCTTTGCCAGCTGTGGGATATTAACTAAGCTAAGGTATAAACTATATAAACTAAGATCTAGGGGCTCGCCTAATAGAGACCTCAGGCGACCAGAGGGCTGGCCAGTATCTTGCACAGCGTTTAAGTATCGCTATACAACGGAGGAATGCGGCCAGTACCTTGCCCACTGACGGCGATTTAGGCCAATTTTTTTATTTAAGTATTAAGTTAAGACTTTATATTGTTTGTTTTTATTTTATATCGTTCTTTAATAATAAATAACTAAGCTAAAAAATATATACTAATACCAATCCTACTCATAAATGTTAAGTTTTAAAAGTCTATGTAGCTAAGAACCTTTAGTACCGTTTGGTAGCCAAAGTTTCGTAACCAGCTTTAAATAGGGACTTATCATTACCGATTTGTAACCAGGTTTTTATCAAATCCCGCTACGAGAACGAAACTATCCAGATTTCTGAAATTTTCACGTAGGAAAACTTCGGATACTTTCCATATTTTATATGGACATTTGTATGGATGGAAGCTTTCCATTACATAAATTTAAATTCCCTTTTTATTTCGTGAAAGTTTCGTGAATTTTTCAAGAAATTTAAGATTTTTTTGGAAAGTTTCCGCAATTTGCACATCTCTATTCCCATTCCATAGCTGGCTACCAGGCGGGAATCCATATTTTCCATTTGGCAGCCAGCTCCCAAATCTGGCTACCAAACGGTACTAAACGGCTAAGAAAACAACATTGATACTTTTGGCGATAACTTCCGTAAGTTATGGGCATGAGTCGGTATGGTATGAGAATGAGACTAAAATATTTGTATGAAGACATTTTCATAAAAATCCTACTTGTTATTAGTAAAATAATAAAACGTTAGCTCAGCAAAACAAAACCTCAATCATAAATCAAAGTACCCCAAACTTTACGACCAAACGTAACCAATATTTACGATGTCCCAAAAACATGACTATCGACACGTCGCGAAAATAGGTTTAGGACAAAAAGTGTGCTTACCACGAGTTAGCGGCGTGAGTTTCTTTTAAACCACGCCCACTAGATAGAGACAACTTTTTGGTTCTCATACATGATCGAAAATAATACAGGGTGATTGGTAGACAGATGCAAAGCTTTAAGGTGAAGTAAGTATAGACCATTTAGAACCATTCAAGCCATTGAATGTTGTCTTTGACGAAGTCTGACTATTATTTTATAAATTTTTTGGTGTTTATTGCCAAAATACCCAAAATTTAAAATGAACTGTTAATTTTTGACCAATTGAAGCGATAAACGTACTATTTTTTATTTTATTTAATTAAAGTAATGTGTAAACAATCTAACAAAACATAATAAAAGCTTCTGTTTAATAAAAGTTTTTTTTATGGTATTTTGAAGTTCATGATCCAGATTCCAAAAAAAAAGGTACATAGTTAGGCCTTTAATGAAGACAAAATTTAACGTCGTAATATTTGTGTTACGAATTCAAATTTAGTGTAACAAGTTTTGGCACTGAAAAAAGGCGACGAATTCTAATTAATTAACGCGCAGGTGACACCCCGGGGGTTGCAGGCGCCCATAGGCTACGGTGACTGCTTTCCATCAGGCGGGCCGTATGCTTGTTTGCCACCGATGTGGTATTAAAAAAAAAAGCACCAATTACGCGCCTTTTTTTTTATTTGACGCCTTTTTCTGAAGTGCATTCAGACCAAACGAGCATTCGCTATTCTAACCGCCTACTCTACGAAATTCGTAATCTAATCTAATCACGTAGCGGCAGCTTATGGTAGGGCTACTGGAAACTCCAGAAGTGTACGTTACGAGCATCAGTGTTTACGATCGTCGGGTGCGATGTAACTAAAATAACACTGCTATGAAAAGAATAGGAATTTGTTCTACGTACGACTTCTGATAAGAATAGATGTGTAGTGTGAGACATACAGGGTGAAACTTGAATAACGAATACTGATATGTTTTTCTAACTCTTTAACAAAGTACAATTGAATGCACCAAGTTATTTTTTAAATGTAAGTATGTTTTGGAGTTCAATTAAACTTTTAAGGCTAAGAAATAAAAATGTCTTTACAAAATATTGAAAAAAATATTTCCGCAAGTAAATACGAAAGTGTTGCAAGGAGGTGAGATGTAAGTTAACCCTTAATTGCATGACCTCGACAAAGATTTATTCAAATTTGAATTCTGACATGTTGTCAATAGAGTCAAGAATACATGATGGATATTTTCATCACTATGCAATGAAGGGTTATAATCATGTTGGTTACATATCTTAAAACTATCCAAATATATAAATTTCCAAATAAAATAGAACGAACCAACTTCAACCGATTGCTCCAAGATAATATATCCTATTAGAAAGAAAGAAAAGAAAGAAAAAGTAATGTATTCACTAAAGCATACGCAGGACTCAATAATCAGAAAACTACAGTAACACAAAACTTAAAAATAATAAACACTCATATCATCAGACCCCGTGGCCAACCATCACGGGGATATACCCGTTCGATTATATACTATACTGAAAGCTCATCGTAATGGTTGGTAGACTCGATCGGTAGCGGGAAGAAACGTCATCCCTTTAATCCTGTATAATGCAAAGTAGTTCAAGAATACTCCTAAAGATTGCTTTAAATGTGAAATTTAAAAATGGTTTTCTGCAAAGCACCTAGAGTAGAACGGTAATTAGGTAAACAAACCTACCTATAGTGCCTATATAGGCCTGTGTCAGCCAGTGTCCGCTAGTTGTTTACTAATTAAGCCTACAAAATGGAGCCTAGTTTCATTATACCAGATTTTCCGACAGATAGGGTTGCCACAAAGACGATAGAGTCATATACGCATTACAACTGAACTAAGCGTGTTAGTATATCTTATACTTTAGGTTAATATTAAAATGTATTATAATTACAATAAATTTTGGGCCGCGCCTTCGACCTGCTCCATCCAGAATATCTGTATAGGGCAATCGTATCTCCCAGCAAATGCATTTAGAATGCTGTTGGGACTGCGCCTGATATGATTCCAAATCGACACGATACGCTTTCTCATGATGGCCTGGAATCCATCCGTACGAGCTTTGGCAAACATACCAGATGCACTGCACCACTTAGGCAGTCCCATCATCATTCTAAACGCATTATTATATTATAATGTATACATAGAGCATTGTAGGCACGTTTTGTATACCTAACCCATAGGCCGCTCGTGTAGAAGGATTAACTGTAAGCTATTGTATAATAATTGTATTGTGTTGTGTTGTATTGCTTGCCCTCAGAAAATGCTCAAAGACGCCTAGCCTTATAAGATATTGCATTTTTTACCTGAGAAAATTTACCGGTATACATATATCTGTTTAGGGGTGGCCTAGTAATTAGTTTAGGCATCAGCAGTGAAAACTGAGTACATGGTTTCGGATCTCACCTCGGACGTTGGTAAACTACTATAGCCGTACCATGGGCTGCCGCTACGTTATTACCGCGTGTTATTTTCTATCCAGCTCGGTCACGTCAATACGCACAGGGCCGGATGTAGGGGGAGGCAACCGGGGCGATAGCCCCGGGGCCTCTACGAAAGAGGGGCCCCCACAAGAGAGATTTCGAAAAAAAAAATTTTCAAGTTCCAACTATGATGATGATGATTTACTCCGGGAACTAGATTTCAGCGAAATCATCAACGATTTTTCGTCGAGAAAAGCTCGGAAGATTCCATTCGTTAACGCTAAAATTGAATTTCAGATAATTCTCGTTTCCGATTATATTTATATGTTTGTTAAATAACTAAATCTATACTTGTTTCCACAAAAAATATTTATTGAAAAACTGGACCGAAAAAAAATGTGTACTTTATTTGGAAAATAATTGGGGGTCAGGGGGCCTCCACTACTTTGTTGCCCCAAAACCTCTCAACCTCTAAATGCACGTAGTTACAACGTTACAACGTAGCCACATCTCATGGTAGGGCCGCTAGACCGTCATTGCCCCTATTTTTCATTGCTTACATTAAAAGTTTCACATTAAAATGTTAAACGAAGGTGTTGTTTGGAGTGTCAACCCTGACAGAGCACAATTTTGCGTCGGACACGATTTATACCGGCTCTCTGAGTTACAATGTTGGCTTTTGTTATTAATAATTAATTCGTTGCTGTTTTGTTAGTTCGTTTATTTTGTACCCGCCCAAAATGATCTACGACTGTTTATGTTTACACTATTTTATAGTATAACATTGATCCGATTAGTATTCAAATTGCGTGACCAACTATTGCTGAATGGCTATTTTAGGTTTTATTTTGTAGCGGTTTTTAATTACATTAACAGTGTTCGTGTTTTGCAAATCACTACATAGTATTAAAATAATGTTGCGTCCCGCTGTCTGCCTGTGCATACTTACATCTTCAAAACTACTCAACGGATATAGATGGAGTTTTTTAATGGACAGGGTGATTCAAGCGGATGGTTTGAGTAGGTACACAAAAGGTACCAAATACCTATAATATATATTTCATTCTAATCCCCCAGGTCCACCCGCCATCCTGACGCTCACTAATAACTGGGTGCTTAGCCAAATTGCCAATCGCTAACGCTCAGTAGGTAGCGTATGGTAGTTTTCTCTCTCTGTCACTCTAAGATAGTTAGTAGCCTATCGTTCACGATTGACAATTATACATGGATTGGCACATGTATCGTAATTAATGAATGAACTGGCGAAAAATAATCAGAGAGAAAGTGATGATAAGGGATCACGACTCTCAGCATTGAGGATACCGACTTATGGAGGAGGACATGTATCGCAGTTGTAATTCTATACTTATACTTACTCTCTGTGCGCGTTAGCTTCAGGGTCGTCAGGATTGCGCATACGCAGGTTCTTGCGGATGTCGGACGTGGCGTTGAAGTGCCGGCTCACGGACAATGCGCCCGGCAGGATCATCGCCGTCTCGTCTGCAGCAAAATTAATAAGTTAATTCATGTTAATCACAGGGAAAACTGCCGCCTGGTGATGACAGTAAGAATACTTGGGATCCCCCAAATATTCCCGCGGGTGTCGTAAGAGCCGACTATCGGATTGAAGTGTCACTGACCATTTTTAATAGAGATTGATGATAGGCAGTAGCGGCACCATAGTGGCTACATTACTACGGTCGCCAATTTGCTTACCCAGCGTGGCGATTATGAGCATTTACCTCCTAATGCGTAGACGCATCAGGAGGTAAAAATACGCACAGGTAGTTAATAGGAGAGGCTTGCGTCGAGCAGTGGATAGAGATAGGCTGATGAGGATATTGACAGTTGGGGCGGAAAGGTTTTCATGTGGCGGCCACGTACTGGAAGGCGTACCGTGGGTAGGCCTGAAGGTGGACTGATGAGATGACCTAGTGAAGGTCGCAGGAGTCCGCTGGATGCGGATGGCACATGTCTGTCATTGTGGTTCCAATCTTGTTATCACCATGCTACCCGTGACCCGAGACTGACTGATTCTGTCACTCTAATAAAAGCGTAATTGGAGCGACAGCGACACAGTTTTTGGTAAGAATATTTCCATTTCAAACTAGTGCCTAACATTTCAAAGTGCCATCCGTGTTTATATTTACTACATGATTCGGAGTTGTCATGCAGTATAAGGTGTCAAATCCTCTAGCCGTAGGCGGTCGCTTCGGCCACAAAATCTCAATTTTAAGTCTCAGCTACCTACGTTAAGCGATGAGACTAGTAATGTTATGCTATCGATTTCTTCTATTAAACCTCACCTCGCTGCATCAGCCTGCTGTCATGCGAGCAGCCTTGGTGAAATTTCAATAGAATTTGGACCGACCATGCAATTTAACACATAGTGACTCTTTTTTCATTTCTCCCTTGGTTACTCCTAATCTTAACATTGCTCACCTCGCTGCATCAGCATGCAGTCATGCGGGCAGCCCTGGTGCTCCTGACACGCGCGGCGCTGCACCAGCGAGGGGCAGTGGCGCCCCCCGCCCCGCAGCGCGTGTCGCACGCTGACCAAGGGCCCCAGGGGGACCATGCTACCCGAGACTGACTGACACTGTCACTCTAATAAAAGCGTGGAGTGATTGAGACACAGTATTCGGTAAGAATGTTTCCATCTTAACTCTAAGATCGCGGCGATACTTCCAATATGATGTGAAGCTGTCATGCTGTATAAGATGTTAAAGACTCTAGCCGTAGGCGGTTGCTTGAGGCACGTAAAGACACGAAAAAATAAGATGGAAATATCCTCTACTACCAAAATAAAAGTGGACCCGTCCTCCTACTCCTCTACTACCAAAACGAATGACCATGCGATTTAACAGAATAGGAACTCTTTTTTTTATCTTTCCCTTAGTTAAATCCTCACCTCGCTGCACCGGCTGTGTAATGTTAAAGACTCTAGCCATAAGCGGTCGCTTGACGCACATAAATACACTAAAAAATAAGATGGAAATATCCTCTACTACCAGATTAAAAGTGTTTCTCCTCCTCCTCATCCTATACTACCAAAAATAATGACCATGCAATCTAATAGTGTACAAGGAACTTTTTTTATCATTCTCTTAGTTAATCCTCACCTCGCTGCATCAGCACGCTGTAATGTGGCCAGCGCTGGTGAAATTTTAATAGAATTTGGACCGATCATCCAATTTAACACCCTAGTGACTCTTTTTTCATTTTTCACTTGGTTACTCCTAATCTTAACATTGCTCACCTCGCTGCATCAGCATGCTGTCATGCGGGCAGCCCTGGTGCTCCTGACACGCGCGGCGCTGCACCAGCGAGGGGCAGTGGCGCCCCCCGCGCGCCGGCGAGCGGATCACGCGTCGCGTGCGCACCATGCTGCCCGAGACTGACTGACACTGTCACTCTAATAAAAGCGTGGAGTGACTGAGACACAGTATTCGGTAAGAATATTTCCATCTTAACTCTAAGATCATCCGCGTCGATACCTCCAATATGATGTGAAGCTGTCATGCTGTATAAGATGTTAAAGACTTTAGCCGTAGGCAGTCACCTTGATGAACATAAAGACACTAAATAATAAGATGGAAATATCCTCAACTACCAGATTAAAAGTGTTTCTCCTCCTCCTCCTCATCCTCTACTACCAAAACGAATGACCATGCGATTTAACAGAATAGGAACATTTTTTTTTATCTTTCCCTTGGTTAAATCCTCACCTCGCTGCACCGGCTGTGTAATGTTAAAGACTCTAGCCATAGGCGGTCGCTTGAGGCACATAAAGACACGAAAAAATAAGATGGAAATATCCTCTACTACCCAAATAAAAGTGTTCCTCCTCCTCCGCTATGCGATTTAATAGTGGAGGAACTCTTTTTATCTTTTCCTTAGTTAATCCTCACCTCGCTGCATCAGCATGCTGTCATGCGGGCAGCCCTGGTGCTCCTGACACGCGCGGCGCTGCACCAGCGAGGGGCAGTGGCGGCCCCCGCGCGCCGGCGAGCGGATCACGCGTCGCGTGCGCACCATGCTGCCCGCCCCGCAACGCGTGTCGCACGCTGACCAAGGGCCCCAGGGAGACACGTCGCAGTCGACCACTGGAAAAGAAAGGATATGTTATACACGTGTTTACTTGTTTAGACAATGACATGCTTTTATTTTTGAAATATCCTCGTAAGGCCCACCATATTATTTTCTTTAAATCATATTTTGAACCTTGCTGTCGCCTTGGTGTGCCGAATTTAGTTTGTTTATAAAATCAAACAAACATAGGAAATGCGACATCATTGTGTTTATGGAAGTTTAAATTTCATTCAAGTGTAGTGTACATTGTAATCGAGCCATTTATTGAGACGTAAAATACGAGTGACAGCTCATAGTCTTAGCTATTTAAAGTAACTACAGTACCGGCCAATAATATATCACATTCGTGACTTTTTGTATGAGCGTGTATAGAGTAAGCGGCACAATCCACATGGTCACATGTAGATAGCATTATTGTTTTGGTACTTTTGCCCAGATTAATGATGAATATTGCAATTAAGTATTGTGAATTACATTGGGAGACACAGTGTATTGCTAATAAAGTTGTAGTAAAAAAAAAATTGTACGCAATCCCTGCCTCACCTACACAAAAAATCTTCATGAAAAAACTACAACATGATGACAAGTTTTTTCATCGCCAGCACGAAGGCCTATTCCTAAACTGCTATCCATAGCTATGTGGAAAGGTGGAAACCATTTACAAATATAAAAAAAAATCTACTGAAAAAAAATCTTAATGTGATATATTATTGGCCGGTACTGTATATGTAAAGTAATCTCAAATAGATTAAGTATTTTCTTATTCTTGTAACAATTTTTTTTTTTATATATGAAATTTCTTTGTTTGCGTATTTATATTATTATTTTTAATCATTGACGTCTGAACCTAATCAATAATAATGTACGTTTTCCTAACGGCTACAAAATGAAAAAGAAACAACTGTTTCTCCTTAAAGAATAAAAAACTCTTAATTCGTTCCGCAACATTATCCAAATCAGCCACCAAACTTAAATATCCCATAGACATTACCGCAAAAAGCTATTAAAAGTATAACCATTAATAACCACAAAGACATTGAAATTATTAAATTTTAATTTATTCAAAACGAGCTCGGCAGGCGTGGAATGGCCAATAAATGACAGTTAAGTGCAATTTGTCAGCTGAGACTCCGAATCCGACGGCTGTGGCAAAGGCTTCCAAAATAGGTACTTGTAGTCGTTTTATTTTCACTCGGATGGAATAAATTACAGGGATGATACCAAAAATGGTGTACAGTCAAGGGCATTAATATACAGGGTGTTCGGTTAGCGGTGTCGGAGCTTTCAAGGGCTTAAACTACAATCAATTTTATCAATAAATTACCATACAATTTTTTTTTGTGCCAACGATAATTAAATGGCGGCCATTTTAAAATTTCAAAGAGACGAATACGGGCGCACGTGATATTTCTCGAATTATACGTTTGTTATCAGTCCTATCCTTGCAAAAAAAAATGTCGTTAGAGAGCTCATTAAACAAGCAAACTAATTAAGCTAATCATTTGACTCCACTATTTGAAAAACAAGGCAAAAAATTTTTTTTTTAATTAAAATTTGTAAAAAATTCACCTTAATTTTTCAATTAATTTAATATTGCATGAAAACTAGGTCGTTAAGATAGGTTTTTGGTATTGTTATTTGTTAGTACAGGATGTTAGCTAAAAAATAACACCATAATTACAGTTATACCTTAAGTACTTTAGGAATTAGAAGTGCTCAAACATGCACTGGACGGATGAAAGGCGGCCACTTCACTAGTCAGTCCACTGCTGACATTCATTTGTTTATGGATTTTGCATCGGGAACGATAAATGCAGCTGTGTTGGTGTATGTTTGAGCACTTGTAATTCCTAAAGTACTTAAGGTATAACTGTAATTATAGTGTTATTTTTTAGCTAACATACTGTACTAATAAATAACAACACCAAAAACTTATCTTAACGACCTAGTTTTCATGCAAAATTAAATTAATTGAAAAATTAAGGAGAAATTTTTGCTATTTTTAATTAAACAATTTTTTTTAGCCTTGTTGTTCAAATAGTTGAGTCAAATGATTAGCTTAATTAGTTTGCTTATCTAATGAGCTCTCTAACGAGATTTTTTTTGCTGGGATAGGACCGATAACAAACGTATAATTCCAGAAATATCACGTGCGCCCGTATTCGTCTGTTTGAAATTTTAAAATGGCTGCCATTTAATTATCGTTGGCACAAAAAAATTTTTTATGGTAATTTATCGATAAAATTGATTGTAGTTTAAGCCCTTAAAAGCTCCGACACCGCTAACCAAACACCCTGTATATACACTTCTCCATACTGATCCCTTACAAATGTGTCTATATATTAATGCACTCGACTGTACATAATTAATGGCACAATGAAAAAAAAAAACTGGCCAAGTGCGAGTCGGACTCGCGTGCGAAGGTTTCCGTACCATTATAAAATCGTTGAAAAAATACAATTAAATCAAACTATCTCAAAAAACATAAGAGATAATAAACCAAAAATCGTCGATAGAGTTTATTATTATGCATAACATATTTTTTTTTAAATTTTATACCACGTAATTTAAAAAATAGGTGGGAACACATTTTTCAGACTTTGAGAGCTGATATCGCGAAAACGGTTTGCTTAAATAAAAATGTTATATATAAACCTACATTTTCAAAGACATTTCTATTGATACCGCACTTATATACATTCAAAAAATTTTCTGTCCCTCAGTTACATAACCATTACTAATTTCCATTGTCTTACGAAAGTTAATCTCTGTCAACATCGTTCAATTCAAACATTTTCGTGATAAAATGAATGCATTACAGAATTATACACTACAGATTCATATTCTTTGCTACAGATGTAAGGAAAATGAAACTACAGATGTAAGGATGTGTTGTTATGAAAAATTCAATACTCACAGAACAAAAAACTCTTATTACTTACTAATAAAATAAACCCTCTTTGGTGGATAGGAAAGGCTGCTCTCGGTAAAAAGGGCAAGAAACTGTTTTGCAGAGTTGGCAGAAATAAAGGAGTGCTGAATATAAATTATCCCACATATTTTTATGACGGCATAAAGGTAACTGCCGATATTTACGACGTAGCAGTTATTTTTAACGTCTAATACGACACCCGTAATCAAATATGACTGTACCTAGGATGTTTTATGTGGTAGACGAGATAATCTAATCCCCTTATTCATAAACATCCCCTAACTAAGCAAGCCGCTAAGTATTGTTTGCCTCTTTTGCTCATACAGGTATATTCATAAGAATGAAAGAGATGACTGATAAGGTACACCCGGGTAAGACCGGACTATTTTTCGGTGAGTTGAAAGGATGTCACAAAACAAATCATAAATTTATTCTCACTAATTTTAACCTGCAGATGTGTAATGTACGTGACATAAAATAAATCAAGCTTTCAATATAAATTTACTTGATGCCGCTCAGCCGAATATCTTAGGAGTAATCGACACTCAAACTGGCACTATTTTTTTAAACGACTGATGCGGCTGAGCGGTTGCTGCATACTAGCGAGAGGGGCGGGGTGAAATGGCGTCATGCATAATATAGCCAGTAAGGAAAAAATACTACTACTTCAGTAGTTATTGCGGCCATCCGATCTTACATTAGATCCGATCTTAGCCGGGTGTACCTTACTTAGCGGCTGGTTAAGTTAGGGGACGTTTATGAATAAGGGGGTAAATGTTTACCTGCATTAGTCGAGGTTTCTAGACTCGCGATCAGCGAATACGGATCCGGTGGAATTATGATGTAAAATTATCGGGCTATTTCAACAGAACCCGAAATCGAATACCAGGATTAATGTATGAAAAATATACCCGATTAGAATCCCTAACTTGCAAAACTGGTTTTAGATCAACTTACCTACCATTTAATAAAGAGGAATCATTTAGATATAATACTCGAAATTCCTGGGAAGATCAGGAAACGTCGCTATCCTATGCATGATTATGGGAATTCATAGCTTATTTGTGTGTAATTTTGCTAGGTAGGTACCTAATTAAATAGGAGTACCTACCTATTCAATCCAATTAGCGATTTAACCAAATGAAATTATCACGGAATGCTGTTTAAGTATACAAATACAAATAATTTATTCAAACATAACTATTATACTCAATATAAGATCGAATAAAATTTAAGAACTAATTTTCTTATTTTGATGGTGGTAAATAAATAAGTAAATCTAAGTATCAAATTTCCTCCATTGACAGTCGCCCGTAGACCATGAAACCTGTAGTGTTCGAAATGTCTGAATGTAGTTAAATTGATTCACGACATAGTCCGTTTAAATAGTTTTATTTCAAAAATTAAGACTGAATGTTCTCAAATTTTATAATATCCGCTAGAAAGTCCCGAACTGATTTCTGGATATGGTCCAAACATTTATCAATTTGCCAAATTGGTGCTGGTGGCTACCCATATCACAAAATTGTCACCAGGAAATTACACAAAACAAACGTGCGCCACTCCAGTTGGAAATAAATCGTTATTATTTAAGGAGAACGAAGCGAGTTTAGAGAAAATTTATGGGCTGCTTAGAGCTACGGATCTATTCCCTTACCAAAAGTTCTTCAAGATAAATTTCACGAAAAAGTCCCGTACACGGTTTTTCTCAAAATTGTGGGTTTATCGAAGTTCTCTTTCGTAACCAGAGGAATTAAAAATTGTTAAAACAAAGTAATAACTCGGAAGAAAACTCAAAATATCGGAATATATTACATCTTTGAATCACACTCAAGTAAGTACGTAACTGCGAATGAAAAATACAAATATGACAAGTGTTTATTCGGGTATCAGCTACAAATCAGTGTTGTTAATGTAACAGAAACCATAAATAATAATAAGAGTTTGGTACTGATACTGCTGCAAGTGCTTAAATTCTTCTTCTTCTTCTTCTTCAGCGTGCGACCATCGTTGGGCATACGGCTCTCCAATTTGCTTTCACACAAAGCGGTTTTCTGCTTCTCTCTTACAAACTGACCGTGCTATCTCTTTTATATCATCGGATCATCGGGTTGTTGGTCTGCCAACACTTCTTCTGCCAAGCCGGGGTAAATTCTTCACTTTTTGCAAATCCTTGACTCATAGTAAGTGTACAGTTCAGACGAACATAATTCTTAAAAATAATAATAAATAATGAAACTTACACGTTAATAAAGTAAATGATATTGAAGAACACTGCCCTAAGGATTTGTTTTTGATATTATTTATCAAAATAAGAAATCACATAAAAGTGACAGCTCGACAAATCAACATTGGCCGCCAGAGACGCCGCAGCCGGCCTGTACGGAGTGCACGGCCCCTACAATTGTGACATCGGCGTCAACAGTGACAATGACAATGTTTATATAATTATTTTTACATGTTTATGATTTAGTGATTTGTAATACTTTTTGTATTAATATGTCTTGTGCTTCGACCCAGCTGCTGGAATGCCCTATTTGTCTAGACCAAAAACTATACAAAGGTAATCGTGGACTCAAAATTCATCTGAGCAAGTCGCACGTTCCCCGTATAGACCCGTCGCCAACAAACGTAAATGTTAGGCCCGGTGCATCTGTTCCCAGCCCCACTGCCTCATCATTAGACTTACCGGCTCGCCTAGCTGCATTGAAAACAAAAGTAAAAATAGTTAAACGGATTCCAAAGGGCGCTCGGTTTGCTGTGGCTCGGAGCTTAACAGAATGTTTGGCTAAAGTTGTTGCTAATAACGACTTACACTCTTGGGAAAATCTATTTACTTTTATGTATAAAAATTGCAACATACCTCACGACATCTCAAACCGGTCTTTATCTTCTATCATCAAACAAAACGTTCTTCATCCGTGTCTTCCAACTGATTTCGCAGAATCACAGTATCTTTGTAATACCCAATTAAATAACAAAATTAAATCAATCGAAAACAAGGTCTCAGATGGCAACATAAAAAGTGCAACAAAATTATTATTTTCTAGCGATACCCTGGCTTCTCGTTCTACCGAAGTTTTCAACGCCCTTAAAGATAAGCACCCCACCTCCACTACGCCAGTGTCACTACCCGCACCGCCAGCCACCGCAACGCCACCATTGCAGGTTTCCGAAGCTGCCACATTACAAGCGATCCGCTCCTTCCCAAATGGCTCCGCTGGAGGCTTAGACAGCATAACACCTCAGCATCTGAAAGATCTCTCTAGCCCACTCATGGGCGATGCTGGGGAATCGCTTGTAAGGGAACTGACCGCTTTAATAAATCTAATGTTATCCGGTCAAATTTGTAGTACAATAGTCCCTATCCTGTACGGTGCGAATTTGATAGCTTTAAAGAAAAAGGACTGTGGCATTCGGCCAATAGCGGTGGGTAGCACACTACGGCGTTTAGCCTCTAAATTATGCTGTCGAGAGTTTCATACCCGCCTCACAGAAATGTTTAAGCCTAAACAATTCGGTTTTGGTATCAGAGGCGGATGTGAAGCCGCAGTTCATGCGACACGTACTTTTCTGCACAGTTCTGATTTTGAAGTTCTCGTAAAACTCGATGTTCGAAATGCGTTTAATTCGATTAACCGTAGTACACTTTTGAACGAAATTCAAAAAGAGCTTCCTGAAATTTTTAGTTACCTATCTCAGTGCTACGGCGCTCCTTCAAAATTAATGTTCGGCGAAAAAGAAATTGCTTCATGTGTTGGCTGCCAACAAGGAGATCCTCTCGGGCCCGTTATGTTTAGCCTTGCTATTCACCCTATTATTGCCAAATTAACATCAGAACTTAACTTATGGTATCTGGACGATGGCACACTTGGAGGCAAGGCATCATCAGTTTTAAATGACTTGAAGTCTGTTATTACACAATTCTCCGAGATAGGCCTCGCACTAAATTTCAACAAGTGTGAAGTTTATATCTCAGAGAAGCTCTCGGTTGAAGCCCAGACTAACATCATACGAAATTTAAACTCTGTTACACCCGATTTTTCCTTACAAACCCGGGACTCCCTTATTTTACTTGGCGCTCCTATTTATGAAGAAGCCATTGCCCCCATCATAAATTCTAAATTGCAAAATTTTCACAACTGTTCGGATCTATTATTCAAAATTAATCCTCATATTGCAATTTATATATTACGGTTATGTTTATTTTCTCCAAAATTCTTGTACATCTTACGCTGCAGCCCTGTTTGGAAATTCCCCGGTCTTACATTATCCATAGATAACGTATTGAAAGAAACTCTTTGCAAAATTTTAAATATTTCCCTTAATTCGGAAAGCTGGTCTCAGGCCACCCTGCCAATCAAATATGGCGGTTTAGGCATTCGCTCCACGACCGATCTGGCTCTTCCTGCTTTTATTTCTTCAGTTCACAGCACCGTCGCCCTCGCCAGTGGCATTCTCAATGTTACCGATCCCGCTGGTGTGGCAGTGACATGCTTAGCAGATGCTGAGTCAAGTTGGGAAACCAGTAATCCTGGTCAGAGTCCGCCTTCAGAAAAAGCCAGCCAAGCCGCCTGGGACCAAATAAAAGTTAAAATCGTTCACAAATCACTTTTAGAAACTCACTGTCATAATCCTACGGAACGAGCCCGTCTCCTGGCTATATCTGAACCCGAGTCGGGACATTGGCTACACGCTTTGCCTTCACAAACCATTGGATGTCTTTTGGATCCGCCTGCTTTGCGTGTGGCTATCTGTCTCCGGCTTGGGCTCAAAATTTGTGAACCGCACCCCTGCTGCCGTTGCGGAGGTTCAGTGGACCCCCTCGGTCGACACGGACTACACTGCCAGTCGAGTGCTGGTCGAGTGTTTAGACACGCTTCACTCAATGACCTCTTTCGTAGGGCGCTCGGCTCCGCCTCCATACCAGCGACCTTGGAACCTGTAGGTCTGTCAGCGGCAGACGGCAAACGACCAGACGGCGTATCTCTTGTGCCTTGGTACTTGGGGCGGCCTTTGGCATGGGATGTGACCTGCGTGGATACGCTGGCCCCATCCCATGTCCAGCGCTCTGCAAGGAAGCAGGGGTCTGCCGCCGAAGACGCTCAAACTGTCAAGTGCCGTAAATATGCTTTTTTAAAAAACAATTACATATTTATGGCACTTGCGGTTGAAACCCTCGGGCCCTGGTCATCAGACACAAAGAAACTCGTGAATGAAATTTCAAAAAAACTGATCGGTGTGTCTGGTGACCTACGGGCAGGGTCGTACTTCGCCCAGAGGCTCAGTTTAGCCGTACAAAGAGGCAATGCGGCGAGCGTTCTGGGAACTATGCCCCGGGCCACTTTAGGGTTTTTTGATGTGTAACAATGTTGTTTATTTTGATACTTAATATGTACAATTCTCCATAAATAAATATAATAAAGTTCTGTACATTGTCTGAATTATTCCAGTGTCGCTAAGGAGCGAAATCTGCTGACGATATAAAGCGGATTCACTAGGAAATGGAATAAACTTAATCTAGTTGATAATGTGGGTACTTAGAATCCGAGAAAAAAATCCGTTATTTATGATTTATTACTATTTTTTAACCTAGACTTTTTTTGAGTTTACTTCCAACCAGCTTCCGTAGCCTACAAGGTCACTAGAAAGTGTTCTGTTAATTACCTATGACCAAAATCATGCGCGAAAATTGTAGGCATCTGGAATTTTAAGTGCATTCATTTTCTGATAATCATCATCAATCATCATCCTATGATAGTCCACTGCCGGACGTAGGCCTCGCCTATTAACTATGCGTATAGACACATTAGGAGGTTCCAGGTTGCCCATAATCGCCACGCTGGGCAAGCGGATTGGCGATCGCAGTAATGTGTCCACTATGATGACGCTGCTGCCCCATCATCAATCTTTTATCAAATAATGATCAGTGACACTTCAATCCCTTAGTCGACTCTTACGTACGACACCCGCCTGTCAATTACCTATGACCAAAATCATGCGCGAAAATTGTAGGCATTTGGAATTTTAGGTGTTTTTATTTTCCTTTAATTAAAAATTTTAAAACAACCAACTTCAACAGATTTCTCCAAGATCCTATCATCTGTGGTTTCCATCATTGGTTTCCTATCATCAAATCCTACTTATTCAATGCAAATTCTTGTAAATGAATGAAAGTAACCAAAAGCGCCATATATGTACCTATAACATTTTGAAGAGATCCCTCGATTTTTCCAAGACCACATCATCAGAACCCAACTTGGTGCCAACGGGACCATCTCGGGGTTATACACGATCGATCACAAAAACAAAAATCGGAGATATCGGGTAACATACATACTTACAACAAAAACAAAATTCAGTCGAATTGAGAAACTCCTCCTTTTTTGAAGTCGGTTAAAAAACTACTAATTGCCAGTCAGCGATGTCAGTGAAAAGTTGAATCGACATTTATAAAGCTCGAATTTGTTTTCTGGTGAAAGTGCTCCCACTCTACGAAATTCGATCGTTACACACAAATGATTCGTTGATTTCGTAGAGCGGGGGATAGAATAGCGAATGCTCGTTTGGTCTAAATGCACCTTTAGACGTATCGATGAAGGTTCAAGCCCTTCTGAGTTTTCGTTGTTTCGATGTTTGTTTAATTAATACCTAACGAACTTAGACAAAGCTTGTTGCTGTTTCTTTGTCCTATCTCGCTCGAGTAACTTTCAATGGACCTAGAAATAGATTCTCCTTATTGTCAGAATGCTTAATGTTGTTGTTATTTAGTTATTGTGTAGCTTCTCAGCATTTCTGTTAATTACGAGTTTGTGATAGTGCGGTTTCGATAAGAATAGGCGAGTTAATTTAAAACTTTTGATTCCATTTACTAACGAGCGAACTTTAAATATTAAGCCATGACATCATAACAAAAAGCTTTATAAGTTTATAACCTCCAAATGCGAGTACACAATTCGTTAAATATTGCTAGAATTTACAAATCTGAACACAAGTAATTTTGCTAGAATTTACAAATCTGAACACAAGTAATTTTGCTAGAATTTACAAATCTGAACACAAGTAATTTCAGGCTGTAGGGCGAAATAGCACCCGTGAGTTTGTATGTAAACGTAAGTTAAGTAAGGACAGAACATACGTAAAAACGTACTACTTACGCAAAAAGTTAAAGTTGTAAGTCCGGCCTCAGGGGGGCTACCATTATCTTTTAAATGCGATTCAGTTTAGGCTTATAAGTTGTTGACAGTTATTCTATCGGAATGTGACAGCATTCCGATGTAGATTAAGTCCTAAACTGAATTGCATTAGTACATCGTAGTATCCCCCCAGGATGCTTAGCCAAGTTGCCAATCGCTAACGCTTAGTTGCGTATCGTAGTTTTCCCTCTCTGTTCTTCTTTTTTTTATGTGACGAAGGCAACTGAGCTTTCAGCCCACCTGATGCAAATCAGCAACTGAGGCTCATGGACAAAGTGATTAAAAATCGCCTATGCGCTGCCTACTCATGGATTGCCTCTGTGCCAATGATACCCAGCGATCTTACCCCCAAACCGAAACACAGCAGTGTAAACACTGCTATTTGGCGGCAGGTTAACGGGTAAGACGATGGTAGCTATCCGGGCGGACGCTGCACGAGGTCCTACCACCAGCAAAATTAGTGCGACAAAGACAGTTAGATGCATTTCGTTTACGATTGACGATTAAGCTTTAGCGATTGGCAACTTGCCTTAGCACTCAGGTCAGTAATACTTATTTATCTACTCTTGATATGAAAAAATAAAATCATTTCATTTTCTAGTTTTCATATAATGTAGAAACGTCTAAAACCTCTCGGCCCCATTTTGTTCCTAATCCTATTTCGTTCCAGAACATCGTTGGAACACTCTAAAGTATCTGGCAGGAATATAAACGAGATCTTTCCTAGATACCTACAACATTACTACGTCTAGGTGCAGTCGGCAAAATAGTTATTTATGATACAAGTGTTAAAGCGTGCTTTTATTCACAAAATACGATCGAATAGAGTGTTTCAAAACGATACGAGTTAAAGAAACAGCCTATATTTCAACACGACTATCATAACATCATTATTACAATGCATTTATGCGAGGAATATAAAGACAATCTCGGCAGTACCAACCAGACCGTGCAGTAAAGTACTAATGATATTAATTCTTGTACTATTCGCATGCAGAAAAGTAGTAATTTCTGTGTATAAGATTACCCTTAAATAGCGCACTCTCTGAGACATTTCGACCAATATTTCGTTAATTGACAAGCAAAACTCACTAAGTAACAAATACCTACTTGTAATTAAAGCTCTTGTGGCAATCTTTGGGGGAGGCCTATGTTCAGCAGTGTCTTTCGGGTGATATGATGATGATGAATGAATGAAGCTCGTATCTCAGTTCTTATTTATTACTGACAAACAAGCTCATTCTCGGATAGTAATGTCAAAACTCCATAGAAAATCATTAGGCACTGGTCTCAGCGCGAGCACCTAAGCTATGAACTATCGGCTATAAACACAAACAAAAGATACGCATTCCCGTGTCTCTTTTATTTACACGGACGTGCGTATCTTTTGATCGTGTTTATAGCCGATAGTTCATAGCTTAGCTCGCGGTGAGACCAGTGCCTTAATATCTGACTAAGCGATATTCTGAGAATAAAAGTTAGGTGAAAACGAGCCTAGTAGTGATAATTTTTATAATGAGTTTTGGCTGTCAACCGACGATTTGTACGCTAAGCTTTTAAAGTAGAATTTCTTGGCTTGTCATATTTTTAGATGAACGCTGCTACAAGCTAGTTAACTTTATCTTGTAAACCTTCTTTGTAGCGTTTACAACGTTACGGAGTCTCGGGCAAAGTTGAGCTAAGCGGCCTAATATTTTATAGTATTAAAAGGAAATGGGGATGGCACTTTAAGAAAAACAGGTATTTGAATAAACTATATTTAAATAAATTCTGCCGTGGGTGTCATAAGAGTCGGCTAAGGGATTGAAGTGTCATTAAAACAATTTATGTATCAAAGATTGTTAATGGGCAGTAGCATCATGGATCATAGTAGACACATTACTGCGATCGCCAACCCGCTTGCCCAGGCAATTGTGGGCATTTACCTCCTAAAACCTCCATACGCATAGGGTAAGAAAAGGCCGTTTTTCTGCATAAAAGTGCTTATTCAGATGTTTTTGAGCATCGTAGCTGCTCCGATATATTATCTGGTGGCTTATGAATCTTATGATAGTCGTGTAATTATAGTGCTTGGCGTTTATCGTGCTACTCGTCACTTCCACACTTTTTTTTATTTTTTTTATGTGACGAAGATAGACAACTGTGCTCTCAGCCCACCTGATGGAAAACGGTAACTGAGGCCCATGGACATAGTGACCAAAAACCTATGCGCTGCCTACCTTGAGGACTTGGATGGATTGCCTCTATGCCAGTAATTACACACCGGCTATCTTACCCCCAAACCGGAACACAGTACTAACTATTTAGTGGTATTAATTTATGGCGGCTGGTTAACGGATAATACGGTGGTAACTATCCGGGCGGACCCTGCACGAGATTCTACCACCAGCAAACTTGCACTTGCAAACTTGTTAGAACGTGACGGCAACACCGACAAACGATTTCGGGACTATTATACTCATAAGCCTTCTGATGGTGACTCTAAATGGGAATCATCAAAATCACATCATCAGCCTATAACAGTCCACTGCTGGACGTAGGCCTCTCCTATTAACTACGCATGTAGGCGCGTTATTAGGTAAAATGCCCATAATCGCCACGCTAGGCAAGCGGATTGGCAATCGCAGTAATGTATCCACTATGATGACGCTGTTGCCCATCAATGTTCTGTCAGAGAATGGTTATTGGTTAGTGACACTTCAATCCCTTAGTCGACTCTTACACCCGCGGGAAGAGTTGGGGTGGTGACATATGTATTCTTACTGCCGTCAACACACGGCCAAAGAGATATCGAAGTTTATCATGAACAACGCTGTATTCCAAATTAGTACGCGCTTGCAATTGGAATTCATTGTTAAAATTCAAATTACAACAAGATATTGTCTAAAGATGCAGCGTTGTTCATGATTATCGTCGATATATCACTGACAATTTGTTTAACCATTGTTAATTTCTCCCTTAAATTACCTCCTGCTTAAACCCGCTGAACCATGTAAGTGCTGAAATATGTCGAAAAGGATTACTGCAGCAGGCACTCGGCTGAAAACCTCTCAAAAAACAACCTTAACACAATATGAAAATGTTGGATAATGCTTGAAAATCTCCATTTATTCAACCACAGGATTTAAAAACATATCGTATTTTGTTGAAATAAAGTTTTTATTCCTTTGTAAATGTTCACGTGCTACTGTTTTAAAAATATCTGAGCTATAATGAACCTTATTGTTAACGAAATAAAGTGCAGTAAATGAATGTGTTGATATGAGTGCGAGGTGGATTAAGTTAATTTATTTCCATGTATGTAGCCTTTAAATTAACCGTGCTTTTCCAAGTATAGACTCGGTGAAAATGGGGAAAAGTTTCTTTGAAAAAAGTCTTATACACGTGCTTTTAATAGTAAATTAAGTGAAGGTAGTGTGGCAGGTCATAAACATGTCAAGAAAAGTCACGTGAAAAGTAAAGTCGAGTTTATAAATAAATCGGTATCTAGCACTTACGTGTATTTTATACTTAGATTATGACGTGGGGAAGGAGATGCATAAAATTGTAAATATATTTAAGTATAAGAAGGTAAATGCCCATACTGCCGTCATTTCTTAAAAGGCAGTCTTCTGACAAAACTCACTTTTGAGAAAATCGCAAAAGCAGTTCTAATATTTCTTCTTTAATAAGGCTGTGTAAGTAAATTTTACCCAGTGATTGTATGCTGTTAGGAATTGCTTTTTTTAACTTTTGTCATTTAAATGTACAATTTTTATGCCTATTTCTTTGAGTTATACTAAAAACAACGATAGTATGAATTATTGCCACCATTTCACAAGACATAATTCACTAAAAGGCAGTTTAAGTCCATTAGCTGCCTTTTATAGAATTTTTACTGACAGTTGAACATTCATAATTCATTAGAAGGCAGCTTTCTACGTTAGCTACTTTTTAAGAAAGTATAATGGCCACGCTGCTTTTTAAGAAAGTATTTATCGCAGTAGTGTGAGCAACCTCACACGTCCCATAAAACTTACGCCCTTTTTGCGCGTTTTTTGCTCTCTCTGAAACACCCGATATACTCGTTCAGCATACAGTATGTTTATTTATTGTATTATGTATTTGTATACCTTCTTGTTTGATTTAGCGTTGATTGACACGGTTATCATTGATTAGTATAACATCGGAGTGCGTTCATTCCGCACAATTATGTTTGCATACGTTGTGTTTGATCAAGAACTTCGATAACATGAGGGTGCATGTTCAATTTCAGTAATTAATCGTAGAATACTCACTTCATACAAGCACATACTACCTACTTATATAAGTAATATAGGCTACTAATATTATATAGGTACGTGAAAGTTTGTAAGTAAGGATGTTTGTTACTCTTTCCCGTAAAAACTACAGAATACAAGCTAAATACTTGTGTCTTCTCACACAGAACGACCTAGTCCCACGGTAAGCTCAATTAAGGCTTGCGGTGTGGGTACCAAGCGATGATATAATTATATAATAAATTGATCATAATACATACTTAAATACTTAACTTATTTCGTATAAACACTTAGGTATTAAATATATTTAACAATTTTCTTAAACCTTAACTAAAAATAATTACAAATAGTAACTAGTCAAAGTCCGCTCCGCACCGCCTCCGGTGCAAAACTGCCCATAATGCTTGCGGCATTACCTCGTTGGATCGCTATGGCCAGCCTTTGCACCAAAAACGATTCGGAGCGCGGGTCTTCTCCCTTCAACCTTAGTCGACGGCCCAAGTCTCGCCTCGCCTACTTAAATATATAACTTATAGTCACGACTAAGGGCCACATAAGTATTCGTGATAAATAAATACACAAATATTTCTCTCGCCAGGATTCGAACTCGAAACCCTCAGTTTCGCAGGCAGCACTACCAATTAGGCTATGTAGGCTGACAATTATTTGTATTTAAGTAGGTAAAAAATATCCCAACTCTTTTTTACTGGTTACGTTACGTATCTGCCTGTTTCAATACCATTAATTTCAGCTTACCAAATTTAATATTTACTTTAATAAAAAATGCAACAAAATAATCCAATAACAACCATTTCCTTATTGCCTTAACCGTTTAATTCCCTTTATCCGCCCGTTTTCTAATTAGGAACGAATCAACGGGCCCCAAGCGGGCGTTGTATTTACATTACTAATTGCATCGTTTTTCTATGGGATTACATTTCAAATAGAGCAATTTACGTGAGGTATGTTCTAATTGGTACCGTTAAAAGGTGTGAGTGCGGACTGAGAATCATGAACGGGGAGAATAAGGACGAGAAACGGGCGAGTTTATGTATGTCAACTGGCCCCTATTTCATCATGGTGACAAGTGCGACAATACTGTTTCTCCTATTGCAAGCATCCATAGGGTATGGTTATCACTTACCGTTGGCCATGTTGTCCACCAATATAAAGTATTTTTCAATTTGAACGTTTTGAAATCAACAATAAAAACCGATTTTTTAGCGAAACAATATTATAACTGTCACAAAAAAACATTATCTAGCGAATTTTGTCAGCCTCTGTAGCCTAGTTGGTAGTGACCCTGCCTACGAAGCTGGAGGTTCCGGGTTCGAATCCCGGCGAGGGCATTCTTTGTGTATTTATTTATCACAAATGTTTGTTCCTTGGTCATGGCTGTGTATGTATCTAAGTATCCTATACGTATCTATCTATTATATATATCGTCGCCTGGTACCCACAACACAAGCCTTAATTGAGCTTACCGTGGGACTAGGTTGATTTGTGTAAGATGTCCCAAGATATTTATTTATTATTTATTTATTTATTTATTATTTATAATTCCTACACATGCCGAACCTCATGTCAAGAATTAAAGAAAATTATTCTAGAACTTGCCTTGTGACAATTGTCACTGCTTCCGGAAAGAAAAAAGAAGTTTATTTGCCATATTAAGTATATTGAGTATAGTAATAATTGTATATTACTGGTAAACAAGCACATGGACTGTCCGATAGTAAGCGGTAGCCGTAGCCTAAGGAAGTCTGTGACGTCAGTAACAGTGATATTTAACTGTAGTCTCCCTGTCATCATGGTGAAATAGGGGCCTGGTAATAGTTATATCAATTAAATATTATTTTATTTATAAAATAATTACAATCTCGATTCGAAAACGTGAATTTCATTAATTTTTCCACCTCACTCAATTACTATCATCATGTGAGTTTGTCTATCTAAACTTCACTCAATTTTTCAAAGGTTACCTGAAAGAGATCCCTTACAGAGATAAGTTCGCTTTTGTACCTTCTTTTATTTTGAACTATGTTGTAACTTATTATGTGTATAATAAAGGTATTTACTGACTACTACCACTACTACTATGCTTACTGATCCCAAAATGTCCCAGCCATGGAGTGAGATAGAATTTATGTTTATCATTTAGAATTGGAACGATGGACATGATTCAAGAAAAATTAAGGAACCGGATATTTTTTGTGTAATAATATTGGTAATAATCATTAAGCTACCTGTAACAATAAACTTTCGAGATTTGGATATCGGTTTTGACCCCACTCACCCCTTTTTACAATACTTTAGTAAAAGTATAAATTTCCTAACCCTTTTTCAACCCTCTATAGATCGAAATTCTTCCTTTAATCGCGTTTCTTGGAAATCTTGGAATAGGTTGTGCATGCTCTGAATTTTAAGTTAAATTAATTGCTAGTACGTTTTTCGGCTATCAGATCGGCTGGATGATTTGTATTAGCTTCCAATATTTATTCTACGTAAAATTAAAACATGAATAAGACCTCTACGAAGCTATAAGTTGCAGGTAAAATCTTGGCATACGACTATTCTTTTTCGGCTAGTTCCTTATTTTTTATGAAACCTACATCTCAAAAAGCTCTTCCGTGTCGCAATATAACATTTAAAATGGAGCAATTTAGTATCATTAAAATTAAAAGAAGTTTATGAACTCAGCAATGGTCGATTGTAATAGTAATCTATCTTCTTATTTTTGCCGCTATCCAAAAAATGTGAACCAGTGAATTTTAAATAGTGATTGCTACGAACAAATAAAATATAGAAGTCGCACGCCATATTAAATTGCCTTTCGAAAACGGTCCTGAATTTTAGTTGACGAGTGTCACCCCCCTCTTCAATGCATCACGGTAATGAATTTCAATAATTTTGGCGATGTAGGTCGCAGGTTGGCTAGTTGGGTCATTAGTCTTGTTATATGCTGGTCTGCGACCATATATAACATGGACGTCTAACGCCAGCTCAAAAATGCCCCCAAAACCAATTGTTCAATTGTGCCAAGATGGGCAGAACATAGCGCTTTTCTTAACACCGCACATATTTCTGCGCAACATCTTTGACAAATTGTGATCTTATAACTAGGTTGATAATATCAACCTATTACCTAAGAACTTAAACCGCCATTTAAAAACAGTTGTGATTGGTCCATCAAAGTTTTTAAATCTGGAGGTTCTGGGTTCGAATCCTGGTGACGGCATTATTTGTGTACCGATTTATTAATCACAAATATTTGTGCCTTGGTCGCGAATGTCTATGTATTTAAGTATCTATATGTATCTATCTATTATATATATCGTCGCTTGGTGCCCACATCACAAGCCTAATTGAGCTTACCGTAGGGCATTAAGTTAACTTGAGTAGGTACAATGCCCCAACATATTTATTTATTTATTTTATATTAATACAACACTGACATTGCGGTCAATCGGACCAACATAAGCCGAGGAACCCTCCGGACAAATTTCCAATTAACTTGAATAATTAGAGCCACGCAATTAAAACCGGAATTAAATTCTGTTTGTGTTGTCCCGGTTTTTAGACCTTGGGATTGAGGGTCGGAACGGCTTGTATTGTTTAGAATCACAATTACAACTTGAGAATGTAATTCAAAGATACAAAATAAATAAATACTTATCAATGAACATTTACACAAATCGACTAAGTAATGTTTGACTTTCCGTAGCATTTGACGTAGGTGTTTGACATATATCGTGTTAATACTAATCAATATCAATAATTTCAACTAACGACTAATGGTAACTGACGAACCGTTACACACATGTAAGGTGTTCAAGGATCTGAGGGATTTGACTAAAAAAAAGTCAGTATGTCGCCGCGAGATAGATTATTCAATTTTTTACTAACTAGGTATATTATGAATAAAAGAGGGATGGATAGTGCGACATATTGTCGCACTAATCCTGTGCTAAGCCTACTGGTTCAAATGACGAGATGTGTTGTGTTAGCTATGTGGATGACAAGTGAATAACTGTCGTTCCATTCAAAATTACTTATAAAAAATCCTTATAGCTAGGAAGAGCAGTAAGCTGCGCAAGCACATTGCGTGTTCACTTTTATCAGGTGCTTCTACGTCTTTCCTGATTCCAACAATAACATAATATGTTATAATTATGTAATATATAATATCTTATGTATATTATACATTACCTACGGAGGCTGACACGGATATAAGTCCACTTAAGTTGTTTTTTTTTTCATATGCAAATCAGATCTGGAAATAAAATATCAGAATATTATGACAATATATGCTTTAAACCGAATACCTTTATTTTGTTGCTGACAACGCTGGAAACGCAGCTTACGCAGCCTTATAGCCGATAGTTCGTAGCCATAGCTTATTGGCTCGCGGTGAGACCAGTGCCTTAGCTACACACATACCCTATTAGGTTATTTTTACATTATTCGCCTAATTAGTCAGAACTCTCACATTGTTATTTAAAATAATTCATAACAATGCAGTCGGATGCAATTTGAGTGCAACGAAACGAATTTTTATTTGCCTGCGACTGAAATGCTGCGCGGAAATTGTTCAGTAATATTCTGGCAGTTAGACAGACGGCTGGAGGCTGTCATTCGTGAAAACTGACGTCTCATTGTAGTCTTTGTAGCGTTTTGCAGCACACAGTGTTTACTCAGTGCTGCAATGCAATTTTTTTTTATGTTGGCACATAAAAGTGGCTCCACTCCACCTGATCTTAAGTGAAAAGTAGAGCCCAAATCGCGGCAGTAATGAACAGGAGACCAGCAGTAACCTGTCAGTTGTCACCGCCTTGCTGGCCCGCTAGATGCTTCTTCACGCTTCGTTTAAAGGGTCCCAACTTATAGGTATGCGGAAACACATGTGCCGGTAAAGAACTCCACTTTTTTATAGTCCGGCATATGAAGTAATTGCCGAATTTCTTAGTACTTGTGGGATTATTTTCCACGGTGAAGGAGTGACACCGCAATCCGGCACGTGTGGTTTTATAAGGGAAAGGGGAAGGCGGGATCAGGGAAAATAACTCTTCAGAACACTCACCATGGTACAGGCAATAAAAACGCTCAGAGAACCAATGTCCCTACGTAGTTGAAGGGGTTCAAGGTGTTGTGTAGGTCTATCCTATCGTAAGTGTCTAACTCAAACGGCCAAAACGGAAGACCAGCGCGGGCTCTGTTGGCAAAATGCTGAGTTTTGGCCATTTCGGGACAAAATTTCGTGTTTATTCTTTTGTTTTGTTGGTACTGTGTTCTTGTCTCGAATAAACGGTTTTTCTTTTCTTTCTTTCTTCTTTTCTTCACTTCAGGTACATTCCACGAGAGTGTCGGGTACGTGACGCCGATTTTCGTACATCTAAGAGAGTTACGAATACAATTTTTGGTGTATCTTAATTTATAACTGGTTGTTTGTATTTATAGAGAATTCACAACTTTCCATATATTCTAAGGTAGATGTCATAGCCGTCACGTTCCCGACAAAGTAAACTTTTTCGTGGAATATACCTTCAGCAGACCAGGCAATAAGCCATTCTGCAAACTATACGATAAGTGATAAGTCATAAATGTATGAGAATAAAAGATTTGTGCGACAAGACAAGTCACGTGACCATTTCCATACGTTATTATTAGGGAAGGCACCTGGTTCTGAATTTGTATGGCAAGAACCAGGAATTCCCGGTTCTAGCCATACAAATTCAGAACCGGGTGCCTTCTCTAGTTATTATGGTCACGTTACTTAGTTTATTGTTATTCGCATATGATTTCAGAATGGCTTGTAAGTAGTAGTATTATTTTACATTCATTAATAAGCCTGTTTGGAGTTACAGACTTCACTTCAATGTACAGTGACGTTCAGAATTACATGGACAATTTATGAATGAATCTATAAGCTATGAACCCCACTGTACGGCTATTAAGGAGCATTCAGACCACAAGAGCATTCGCTGTTCTATCCCCCGCTCTACGAAATAAACCAATCACGTTTTGAGTAACGATCGAATTTCGTAGAGTGGGGGGCTAGAATTGCGAATGTTCGTTTGGTCTGAATGCACCTTTACACGTAACCAAGTATGTATAAACGCGAACTCATCTAAAAAGGATAGCGGACATTATAATACCACCTCATATCTCCATAGGGATTGACAACGCATGACAGAGGACGCACTCAGCACTCTACCATAATGGCGGCATAATGACAGATTGCACTCGTTCTGATATATCGAGCTCGTTGGGAACGCGTAGGTGGCCCGTAAATAAAATGTGATTGAGTACGGTAATTGAGCCATTTTGTTATTTTTTGTAGGTTATGTCTATGCTAAATATTATGGTAATAATATGGATGGTTTGTATTTTCAACCGACTATTTATAAAAAAGGAGGCGGCTCTCATTTAGACTGTTTTTTTTCCACAATGTCGTAACAGATGTGCTTACCATTGAAAAAATCAACTGCGAAAGACTCTGGTTGCCACGCGATTCAAACCCGCTTCCACTGAATTGAACACTGACCTTCCGTGAATCACAGCGAATTTAGTCAATGGTATTGTGAAACTAATCACTAGCGATCTGTACAAAATATTTCGAAGGTACTACAACCATAAGCCACTCAAAGACGTGTGTCAATCGTCCGCAAATTCGACAACTCTCCGTTGCGTTGAATTTGCTATAGAGGGCGCTGTAATCAATTCATGATTAGAAAACAACAATTTGTTTTTTTTTATAATTAAACAAATTTATATTGGTGTTAATATCAGTTTGTTTAGTTATAAAAAAAAAAGTGTTTTTTTTGTATTTATGTTACTCAATATATCCTCTGATATATTACGATTCTCTAATCGTGATCCAATTTTCAATATTTTTTTTTAATGGAACTGGTATTTTATCCCCAAGATTGACCCGTGGCAGCTTGGCACGATGAAATCTTAGAGAAATCGGTAGGATTCTCCTCATCATCATCATATCAGCCGAAAGACGTCCACTGCTGAACATAGGATTAAATTAAATATTTTACTAAAAAAAGCCCCTAACAATTTGAAGTATCCATGAGTCCATGACATACTGTTTCTTTTATATGCCAATGAAACCTTCTGAATAAACGAACCTGTAGTGAACGATGCCAAAGCCCGAAATATTTACCTGCGACTCTCACGCGACGTTCACTGAAAACCTAAAATTTAGGGCATCCATTTCATTCCAAATACTCCTCGATTGGAACGACAGAGACTTTGAATTATTAAATTGTTTCTATATTTTTTAAAAAGTATAATCGTATCAGTAGGAAAGCTATTATAGTTTACTACAGGCACATCTAGTATTGGAAGTCGGTATGGCATTTTAACAAAACATTCATACTTCTATACCAACATCGTATCAACGGAAATTTCTTACTTACCGTATTTTCTAAAGCAAGCATTTTTGTTGGCATTTTGCTCAAAGGCTGTAGTCTCGACGCGATTAAAAAGATTTTTTAGAGGCAGTTTCATTCCACGCACATCGATAGCTATTTATACGTTCCTTTAAGGTAGTTGAAAGAGCCCTGAATGCCTTTACGTCTATGAAGCTAAATCTACTTTGATTTGAGATTTTTCTAGGCGCGGTTTATTTTTAAGCCGGCCTAGGAAATGTTTATTTATTAATATTATGTTGACTCTGTCGTCTATCAGTAAAATTATAAAAAAAATATTAAAAAACATATTTTCTGCGGTTTTCTCCCCAAATTAGGAATACTTTTAGTATGAATGAATCAGACGAGAGCTTAAAAAATTAGGTATTAGTCAATATGCCAGATTATGCTCTGTCCGACAATCACTGTTAGTAGAAAAAGGTGGCAAATTCGAAAAAACTGGGTGCAACGAGTTGGCTCCCCACTTCTCCGCCTTTTTAGGTTTCCGTAGCCAAAATAGCGAAAACGGAACCATTATAGTTTCGCCATGTCCGTCTATCCGCAGCATAGCTCAGTGGCCGTGAATACTAGAAATCTGCAATTTGATACAGGTATACATATTAATCATGCCAACTCCACTTAGTACAATAAAAACTATAAATAAAATTTATTTTCGGGTACCTCCCCAACTTGTGAAGTGGGGATGATTTTTTTATTTGATGTAATCCTGTAGTGTAGGGAATCATTGAATACGTCTCTCAAAAAGAATAAGGGTCTTGAAGGAAAGTTTTTTTCTAAAGTCAATACTTTCGGAGATAATCACTCCAGAAGAAAAAAAAATAGTGTCCCCCCTCTAACTTTTGATCCGTAGGTCTAAAAAATATGAAAAAAATTGTGAATAGTGGGCTAAAAGAGTACTTAAAAAAAAACTATTTTGAACGTAATCGGTCCAGCCTTTCTTGAACAACTACGGAAACCTACACTGAGCATGGCCCGACATGCTCATGGCCGGTGCTTTACTGGCAAGTTGGTTGCCACAATATATAGGCATTACCTACTTTATTGATGGGCAGTATTTGAAATATAAAGAGCCAAACTCAAAGTAACTGGCCGCAAACTTTTATTCGTAACATAAAGTTGTTCGAGCGTGGCGGCTTAAGGTAAAATAAAGTTTGATTTACGTACGTTTAGAACTACAGGGAATTTTGAAAATGGAATTTCTGCAATATTTCGTGAGACTTTTAAATTCTTGCCTAAGTTTGGACGTTTGTTCCTAAATCTAGATTAACTGCTCGGTTTCTCATACTTTAGTTGTGATATTATTTCTGTTTAAATAAAAACTCTAGTAGTACTTTTGCGTTCTTATTCAGATACTACATTCTTTTAATATTTTTGACAGCCTCTTTATATAATGCCTTGCATCATCATCATTTCAGCCATAAGGCGTCTACTGCTGATCATAGGCCTCCCCTTTGGACCTCCACATACACCGGTTGTAAGCGTCTTGCAGCCAAAGACAACTCAAACTCATAACGGGGGTGTTTACACTTTGGGATCAAAACTCTTTTGGCTAAAATGGGTCTTTCTGACAACATAGACTGTAGAATGTGTGGCGAAGAAGAGGAGACAATGAAACACTTGATGTGCGAATGTCATGCCCTCGCCAGACAAAGGATGAAAGACTTCGGACCGGCTATCTGGAACCGAAGGAGGTCAGAACACTACCGCTAGGGTCTATCCTCAAACATATTAAGTTGATAGAACAATCCCTGGGATAGGCGAAACAGCTAGGGGGCAATTACACAAAAGATCCCAATGGGTCAAAGTGTATCCGTAAGGGCCCCACCAATAAGATAAGATAAGACCTACAGCCAGCATCTCACGGAGATCAGGATAAGATTGTCTGTCCATCTCGTGGGAGTGTACTGCGTTTTCCAAGCCGTGGCCGTCCATTCGAGCATTTTTCGACCCCATCGGCCATCTGCTCTGCATGCAATGTGGCCTGCCCATTACCACTTCAACTTGTCAAAGTCAAAGTCAAAATATTCTTTATTCAATTAGGCCCAGCAACGAGCGCTTTTGAATCGTTAAACTAAATAGCGAATGAGAGAAAAAAAAAACTACCTCCGGTTCTAACCCTACACCACTGCCTGAGAAGAATCCGGCAAGAAACTCAGCGGGACTTACTTTTTTCAAATAATAGTTTTATAACATCTTACGGCTAACATGCATTAATTAAAAACAAACATAAATTTGATTTAATATAAATTGTTAATCCTCTAAAATCTTGTTAATCCGCTAAAATCTTGTTAATCCGTATTCCGTGCCTTGCATATATTGATAAAAATTTTCACGGTTGTCTTTTATTTGTTGTCACGCGGTTATCACAGTTATGTTTATAACTAAAATATGTTCGTGATAAACAGAACTTAATTGCATAAACTTACTTTTCATATTGTTCCGCTTCCGACACTACGGCCTAATTTGGTGTGTATAAAACTACCCCATAATATTTATGAATAATTATTTATCAACTTTTCCATTTTACCTACATAGTTCTCTTTCAAAATCGGTCCTTGATGTTCAATAACATCAAGCTATTGAAATTCTATATTAATCTAACCCGCTCTTTATAAATTGTTGTGATTGGTCCATAAAGGTTTGATTGGCTATATTCTATTTGATTGGCAAAAATATTGTGGGGACATAATTTTATGCGTCATGTTATGAAGGTGGCTTGCGTGGCACAATTGCATTACACAATCGTTGTTGGAAGCATTTTTGAGCTCGCGTTAGACATCTATGTAATAAATAGTCTCAGCTTTTAATTTATTAAATACAATAAAGAACCAACCGAAACAGAAACGTTTTTTCACTCCCATTGAAAGCTGCAAAACGTTAGAGCAGTGAAAAACGCCACAAGGAAATTCTACCCCATTTGGCACCTCATAAATCCGAAAAACGCCTGAGCCATTATTTTCTTAAACTCTCTTCACAATTGGGCCCTATAAGTTACAAAAAGACTTAAGTGACGTATATATTCTACAGAAATGCATTATTTTTTCCATAGAAAGTCGAATGGGATATTTACTGCTGCCACTATTTTAAATACAGTGGAGCCTCCATAAAACAAATTTTGGGAAAGAACTGAAAATCGTGATTACGTTTGAAAGAGGTTTTGGATAAACACATTTTAATAAACTACTAATTACAAAGGAGACAAATATTCGGGGCGTTCAACAGTTCGAGTTACCGAGGTTGTACTGAAGTCACCCCATTTGTTTTAACGTTTATCGGTATTATCTTTTTAATTCGTTGGAGAAATAATGGAGGCAAAAAATATTTCATTTGAGTGAACACGACAAATTATGGTCGCATTTTATATTCTGGTTGTCTAAATCCTTTGTTAAAATTTTTAACACTCCGTAGGTACATATTAATCAAGCCGACAAAGTGGTACAATAAAAAGTTTTTTTTTTCGTTTGGTTCCCCTAGTAGTAAAGTGTAGATGATTTTTTTTTATTTTGCTGTAATCCTACAGTGTGGGGTATCGTTGAATAAGTGTTTAAAAAAAAAATGTTCCCAAGAAAAAGTTTTTTTGATGTCAATATTTTCGGAGATCTATAACCATCCAGAACAGAAATAAAATGTGTCCCCTCCTAATTTTCTAACAAAAAAATGTGAAAAAAATCATCAATAGTGGGCTAATAGAATACTTTAAAATAACACTATTTTGAACATAATCGGCCCAACCGTTTTTGTATAACTACGAAACCCTACACTGAGCATGGCCCGACATGTTCTTGACCGGTTTTTTATACCTTGTTTTGGCCAGGAAGTGAGATTTTCTCCCTAAAAAACTTTACCTATAACATATTCTCTCTAGCTAAGTAAAAGCGCCTAATAAAGTATGAAGTATACGGCCAAACTTTGAAATCACTCCCCGTTAACCTCGGCTTTTCGCCCCACACATTTTTCAAGTTTTGCTGTTTAACAATACCATATGAAATAGAATAAGGAAATCCGAGCTGTATTTCCGTAGCTCCGTTGACATTTGTACGTTTAGGATTTTAAAAATAGTAACTGTACTATGACTTTACAAATATCGGTAAGGTTAAGTTTTTTTTTTACTCGATACGTAAAGCAGCCCATCGAGCGTACTCCACAGGCATTTAGACCAAACGAGCATTCGTTCATTCCCATTCTACGAAATTTGTTAGTTACACAAAATTGATTCATCGATATACGTTGATTTCGTAGAGTGGGATTTTCTATACCTGTCTGTGTGACCTTTAGATACCTAACATTTTTACGGAAATGTATGCAAGGTAGTCATTTTTACTTAGAACCAAATGTGACCTAAGGATGATTTCGATATTCATGAGGTATGTTTTACATAATATTTATGATATTTGAATAGTATTCGTTGCCTTGGGCATTTTGGTATATTTAGGTACTGATTGAAATTTTCCGGGTTTTCACACATCACTTATTTCGGAGTCCGCAAGCAATAAAGTGTATCCGTTTTCATTTTAGGCTCTGGTCTCACCCCGAGCTAGTAAGCTATGAACTATCAGCTATAAACACGAACAAAAGATACGCAGTCCCGTGTAAATAAAAGGTGATAGCTGATAGCTGGGCTAGTATCAGCATCATCATATCAGCCGAAAGCGATTGGCAACTTGTATGCGTACCCAAGATGCCTACCTAACGCTCAATCGTCAATCGTGAACGAAAGAATCGCACTAATAAGAAAGAGTGACAGACAGAGATTTCCAAAATGGCGAGTTATACCATTTTTCTCTTGGGTCACAGGCCTACTACCGCGAACTTCGTAATTCGTAAATTTCGAGGATTTATCTTTGTCACTCGACAAAGGTGACAAGAGTGACAGAGACAAATCCTCGAAACTTGCGGGTTTCGAAGTTCGCGGTAGGGCCGCAGAATCGGAACGTTTTGATACGTAAGTGAAACTTCCGTCCCAAGGGCTCAAACACACCAACATGTTTCGACAGCTTTTTCTCTCGCTCGAATAGCGCAGCCTCTTGGGATTCGAAACAGATGCATTATATCTGATTCTGTTTAGTTTATTTGCTGTAAAGATTGAACGAGTGCAAAAATAGATCAGACTTTATTGGAATAATAAATATCATAGGGTAATTTTTACACAAATCGACCTTGTCTCACATCAAGATCAACTAAACCATGTGATGTGGGTACTCGTACTAAGCGACGATATATTTAATAGATATAATATCAAGCCTTTATTTCCTTAATAAATATGTGTAGGTACTATAAGGTTTTTATTTAATTTTCTAAAACGTCTTCATCATCATTAATAGGTAACATACAAATACTTAAAATAGAAAACAACCATGACAAAGTTACATATATTTGTGATTAACACACAAATAAATGCCCTTGCAGGGAATCCTACCCTAACCCTCTAGCTTCGTAGGCAGGAACACTACCGACTGAGCTACGTAGACCGTAACATAAAGATTCATGTCAAAGTACACGTTTAACTCACGGCGACAACTCATGGTAGCGGTTAAATGTTAAAGGCCGGGCCACACCAAATGCGTGTGCAGCACGTGACGTGTGCGTGGCGTCCGCAGTGTAGCGGCCTCAAATGCAATAAAATACCGTAAACATGCCCAAATCCAAACGGTCCGAATATATGACACATAGAATGAAAAAGGACTTATATGGCCAGAACTCATTTCACGTAAACACTTTGTATGTGTAGTTGTGTACGTTTCGTAAACTTTCTAAACAACCATTTTCACTTCATAATACAATAGTACATTACATCAGAGGCCGGGAAAATGAGGGTTTCCGGCCAAGTTGTTATATACGGCCGAACGAGCGTGTAAGCGAGGCCGGATAGGTAGTGAAGCGAGGCCGGGAATCCGTTTTCACGCCGAGGCATGTATACCTAGTGCTTTTCTCAAACTTACAAAGAAATACAAAAAAAATAATGACAATGTTGTCGAAATGAAAAAAAATCTTACTTTGCAGGCCAAGGCCTGAAAAGTGTTATGAAATTCCATTTCCATCCCAGTGAGTTACTGCGCCCTAAAAGCGATACTTCCGAGTCTATTTTAAGGAACGTAAAGACACTATTACATTGCATGTTTGAGAAAATATTGTTTTAATTTTAAACACTACATAGACGCAATGCTCGCCACTTTAAAAAGTCTAAATCGTACTTAAAAGTATCGAATATCCTCTGATTCCTAGCAAGCGATGGAAATCAGAAAGTTTAAGGCATGAAATTCAATATTCACTGCAAAGTTTCAGGAAATGGACTCGCCTTAACAGCCTGCCCCCGCAGACTCGAAACGGAATGGAATAAGTTGCATATTTGATGCGAAATCGCAAAAATGCAAGTTGCAATAGCGAGGAGTTTTGCGTAGTGTTGATCTGGGTGGTATCGATTTTCGTGCGTTCAATCATTTACTTAACTTGGAGCTGAATGACCTATATGACCACTCAAATATAACTTATATTTTTGGCGGGAAATAAAAAAAAATTGTGACGGTCGCACTTTGTGTTACGGGATTTAAGAGTTTAGGTACTTGAATTATATACTGTGTTTTTGACATTAGAGACTTAATAAAAATTTACTTTACAATACGTTAACGTGACGCATCCTCAGATAAAATGAACGAAAACACATAAATATGTTTACCTATACTTACACATGATAAACGATTATACAAGGATGAAAAATAAAATGCAGTCCACATAATGTAATTTGTGTTATAACTAGTTTATCCTTCTCTTTGCAAACTGCTCAATCAAACAGTCATGAGTAGTCATAGTACATGATCGGTGCGAAAGTTTCGTACCTCTTTAGTTAGTAAAAGATGCATGGTGACGGCATTAGAGTTCATTTGTCGCCACCCCAAATCTTCATACGATGTCGTAAGAGTCTAGTTCTATTGAAGTGTCAATGAATTCCTTTTCAATCCATTTATTTTCATAGTTTAACTTCTTAAGCATTTCTAATTTCTATCTCGTTTTAGTTTAATTAAAAAAATGACAGAAAAAATTGTATTTACATTACATTAGTACATATGTCTTGGTGTCAGGAGGAGGGCGTAACAGACTGCAACACAGTTCTTGGAACTACTGCAGTTGTTTACGTGCATTTGTTTCATTGTATTATGTATTCTTATTTTTTTAAATTTTTTCCACAATTTTTAATTTTGTAAATAATCAATGAATGTAAAGAACGCCATTAATATTAAAGACGACATGGTACACCTGATGCACTGCGAATTTTGCTTCAAGCTTATAAGCGCGGAATTACGGTGGTGAACGAAAATATAATTTAGACACTGGTTTGTTAACATCGATTTATTAAACAACAAAAGCGTACTTCAGATTGTTGTGTCTCTTGAAATGTAGTACATTAACCATGACTAACGTTCATACAATTTATCATTAGCATAATGTGATCATTTTTAAAATATTCAAAAATTTGTAAAAATTGTTTCGAACTACGTAGACGAACTCCACTGCATCGGGGCTCGTATGACATCTGTGGTGGCGACTATGGGCATTACCTCAATGAGTCCATACACTTAGAAAATAAGAGAGGCCTATGACCAGCACTGGACTGATAAAGCCTGATGATGATTCTCATCTGAAGTGATACTTATCTACTTGCCGTTCAACTCAACTCGACACCTATTTATGGATATACGTACCTGAAAAAAAGGAAAGAATCATTAATACAAGCTGTAAATTATAACATTTCTATCTGCAAACAATTTTGTCAACCAATTACGATATTGACACTGATTTAATCGATTGAACAATTATCCAATACGTAATGAATCCCCCTCCATCCACCCCCTTAACAGAGAGTCGGATAATTTAACACCGTTTAGCACTCGAGTTTACTTCTTAATCAACCGTCACTGAGACGATATACCGGCTGACAAAGAGAGGGTCGTTGGCACCAGAAACCGGAACCGGTATTTTGTAAAAACCTCGAAATAACCCAATAGGTATTGTAAAATGTTTTATACCTACTCTTTATATACTGAGTTTGACAAGAATCCTTTTATTTTATTATTAGTGTGGCACGCGAGCGTCAGCTCAACTTATTGGAAATTTATTAGTCTTTAAGCGTTTAATAACATACGATATCAAAAAACGTAAGGTTTTTTAAATAAAAATCAGAAACTAAAAAATTACCGTAAATTTCGCAGTTTTTCACGTACTACGTAACTAGCACAACTTTTTTTTGCTCGCAAAATGTGGTTTTATAGTGCCCTATGGCGTCTAAACAACATACCTAAAATGCAGCTATACTGCATGCTTTGCGAGTTTAATGTAAAGTTTGACCGTAGGTACTATAACTAAAAGTCTCAGTACCTGCATTATAAAAATATCACAAATTGATTTAGGTTTTTTAAGGTATAATTACACACCATGAGAAAGATTTCCGATTTGCGAAGTTCTTGAAATGCGCGAATCGTCGTCTGACAGCCAAAAATCACTATAAAAACTGTTAATACTCTTATAGACCTCATATCTTAGTCATCAATCAAAAATGAGGTTCGAGCTTCACTTCAAGGTATTTGATACTTAGCAAGTTTTTAATCCACCGAAGAAATGCTCTCTTCTTATTCGCGGATTAAAAGTCGCATGCCTTACTGCAACTTTTCTTTTTTTACAGTGTCGGTACAAATTACTTATCCGCAGTTTGTGTTGCCATCTAACTACCCTACGTAATAGGGTGACGGGGTAAAAGCTGAAACAATTTCCCCACCCCATCGCCTTTCAATTTGATGGGGTGAAAAAATGGTTACGGCTTTTAGAGATCCGTAGAAGAATTGCGGGCTTTGTTTTTTAAATTAAATTGTAGGTTAAGTAGTAGATCACGGTAAAATAATTCAGTACATGTAGTAGTTTGATATTTTAACGACAAACGGGACTTAATGGCGTAATAGTAGTATTGTGCATCAAGGGAGGTGAGTACGGAATTACTAACGAGAGCGTTAGAAGCTTTTATGACTCGAGTTAGTATTCCGCTTACCGACCGTGATTCATACAAAGTTTTTCATCACACTTGCCGACAAAAAAATAAGTTTTTAGACATAATATCATTAAATTATGTACTGACATTTCTATTACTCCCTAGGTAATTTCACTTTTCTGTTACTCCCGCTACGCGCGCAAGCAATGGCGCGCTTAGACAGCAAGTGTGATGAAAACGTATTTTTTTAATATTATCCTGACGTTTTAGCTATTTGGTGACGGCATTAAGAATATAATTGTCACCACCCCAACTCCTCCTGCGGGTGTCGTAAGAGTCGAAAGGGATCGAAGTGTCACTGACCATCATTTGATAAAAGACTGATGATGGGTAGCAGCGTCATCATAGTGGACACATTACTGCGATCGCCAATCCGCTTGCCCAGTGTGGCGATTATGGGCATTTACCTCCTAATGCGTCTATACGCGTAGTAATAGGAGAGGCCTACGTCCAGCAGTGGACTAACATAGGCTGATGATGATGATGATCCTGATGTTTCAGGCATGACGTGACACCCGTTTTGGCAAGCAGACTGGAGTGAAAATGTCACCACCTTAAGCTTCGAGGGTTTTCAAACTACTCGTAGTTGGTCTTGATTATCCACTTCTAGGCTACGGTTGTCACTAGGTCTACACACTCTCGCAACATCTAATGGCTTCAAAATAGATATTTAACCCAGTGGTTTAACCACGTTTACATTTGTAAATCACAGGATTCCACGCGGACGAGATTCCTTGCAACTCATTTTGATTGAAATTCCGATGTTTCTTAATTTCAATGGCTTCACGTACATTTCTGCTATGATGAGTACGTTAGGTTGCGAGGACTTTCGGATTATCGAGCTCAATCCAGTGGTATGGTCCGGATTCCAATAAATGCTCGCCAAAATATGTCGTTAAAAATATGAGTGATAATCGTGAAAATTTAAATCAATGTGTATTTAGTATAGACTTGAGTAATATTATAATTCTTTTGGTAACGCAAGTTTAAACACTTAAAATGTCTATAGAGGGTTCGCGATTCATTCGAAAGTCTACCTTTCATGCAGATTCATAATTGTGTTCATGTATTTTCACTTTATTATTTGAGTATATGCCATTCAATAATCAATATTACAAGTAATTGGACGGGGTTCCGTGTTTCTATCAAAGTGGATGATAGTTAAATCTTTTATTTAATTAAACTAAGAATATCGAACGTATTGCGAAAACACAAATCAAATTATTTATTAAATAAATATTTTGATTTGTACTTTTTATTTTTCCCCAGTAGTCACACTACTTGATACTATATAAATTATAAATATTAGATGTCATATACCAAAGAAAAACGACCAAGATCACCTAATGTCCGATGTCAAAGGCGCCTAGCCTTGTAACGGATTGCATATACCCGATAAATTTGACCGGTGGTTGCTAAGACCGAGTGGCCGAGGGGTACAGGCATCAGCCGCGAAAGCTGAGTACGTGGGTTCGATCCCCACCTCAGACATTAGGTGATCTTGGTCGTTTTTCTTTGGTATATGACATCTAATATTCATAAGAATATCGAATAATATAAAAAAAAATCTAAAATAAAATAGCTTACTTCACTATTGTGGCACCATCGAAACTCGAACCGTTCTCGAAGACAAACAGCAAGTTAATTAGAGATATGTAAATGAGAAATTCACGTAAAAGACAAAGACACAAGTTTGCTCGCACGAAGTTGTCATTAAACTGTGCAGCGGGATATTAGCTTGTGATATCAGTTTGAGTTACTCGTATTTGACGAAAAACGACACTCGTTATTTCATTTAGGCTGGATTTTACCAACAAAGAAAAAAATAAGTTCAATTATAGTCACAAAATTAACGCTGACTCTCGGATAGCAAAGGCTAAACTCCATAGTGATTTGACAATCTTACATACGATTTTATTAATTGACACAATATAATACATCTGAAAAAATGTCAGCTACTAATTACTGCGAGTATGTAATAATTAGGTACCTACATATACTTAATATAATTAATATTAGCGAATAAATTTTAATAATTTTCTTTTCAATCAAAATACCCATTTTTATGTCTACTCTTTTGCGAAAGCTAAAAAAACAAGCGTACTATATGGGTGAAGCCTGCCAGAAAGCTTGATATAGCACACTAAAGTTTTTTTTATAGATCAGTATTTTCTACTTGCTAATGAGATGATCAATTTTTATATTTATTTTCAATTTATTTACGAACATGTATTTCTGTATTTTAATACTATGTATTAGGTACAAGATTTAGATACAATCAACGAACACGGCAACCATTTCAAAGTAAAGTTTGCAAAAATGGGTGAAATTATTAAAATTCAAATGGCCCTAAAGAGGCCTAGTAGGGTTTCAATAGGGCATGTTATCTATTCACTACGGAACCATCAGCAGGACCACTCTGCCCATCCTGTATCACATCGAATCTCGAACCCTCAAACAAAGTTAGCGGCGAAGGGCCTCGATTGTATGTCGATAGCCGCCTATTACCCTGCATGCTGGTGGAACTGGTGGTCGGAAAATGGGCGCATAGCTTTAAAAAAACTTGTGGATAATTGAGTTTAAAAAGCCTTAAAATCATTTATACAGGGTGTAAGTCTAATACGGGCGAAGCTCTTAACTGGTGTTAGTTTACGACATAATAAGTTGTCAGCCTCCGTAGCCTAGTTGGTAGTGACCCTGCCTACGAAGCTGATGGAGGTTCCAGGTTCGAATCCCGGCGAGGGCATTATTTGTGTATTTATTTATCACAAATATTTGTTCCTTGGTCATGGCTGTCTATGTATTTAAGTATCTATATGTATCTATCTATTATATATATCGTCGCCTGGTACCCACATCACAAGCCTTAATTGAGCTTACCGTGGGACTAGGTCGATTTATGTAAGATGTCCCAAGATATTTATTTATTTATTATTTATTTAAGTACATTCAAATAACTTTTACTTAAAATTAGAGCAACAATTTTTTTCCATACAAAATAATTCGGCGCGCAATGTAGAGCAACATACGCGAGTTAAATACTCGTTGACAGCTAATTTCAAAAGCAGATGACATAACTGCCATGTCAACAATAACAAAATGTTTGTACCTACATTGCTGCTCCGATAATCTTAAAAAAAATCTGTGGGGTCATAATTAAGAGTAACTTTTAAAAAACCTTGTAATCTATGATTACACTAATGAATTTTTAACACTGTATTTGTATACCCAATTTTAGACAAAGACATGCTAGATTTAGTATCAACACTAAACAACATAGATGTTTTTCTTACTTGTTTAATCTTGCTTCAAAAGTTTTGATAAAGTTTTGCTTCAATTGTCCGACCCCTAACCATAAAATAATGTTCATATCTACTAAACTCCTTAAAATTTAAGACAATATTATGTTATTTATATACAATATCCTTTATTTACCTCCTAATGCGTCTATACGCATAGTTAATTGGAGAGGCCTAGGTCCAGCAGTGGATGATGATGATACAATATCCAAGCGATATTGTAATGGAATCACACATAATTCTATAACACTGCAGTTGTTTTTTTTTCTCAGTTTGACACCATTTATCAGTATTTCTCAAAAAAAATTAATAAACAATTAGTGAAAGGGCTGTTCAAGTTTACAAGTTATTTAACTTGGAAACGTTATGTATGCGACTATATGTAATGAACAATAACACTCGTGTTTGAGCACAATTAATCAACGCTTGCATCTGTCACATAAATAACTATTTTATTTTGAAATGAGTGTGATTTTATGATCATGATAGCACGCGAATTATGGACGTTCATTCACTGCGTATTTACATGTTTATTATTAACCGTAAAGGAATTATTAATATTTTTCATGACACTTGCTTTGTAAGCGCGCCATTGCTTGCATGCATCCCGGGAGTAATAGAGAAGTGAAATTGCCTAGGAAGTAATAAGTATACATATACACTTATTAAAATACTAGCTCGAGTCTTTGACCTACGGCGGCGTCGGGCTTTTAACACTCTCGTTTGTAATGCCGTACTTACCTACCTAGATGCACAATGTACTATTATAATTCCTTTACGGTTGCATAAAATATGGCCAAACCCTTCGCAATAGCTTCATACTAATGGGTCATAATATAATATGATTCAGTAGTTTAGTACCTATATGTATAATATACAAACTAAGCCTGTTTAGAGTCCCGGTCCAAACAACAATCGCCTGGGGATCTATTGTCCGTTTCATACACATGTGCATAATGAAGTATGTGTCTGTATACTACAGAGTGAAATTAGTTATAGGGATGGCGTCATTTTTAAAACTCGAATAAATAAATAAATATCTTGGGACATATCTTACACAAATCGACCTAGTCCCACGGTAAACTCAATTGAGGCTTGTGATGCGGGTACCAAGCGACAATATATATGTACCTATAATAGATAGATACATATAGATACTTAAATACATAGACAGCCACGACCAAGGAACAAACGTTTGTGATAAATAATTACACAAAGAATGCCCACGCCGGGATTGGAACCTGCAACCTCCAGCTTCGTAGGCAGGGTCGCTACCAACTAGGCTACAGAGGCTGACAAATCACTCTAATCAACGTTAAGATTTAGACAGTTTTGTAAGCGTTTTATAAAATGAACATAGGTACCTACAGCAAATTCAATAAATTTAAGACCTGTAAATTCTGTACAAGTTACGACGATATAAATCTGTGTTCAGCCGTGCATATACAAAATTAATCCATAATTTATACATACCTGATTACATTTAGTGTACCAAAATGAGCAAATATTTGTGACGTTTTATATCACAAGGGACCTCGTCAATGGCGCTTGCGACACGCGACATTGCATTTGTCAATGGACCTTATTTGATATAAAACTTTTGATATAAAACATCACATTTTACGTCTCAATACCACCTAAAAAAAGTTTGGGTCATTACTCATTATATTTTAGATTTTTGTGTTTATAGTCGTTTGATTCACTAGATAGTATAAAGACAAAGCCGCTTTCTCTCCCCCTATGTAGGTATTATGCTTAAATCTTTAAAACTACGCAACTGATTTTAATGAGGATTTTTTAAATAGATGAATTGAAGAGGAATGTTTCCATACCAGTAACGTACCCGTGCAAAGCCGAGGCGGGTCGCTAGTAAATATTAAGTCATTACGTATGAAATTGGCGTTTTGTGTAAAGAATTTTGTGAAAACTCTACCGTCTATTTTCCATATAATTAATTTTGTGTATATTTTTTTTCATGGTAAAATCAAATAGAATCCAAATTTTGCAATTAATATTAGACACTTCTAACGTGTGTTTTGTATATCTCTATTTCATAAAACAAGGAACCATAACACATTCATAACATATGAACCGGTAGCATATGGCAAGAGTGGGTTTCAAAGCTTATTTTAGAATTTCAAATTTAAGGACAAAAATTAGGAACCAACTAAAATCATGACGAAAAACGTCAATTTCATAGGTAGTACCTATCCAATATAATTATGACAGTGATGGTACGTTGTAAAAAGAATTTCTTTAATTACACAAAATTCTGCGGTTAAAATATTTGTATGAAATAAAACTGCTATGTATTACTACAATAGGAATAGCATAACCATTGATATTTTCAGATATCCTCACATTGGCCCAACTAAATTGCTCACCCTGCATACCCCATTCCAAATGGTTCCAAATGTAAGCTCCCAACTAAGCCTTTTCGAACTCCCTAAGACTATTACATACAGGTGTTACAAGGATTATGTTCCTACACGTAAACGCCTGAAGTACCTTACAAGACCCAAAACTAAGTCCTACACGGAACCAATTTTGAAGGGTATTAGTTAACAGAACCCAAATTAATTGGAAACTAGTTTGATAGAGACATTTTGAAGTAACTTGGTTGGAGGAAATGGAAATCGGGAAAAGTTTTGGGTAAAACTTTCAATTAATTTTGATATCTGTTGGAAAAATATTTTACGCGTGATTTAGGATTTCAAAGTTAAGTAGGTAACTTTACTAAGTTTAGTAATTGTTCTTAGTGATGGACAGTGTCGAAAGTTTAAAACTTTCATTAAGTATCCTATTTTATGGAACAGCTCAAATTATTTTATTAAAATTTTTTTAAGTTGTATTTTTTTAGTAGTAACACCACTATGTTTATGAATTTATATATTAGAGATGTCATTATAGGTACTAAAGAAAAAATAAAGCGATTTAGCTGAGGACGTGGTTTCAAATTCCACCTCCAGCGTTAGTAAACTACCGTATTTTTTCTTTGGTACATGACATCTCTAGGTATTAGATAAAATTTTATTGTTAGAGATTCTTTAACATAAAAATTTTCATAAACCTCTATTATAAAATGTGTTGTGACAAAATAAGACCATATATATATACCTACCAAAATAAAAATATTTTTATATTAAAAATTACATAATGTAATATGTTGTTTTGTTAATGATAGTTACTTCTTGTTATTGCATGTTGATTGTATTTTAGTGGCCATCTTTTATTGGCTTTGTTTACTGTACACTCAGATTTGTAAATTTATTATGTACCTACTGCCATTGATGCCCCAAATAAATAAAAGAAAATAGAATAAAGTCTTCTTTGAACAAAATACCCTAACTACAATATTTAAGGTATTTTCCTTTCATGTCCTATAGTTTTGTGACGCCCTGTATACCTACAATGTTTTATACCTTCAAGACTTAATCATCATCATCATCATATCAGCCGAAAGACGTCCACTGCTGAACATAGGCGAGACTTAATACTATAATAATAATAACATTAAAACGGTCAACAGTTTTAACTTTTCAATTTGTTTTAACTGTTTTGATACTCGTAACCGAACCTATCTTAAAGTATCAAATACCGCCAGTTAATTTAACTGTAAGGTTTCAGCAATTTAGATCGTTTCGAAACTTGATACTTCTTTAAAACACTTTAAGGTACAATTTGTATGGCTTTACGGAAATTGAGAAATCGTAAACTGAATCGTATACCCTTTATGTATAGGAACTATCGACGAAATTGGATCTTGACCCGCTATAGAACCTTGTCATAGTAACGTTAAAAGAGAAATTGTACGACAGTTCCTACAATTTTAGTTGTAACGTCACGTTGTCATGGTTCTACGGTGAATAGTACCTACATGTAGATTCAGATTCAGATTCAGATTGTATGTATTTAAGTATCTATATGACGCCGTGTGGTGACGGCATTAAGAATACATTTGTCACCACCCCAACTCCTCCTGCGGGTATCGTAAGTCGACTAAGGGATTAAAGAGTCACTGACCATTATTTGATTAAAGATTGATGATGGGCAGCAGCGTCATCATATTGGACACATTACTGCGATCGCCAATCCGCTTGCCCAGCGTGGCGATTACGGATATTTACCTCCTAATGCGTTTATACGCATAGTTAATAGGAGAGGCCAACGTCCAGCAGTGGACTATCATAGGTTGATGATGATGAAGTATCTATATGTATCTATCTATTATATATGTCGTCGCCTGGTACTCACATCTTAATTGACTTACGGTGAGACTAGGTCGATTTGTGTAAGATGTCCCAAGATATTGATTTATTATTAAAAACACGGGGAAGAGAAAGTTGAATACTGCCGTTAAAAACTCTGTAATCTTACAAATAAAGTGAAAGATAACGCAAGATGCTTGAAATATTCTAAATTAGAACTTTCGTTTTATCTTAGTTTTAATTGAAGATTAGTTACGTCGTACATTCGAGGCACTCGCCACCGCTGCAAGCCCGCTGCCAGATGGCTTGGCTTCTACGATGGTGCCGCCCTTCTCCCTACGAACAAATAAAACATGGAAGCCGCACGCCATAGTAAATTGCCTTTCCAAACCGGTCCTGAATTTTAGTTGACAAATGTCACCCCCTCTTTAATGCATCACTGCAAAGAATTTCAATGTCAACCTATAAAAACTTCACCGCCATTTAAAAATAGTTGTGATTGGTGCATCAAACTTTTGATTGGCTATATTCTATGTATAAGCATTTGTAAAAAAAAACTGTTGCGCCGCGCCGAAATATGCGCGGTGTTAAGAAAAGCGCTATGTCCTGCCCATCTTGGCACAATTGAACAATTGTAGTACCGGGGGGTTACTCGGCACAGAAAAAAACAACACGGGGCACACTTTACAACTGACTTCCTAACTAAAGAGCCACTCTAGCGTCAGTAGGCGTTTCGATCGAGACACCGCACTGCTACCACAGTAGTTCCCGCAAGATAAGCTTTGGAAGGTGATCAATACTTGAAGGCATCCAACCAAGCGCTTATCTGCCCCTAACAATGGACAGCGAATGATAATTTGCATCTCGGTACTGGTGTTTCTAAGTCGACACATCGTTGGCGCGATCTAATTCGGAGGTGGCGCCATCTCTTGGCAACTTAGTGTACTATACAATTGATTTTGGGGGCATTTTTGAGCTGGCGTTAGACGTCCATGTTATATAATTATGGTCGCAGCCTTCCCCACATTGATTAACACTTTTTCTAGAACTTGATATTTTTATTTTCACTAATTACTTACTACTCATTTAAACATAAAAAAATTAAGATTAGTTTGTTTATAATAATTTAGAATAAGTTATAATTAAAGCAATAAAGGTGCACAATAGTTCCGTAGCCTAGTTGGTAGTGACCCTGCCAACAAATATGGAGGTTATAGGTTCGAATCCCGGCGAGTGCTTAATTGGGCTTACCGTCGATTTGATATTTTCAAAAATAAACTATATTTATTGTCACAACTATTCAGTACAGTATTCAAGTCATACATAACCAATCAAAATAAATATGGTAATAAGTATAACAATGAAAAAAAAACCATTCTTAAAAGTACCCATTTAGACCAAACGAGCATTCGCTCATTCTGTCCTCCACTCTACATAATCCACGAAATTCGACGAATCACGTTTTATGTAACGAACGAATTTCGTAAAGTGGGGTATAAAAAGCATTCGCTCGTTTGGTCTAAATCCAACTTGACATCCCATTGCAATGAAAAAGGCGTACCACACGGTGCAGATTTAATACCTATCGAACATGGCAACATTGGCAACCCAGCCGCCAGACGAAATCAAATCGACTTCTTTATTTCGCCGCGCTGGGACGAAAAGCAATCTGCGGCGAGATTTTTTTACAGCGTACAATAAAACCATAGTTATAACGAAACCCCAGGGTACCATGTTCGTTATTTGTTCCAGAAAGTCGCTCTTAGGAAATTCCTTTTCGTTTATCAGGTACTATCAACTGGTGTACCTATTGTACTTGTGGGAAAGATGACTTGAAAATAATAAAATTGAATCGCTTCAAAAAGTTGTAGTACAAAAGAACTATAACTTTTTGCCTAACTTAAGTCTAACCTACAAAAATTAAATTTTCCACCATTGTCAACCTCCATAGCCTAGTTGGTAGTGACCCTGCTTACGAAGCGGGAGGTTCCGGGTTCGAATCCCGGCGAGGGCATTATTTGTGTATTTATTTATCACAAATATTTGTTCCTTGGTCATGGCTGTCCATTTATGTATCTATCTATTATATATATCGTTGCTTGGTACCCACATCACAAGCCTTAATTGAGCTTACCGTGGGACTAGGTCGATTTAATAATAATAATAATAAAAAATCTGACGCCGTCACTGTCAGACGTGCTTTTATACTTTCTTAGAAAATTTTGATAAACAATGTATTTTACCGACATTTATACGATATTTTTTACCATCTCGTCATGGAAAAATTGCCCTTTCACGGTACAACTTCATTCAAGGGTACAAGAGACGACAGCGATCAGACTTGCCTCTGATTTGTGCTAGCATATAAATGTCAAAATATCGCTGAAAGATCTAAGAAATGTATACGCGTAGCAAAGCACGCCAAGACAAAGCGTCTCCACCAATCGCACGCCCAAGACCTTCGTCCGCCTCATCGACATCAGTCTCCTCGCAATCTTCGTCGGGCGCTGATTACGCCACCGCGCCCGACATCAGCGGGTCGAGCAGCGACGAGCGCGGACCTACGCCGCCGCCGCCACGACCACCTGCGCGACGAGGACGGCCACCGCTGCCGGCACGCTTGGGGCCCGCGGGACATGCTGCCCCGCCCACGGCTCCCGCTGCCGGTGGTGTAGTGCGACGCATGACATGGTCTCAAGCTATGAATGAGAACGTCATGCGCGCCTACTACGGGGCTACAGAGGGAGGAACCAATCTATCCGCGTATCGTGTCCGGATGCTTCCTCTGTTTCAGGCCCTTGAACCAACCATTAATGTGACTGCACAGCGACTATCGGATCAAGTGCGAGTCATCCAACGATCAAAGCGGCTGGATGACTCGACACTTGATCGGCTTCGCCTGGAGGCTCTCCCTGTTCGTGCGACCCCTTCCTCGGCGCAGGACCCACCCGCCACGTCGCCGGACCCGGTGCCGGTACATGACTTGGCATCCGAGGCACTGCGAGTCGGTCCTGCTGCTGATGAGGACGATGCTGCGAACCTGAGTGTGAGTACTTCAGACAATGAGCAATTGAGGAGGACTCTGGAGGAAGCGATTATGCAGCATCGCTTCACACCCGACTCTAGGCCACAATTACCACGTTTGCCCATGAATAGGCGCAATCTAGCGTTGATGGGAGCCCTAAACGCTTTACTGGAGCCGTATATACGATCCAGTAAAGATTTGGATGATACGCACTCGATCATGTACTGCGGGGCCATTGCAGCGTGCCGTGTTGCTCGAGTCAAGTTTCCGGACTCTGACCGTGCACCTAGGACCGCTGGGGGTGTCCCCGCATGGCAGGTGCGGATCGAGCGACGTATCGACTCGTTTAGGACTCTCATTGCAAAGCTGATCTGCTTCAGGGGGGGCAACAACCGCCCCCGAGTAATGCGCTTTGTGAACCAGGCGTTCGCGGGAACGGGTATTGCACCCCGCGACTACATGGCCAACCTCACAGAGCGCATCGACTTTCTGAAGCAGAAGGTTTATGCATGGGCAAACCGTATTCGCCGCTATAGAGAGCGTGTGAACCGATTCCAGCAGAGTCGCCTTTTCCAGAGTGACCAAAGGAAGGTTTACCGAAAGTGGGAGGAAACCGACTACCGTGTGTCCGACGCGCGGTTGCCGGATGCTACTGCCATGAGTGATTTCTGGCGTAGTATCTGGTCAGCGCCCGTCGGACACACCGAGGGTGAATGGATGACCGTTGTCGAACGTGAATGCGAGACCATCGAACCTATGGGGGCAGTTACCATCAGCCCCGATGACGTAAGTTGTGCTATCCGCACGACTCAGAACTGGAAAAGTCCTGGGCCGGATGGATTGCACAACTTCTGGCTAAAATGGTTTCGATGCTCGCACTCACGATTGGCAACGCAATTCCAACAAGCCCTCGAGCTCGGTTCCCTGCCACCTTCTTTAACAACTGGTGTAACCTTCCTGCTCTACAAGTCCGGTAGTACCACGGAAGCGAAGAACTACCGACCCATCACGTGCTTGCCCACACTGTACAAGCTCCTTACATCCATTTTGAGAGTAAAAATTAACACGCACATTGTTTCGAACAATGTTTTGGCTCTTGCTCAAAATGGATGTAGGGTTGGGTCCCGTGGTACTAAAGAGCTCCTCCTCATCGACATGACCATTTGCCAGCAAGTCCGGCGTAACAAAGGGGCCCTCTCCGCCGCTTGGATTGACTACAAGAAGGCCTATGATTCGGTGCCTCATTCATGGTTGGAAAGGGTCTTGGAGCTGTATAAAGTTAATGCAACTTTAAGATCCTTTCTCGGCGCGTGTATGAGGCAGTGGACCACAGTCCTTCGTCAACCAGGAGGAGGGGATGGCCCCTCTGGCCCGCAGGACTTCATAAGGATCGAGCGAGGAATATTCCAGGGTGACAGTCTGAGTCCCTTGTGGTTCTGCCTAGCTCTGAATCCCCTCAGTACCCTGCTGAAGGATTCAGGACTAGGTTGCCAGCTTCGGAGAGAGGGTGAAGTCATTTCTCACCTTCTGTATATGGATGATCTCAAATTATTTGCGCCAAATAGTCAAGACTTGTTGGAACTACTGCGAACCACAGAAGTTTTCAGTAGTGCCATCAATATGGAATTTGGTGTCGATAAGTGTGCGGTTATGCATGTGCAGCGGGGGAAAGTAGTAAATTCAACAAATTTACAGCTTTCTGAGACAATGTCGTTCAGATCTATCTCGGAAGCAGAAACCTATAAATACCTTGGTATGTCACAGTCTTTGGGTATTGACGATATGGGAATTAGACAGGCGGTGAAGGAGCGCTTTTTCAGCCGGCTCACAAAAGTACTTAACAGTCTTTTGTCAGGAGGCAACAAAGTGCGCGCCTTCAACGCCTGGGTAATACCCATACTCACATACTCCTTTGGCATACTAAGGTGGACTCAGACCGAACTGGACGCCCTGGATCGAAGGGTCCGTACACTGCTTACCACACATCGAATGCTACACCCGCGCTCATCAGTTATGAGATTGTACATCCCGCGGAAGTGTGGGGGCCGCGGCTTCCTAAATGCCAAAAACCTCCACAACCGCGAGGTGTACAATCTTAGAAACTATTTTCTTAACAATGAGTGCGGGATGCATCGTGATGTGGTGGCAGTAGACCGGAACCTCACGCCGCTCTCCTTGGCAAAAGAGAACTGGCGCAGACCTGTGGTACTGGGCACCGAGGACCGCAAGGCGGTATGGAAGAGCAAGGAGCTACACGGGCGGTTCTACAAGGCCCTCACGGGACCTGACGTAGATCTGCTCGCGTCGGTGAACTGGCTACGATTCGGGGACCTCTTCGGAGAAACCGAGGGTTTTGCCTGTGCAATTGCTGACGAGGTTATCATGACGAATAACTACCGGAAATATATCCTGAAGGACGGTACGGTCGACATTTGTCGGGCATGCCGCCGTCCCGGTGAGTCACTCAGGCATATTATTTCCGGTTGTTCTCAGATTGTTAACACCGAGTACTTGCACAGACACAACCTCGTAGCCAGGATTATACACCAGCAGCTTGCTCTTCAATACGGCCTTGTGGGCTTCGAAGTGCCGTACTATAAGTACACACCTGCGGCAGTTCTCGAAAATGGTCGTGCCACGCTCTATTGGGATCGATCTATCATCACGGACAGAACTATTGTAGCCAATAAGCCTGATATCGTGCTGATAGATCGATCCCAACGCCGGGCAATGCTCATCGACATCACCATCCCCCATGACGAGAACCTCGTGAAGGCCGAGAAGGACAAAGCCAGTAAGTACCTTGACTTGGCTCACGAGGTAACCGACATGTGGGAGGTTGATTCGGCGATCATTGTACCGATAGTTGTTTCTGCGAACGGTCTCATAGCGAAGAGTCTCGATCAACACCTCAAGAGGCTCTCGCTAGGTGGTTGGGTCAAGGGTCAGATGCAGAAGGCGGTAATCCTGGACACGGCGCGCATAGTCCGGCGGTTCCTCTCCCTGCAGCCCTAACCACCGGCAGCTTGGGCCCGCTCCGTTGCCGGCGGCTCTCTAGGTTAGGTTTTTTATATTATGTTTACATGTTTTGTATTGCTTTTGTATGTTTTATTGTATTTTACTTTTATAGACATTTTGTAAAAAACCTAGCCTAAGAAATCGGTGAAATAAAGAGTATAATAATAATAATATTCTTTATTGTGCTAAAATTAACAATAAATAAACGAAAAAGGAAGCTTACAAGAAGTACGCAACAACAGGCGGTCTTATCGCTAAAAAGCGATCTCTTCCAGACAACCTTATGGCGATTTGTGTATGATGTCCCTAGATATTTATTTATTTATTATTATTATAATTGAAATACAGAGGTAAACAGTCTATAAAAAGCCTACAATGATATGCAAAATAGAAGTTATCATGCTGGATCGGGCGCCGATGTTTGTTCAATTTGCCATGAAATTGCCTTTTCTATAAACACGTGAGGCCTCATTTGCCTTCCACTTGGCGGCGGGTTTTTTGGCCGTTTGAACACAATTTTCGGGAGTAATAGGTGCCCCCGCACCCGCAATGAAATTTTTCGTCCGAGTATTATACAGGGTGGTTAGTGAGTAACCCGACAAACTTGAAAGGTGTATTCCTGACCGCATTTTGAGACTATAATGTCATATGAACTTTTCCGGATTCGGCTTAGTTTAAGAGATAATGACATGTTTTTCAAAAAACTATTTTCATCTGTCACTGATAAATGCCTGCACGATTAAAATTCTTACACTAATAGTTTTCATCTTGACATACTCACAGACGAAAGCTAGATATAATGACAAAAGAGTATCAGAAAAATGTTCAAATAAAAAAAAAAAAATCTTTGATAAAAAAAATCTTTCTTCACAATTTATTACTGGTCATGTATAAAAAAAAATTAGTTAGTTGGCAATGTAACATAGGTAGGTATATTTAATATACCTATGTTATAAGTATACACGGTGCTCGCGAGCATTGCGAAAGATTTTAACTGTGCATTCTAGGCATCAAAATAAATATAAAATATTATGAGACCAAAAGTCAATTCCACCAAAAAAAAATTTTTTTTTCTTTTTTTTAGTCTTTTTGAATACTTCTTAACATTTCCAGTACTTTTTATCATAACAACAATTTGTTTAAATTATTTATTTCAATTGTTTTTTTAGATACAGGTTATTTCGTCAAGTCTATTCGTATTTTTTGATTGTCAGGCAAAAGGTGTGGTAATATTAGAACACATTGTGGTGGCATTGTAATCATAAAGAAGTTAAATGACGAGTTACGTCGAAAAACTTATTTCGAAAAAAGGTTGATTATCTCTGAAACCAAGCCGAAACCAGGAAATTTTATATAACATTAAAGACTCTAAATGTGGTCATGAATCCAGCATTAAAATCTTTCGGAATGCTCACGAGCACCGTGTATACTATATACTTATAACATAGGTATATTATTATGCTTAAATCTTTAAAACTACGGAACGGATTTTGATGCGGTTTAGAATGATTAAAGAGGAAGGTTATATAAAAACAGGCCTTTATACGCGAAGTTATTTATTGCAATATTTTACGAAAAACAATTGACACGCTGATCTAAAATACAATCATATGAAGGGTTCACGGAAAAAACATGTCCATTGTCCAGTACTTAAAAAAATCGGGGCAAATTCACACCTTATTCTGTTAAAGGTAAGGTGGTTTTTCCTCCTGTAATTTGAATTGACTAGACATGTTCTTTCCGTCGACCCTTCATACCGTAAGAAATAGCTCCATCTTCAAAAACGAAGTATTCGCGCTGCGTGCATAAATGTATTACATTCACTTGTCTCTAGCCTAGTATAAAAAATGCTTGCAATTTCCTCAATAACACCCTTAACAATATTTCCAAGTAACACCTACATCGTCGTAAAACGTAACTGTCACGAATTCTTAAAAAGAAAATGTAAATAAGGTAGAGGTACGCTTATCTTGATTGCAGATCTGTACAATGATACTTGCCAGGAATTTACTAGGGTAGCGTGGGTGATATTCTCAATACTTGCCGAGGAAATGTGGCCATTCAGCTAAAGGCACTCTTCAGCAAAAAGAAAGAGTTCAATCGTCGAATCCGTCTCGGTTGGGCAGCGTTCGGGCACAAAATATAAAGGTACATAAGACAATCTACATATTTATAAATAGATACAAGCCCGCGCAAACCGACACATATAATTTTCTATTTTTAACCGACTTCAAAAAAAGGAGGAGGTTCTCAATTCGACTGAATTTTTTTTTTTTTTTTTTGTTGTATGTATGTTACCTGATATCTCCGAGAATAGTGAACCGATTCTAAAATTTCTTTTTGTGATCGATCGTGTATTACCCCGAGATGGTCCCATTGGCACCAAGTTGGGGTCTGATGATGGGATCCTGGAGAAATCGAGGGATCTCTTCAAATGTTATAGGTACATGTATGGCGCTTTTGGTAATTTTCATTCATTTACAAGAATTTGCATTCAGAAAGTAGGATTTGAGGAAACCAATGATGGAAACAAATCGGGAATCTTGGAGAAACCGGATGAAGTCGGTTTTTTAAATTTTTAATTTGGTGATTATTTGAGCTTGAAATTTGCCACTTTTTGTATTCTACGTGTTCTATTGTAAACTGTGTGTTTGTGTAATGGTGCATTCAGACCAAGCGAACATTCGCAATTCTAACCTCCCACTCTACGAAATTCGATCATTACACAAAACGTGATTGGTTGATTTCGTAGAGCGGGGGATAGAACAGCGAATGCTCTTTTGGTCTGAATGCACCTTAAGATGTCCCAAGATAGTTATATTTCGATAATTCGATAATTCGATTCGAGGATTCGTAATGAGAAACGTGAAGGACTTCAGCAATCTGAGCGTAATAAAACTACTATATACTGCTCTAGTAAGAAGCAAAATAGAAACTAGTGCTTGTGTTTGGAGCCCTAGCGAGGCCAAGTACAAACTGATGCTAGAAAAGGTACAGAAAGCGTTTCTACGCTTTCTGTATAAGAAATCTTATGGGTACTACCCATACATGTACCCAACACAGTTTTTACTTGGCGTCCTTGGCTTCAACTCACTCGAGGTTCGCAGGAGCAATGATCGTTTGATCACAGTGTGCAAGGTGCTGCGAAACAAAATAAACTGCATGGAACTGCACAACGTACACAATACCATCATTGTTCCACCGAACAAGTCCCGCCGGCGTCCGTACCTGCAGCTGTCGGACGGCTCTGGCCCGCGTGCCACCTCTGCTCGCCGCCATTCGCCACTATGTGACATGATCACCTTGCTAAACGCACTCCTGCGAAGTGATGAACAGGTGGACATATACTGCGACAGTTGGCCTAAACTTTCGTCCAGATGCCTCGCCTATTGTGAAACGGTATGAATGTTGTGTGATCGAATGATGTTACTTATTAATTTTTATTTACTTGTTATACCTATATGTTTTACGATAATACTAACTGATTTTACCTTGTGTAGCATAATGTCCTATTTGTAATATTTTCCAAGTGTAACTGGTGTCTAACCGTTCTTGTGAATAAATAAATAATAAATAAATAAATAATATTTATTTATTTACAAGTAAAAACGGATTCCGGATTAAACTGAGTAGGTTCCCACGTCGACGCTTCGCTATCAGGCGCAGATCCAGTGGGGTCACTTATACAAGCCCCAACCGGGACACTAGACTTAGGTGCCTGGGTGCTGTTTCAAGTATAAAATACTGTCATATCATAGGGCAGTAACTATTTCAGCTGAGAGCTCAACTCACCCAAACTCGCGCAGGGAAAATGAAAACGCAAGGCTGCTAGAAAATACGTGCTACGCAGGAAATTCATTTGTGTTTACGGAGGTTCGGGTCTCAGGGCAAACATTTAGAAATAGGGAAAGAGTGTTCACTCAAAATGGTGTACATTTTAAGTTTAAGCATAAACTGGTTAAGATTTGTCATTTTAGGCAAGTTTAGACATGAAAACAGAAACGTTTCTTTTTTCCTGTTTTTACAAGCTTTTATTTAGTTTCACCTGTCCCGTTGTCTGTCGTTCTGTAATCAAATCTTGCAACTTAAATTTGATCCACTTCCCGGTTTCCGATTGAGCTGAAATTTAGAATGTATGTGTAAATCGGATGACAATGCAATGTTATTGTGACACAGAGCTGATCTGATGATGGAGCTGGAAGGTGGCCATAGGAACTCCGTAATTAAACGATGCAACCCTATCGAGTTTGAGCTCATTGGATTAGTCTTGACGAGTACTTTGATACTATATGGTAACCAGGGTCTGATGATGGAGCCGGAAGGTGGCCATAGGAACTCCGTAATTAAACGATGCAACCCTATCGAGTTTGAGCTCATTGGATTAGTCTTGACGAGTACTTTGATACTATATGGTAACCAGGGTCTGATGATGGAGCCGGAAGGTGGCCATAGGAACTCCGTAATTAAACGATGCAACCCTATCGAGTTTGAGCTCATTGGATTAGTCTTGACGAGTACTTTGATACTATATGGTAACCAGGGTCTGATGATGGAGCCGGAAGGTGGCCATAGGAACTCCGTAATTAAACGATGCAACCCTATCGACTTTGAGCTCATTGGATTAGTCTTGACGAGTACTTTGATACTATATGGTAACCAGGGTCTGATGATGGAGCCGGAAGGTGGCCATAGGAACTCCGTAATTAAACGATGCAACCCTATCGAGTTTGTGCTCATTGGATTAGTCTTGACGAGTACTTTGATACTATATGGTAACCAGGGTCTGATGATGGAGCCGGAAGGTGGCCATAGGATCTCAGTAATTAAACGATGCAACCCTATCGAGTTTGTGCTCATTGGATTAGTCTTGACGAGTACTTTGATACTATATGGTAACCAGGGTCTGATGATGGAGCCGGAAGGTGGCCAAAGGAACTCCGTAATTAAACGATGCAACCCTATCGAGTTTGAGCTCATTGGATTAGTCTTGACGAGTACTTTGATACTATATGGTAACCAGGGTCTGATGATGGAGCCGGAAGGTGGCCATAGGAACTCCGTAATTAAACGATGCAACCCTATCGAGTTTGTGCTCATTGGATTAGTCTTGACGAGTACTTTGATACTATATGGTAACTAGGGTCTGATGATGGAGCCGGAAGGTGGCCATAGGAACTCAGTAATTAAACGATGCAACCCTATCGAGTTTGTGCTCATTGGATTAGTCTTGACGAGTACTTTGATACTATATGGTAACCAGGGTCTGATGATGGAGCCGGAAGGTGGCCATAGGAACTCCGTAATTAAACGATGCAACCCTATCGAGTTTGAGCTCATTGGATTAGTCTTGACGAGTACTTTGATACTATATGGTAACCAGGGTCTGATGATGGAGCCGGAAGGTGGCCATAGGAACTCAGTAATTAAACGATGCATCCCTATCGAGTTTGTGCTCATTGGATTAGTCTTGACGAGTACTTTGATACTATATGGTAACCAGGGTCTGATGATGGAGCCGGAAGGTGGCCATAGGAACTCCGTAATTAAACGATGCAACCCTATCGAGTTTGAGCTCATTGGATTAGTCTTGACGAGTACTTTGATACTATATGGTAACCAGGGTCTGATGATGGAGCCGGAAGGTGGCCATAGGAACTCCGTAATTAAACGATGCAACCCTATCGAGTTTGTGCTCATTGGATTAGTCTTGACGAGTACTTTGATACTATATGGTAACCAGGGTCTGATGTTGGAGTTGGAAGGTGGCAATAGGAACTCCGTAATTAAACGATGCAACCCTATCGAGTTTGAGCTCATTGGATTAGTCTTGACGAGTACTTTGATACTATATGGTAACCAGGGTCTGATGATGGAGCCGGAAGGTGGCCATAGGAACTCCGTAATTAAACGACGCAACCCCATCGAGTTTGGGCTCATTGGATTAGTCTTGACGAGTCTCCGATTGAAAAAGCTCTACGTATTTACCCAACGAATCAGCAGGTCAATAAACATAATACAGCCGTTCTCGAAGATTTTAGGAAGAAGAATACACAAATGTTTAAAATAATAGCACAAGATCAATTAATTGATGGATCAAAAAAGAATGATCAGATTGATATTAATAAAATAATACACACGGACATTAACAAAACGGGAGGTCTTCCAAAGGAACTAGAAATATTTGTTGGTGCTAAAGTTATGTTGAGGTCTAACGTTGACGTTGCTAAGGGACTTGTGAATGGAGCAATAGGTCACATCACTGAAATCATATGGCCGTATTACAGACGTGCTCAACTATACGATAGCGATGTACCATCGATTCGCGTAGACTTTGGTAACGATGGCATTTACATAATACACCCTAAATCAGTTCAATTTCCTGCTAAATTTAATCACGGCACAGCTGAAAGAAGAATGCTCCCGATTGTCTTGTCTTGGGCTTCAACTGTGCATAAAATGCAGGGAACTACTGTAGATCATGCTGTTATTTATCTAGGCTCCAAATTGTTCGCTGCTGGTCAAGCTTATGTAGCTTTAAGCCGAGTTAGGTCTTTAGCAGGTCTTCAAATCGAAGAACTTGACTGCTCCATGTTGACGTCAAAGAAACCTTGTAATGTTGATGCATTAAAAGAAATGGATAGAATGAGAAACGTTACAAATAACTAACAAGTGATTACATAATTTCAACATTATTGATATTTAAATCAGTACATATTACATATCATGTGAACGAACTACGGACTTCATAACGGAATAACGCTGCTGCGAACTACGTCGTAGGTAGTAAATCTCGAATTAAAAATAGAGGTACTAAAAAGTTAAAAATAAAATTAAGAAAAAAAAACCTTTTTAAAAACAAGCTTTTATTATTTGTTTATAAAATGAACTAAAAAGTTAAAAATAAATTAACTCTAAAAATAAATATAACACTTTGTAACTTGATTGTAACCTTTAACGACAAATAAGCGTCTTCGTCTAGGACAAAATAATTCCATATTGTACAAATTTATTTAATTTTAACACTTAAACTTTTCACCATACATAATTATTCAATCTCGTCCCCCCTCTTTATCATAGTCCCCATTTATAAATGAAAGCGTGTTACATTGTGATAGCTTGAGGAAAATGTTGTGTTGTATTAAATGTAACACGCTTTCATTTATAAATGGGGACTATGATAAAGAGGGGGGACGAGATTGAATAATTATGTATGGTGAAAAGTTTTAGTGTTAAAATTAAATAAATTTGTACAATATGGAATTATTTTGTCCTAGACGAAGACGCTTATTTGTCGTTAAAGGTTACAATCAAGTTACAAAGTGTTATATTTATTTTTAGAGTTAATTTATTTTTAACTTTTTAGTTCATTTTATAAACAAATAATAAAAGCTTGTTTTTAAAAAGGTTTTTTTTTCTTAATTTTATTATCTAGATACCTAATGTCAATATCACTTTGACAGAGATAATTAGTTAATTTAGCTGTGTTACCATACATTATAGACGCTAATTGCGGTTGCTACCGGTTTATGTTATAGTACTTATTTTTTCTAAAGCAAATTCAAGGCAACGGAGAGTTGCGGACAATTGTGGTATACAGATGTCGCTAGTGATTAGTTTTACAGTACCATTGACAGAATTTGCTGTGATTGACGGAACGTAAGGTAGCCGGTGTAATTACTGGCATAGATAGAGGCAATCCATCTAAGTCCTCAGGGTAGGCAGCACATAGGCGATTTTTTGGTCACTATGACCATGTGCTTTCCATCAGGTGGGCTGAGAGCTCAGTTGTCTATCTTCATCACATAAAAAAAATACATATTATTGCATCTTTATAGAGACCCTCACTGTAGAAATATACTGTAAACTGTAATGTTCTAACATAATGCATGCCTTCTTCCTACTAACAATAGTAAATTTTGTAATTATTTATGAATAAATAAAAAAGAAAAATACGTTTTTGAGCATCATGGTCGCTCCATCTAACTTTGAGCGTTTTAGTCCGTGGGCTAGTCGGCCAGAAATTAGAAAACGGTATAATTTGGGGGTACCAAGTGGGACACTTGGTACCCCCAAATTAAATCACTAATCACTTAAATCACTAAGTATACGGTGGATTATGACTACAATTCATTGAAATATTTTTTATGGGTCTTTTTTTTAATACTACCAACAAGTTATATACATCAAATTAAAACTTATTAAATACACTATCTTTAAAAAAATACTTAATTTTTCTAGCGTCATGACTACTATATAAAAACAAGACACAAAAAAAATCTGAATCACGAAATTTTCATAAATTTGGTCATAATTAATTATTGATTGGTTTTAGCAATATGGTGTATATGCAAAATATGAAGCTTACAGATATGCCTTTAATTTTGTTCAAGAGAGTAATTAGATATATTTAATAGTTCTCGAGATATACTTGATTTTGTAAAACTTGAGATCCACCATCTTTGATTGGCCCCCATTTTTGTTAGGTAGCACTTATAAATGGCAATCTTGCATTTTTGACGTTTTTATAAGCTTACCTAACAGCTGTGAAAAGGAAAATTTGTACCTCCTAATTTTAACCATACCTGTCATACAACGGAAATCTTGAAATAGCCCGTATGCCTATTAGCTACCACTTTGAGATGTCTATCATACTTTTTTAACATCCTCATGAATATGTCTAACTACTGTAAAAAGGACACTTGGTACCCCCAAATTATACCGTTTTCTAATTTCAGACCGACTAGCCCACGGACTATTTCGTGCTAGTCGAATTTCGGTGTTTCCAAATCCTACAGTATTTTACATAATGCGGTATAAGTGCTATCACGTGGCACATTTTACTGAACGAATACTAAGAAGGATAATCCTTGCCAGTAATCCCTTCGTACGCCATTTTGTTTCTTTTTCGTGCAGTCGAAATAGCAACTGCTTTTCTCGCCATCGGCAAAAGAAAATGTCGAACAAAGCATTATATCACAAGGTTTTATTTAACTTGCAGTTGTGTCATGTGTGTCTCAAAAGGCACAATTTAAATAGAACATATTCAACATATACAAGGTGATTGGTAGTCCGATGCAAAGCCTTAAGGTGAAGTAAATATAGACCATTTAAGCCATTGTGCATTGTTGTCTTTGACGAAGTCTGACTATTTTTTTTAAATTAATTTTATCGTGTTTTAGCCAAAATACCCAAAATTTAAAATGAACAACAAATTTTTGACCAAGTTAAGCGATAAACGTACTATTTTTTATTTAATTTAATTAAAGTAACGTGTAAACAATCTAAGAAAACATAATAAAAGCTTCTGTTTTATAAAAGTTTTTTTTTACAGAATTTTGAAGTTCATCGAATTTTCAAGTGATCCAAAACGGAAAATGTTAAAATACTGTATTATATCAGCCGAAAGTCTTCCAATGCTGGACATAGGCCTCCCCAAAGTCTGTTTAAGTATGTCAGCAGGTCTAGTCAACATACCATTCTGCAATCGTATACGATTAGCGATAAAGCGAGCATTGCGAGAAATTTTAATGCTGTATTCCTGACCGTATTTAGAGTATTAAATTAGGGTGGTAGCACTTCAATTGTAGTATTAGGTGATTTGATTACCTATGAAATACGAAGTTTAGAGTTATTAATGTTACTTTATATAAAACTAGCGACCCGCCCCGGCTGCGCACGGGTACTATTACTATACCTACATAAAAACCTTCCTCTTGAATTACTCTACCTATAAAAAAAAAAATTCATCAAAATCCGTTGCGTAGTTTTAAAGATTTAAGTGTGTAAAGGGACATAGGGACATAAAAGGTGACTTTATTTTATACTATGTAGTGATTACTTGTATTCGATCAGGTTTCTCTACATAGAAAACAAACACAACCAATAAACAAATATTTATGCTAAGCACACAAATAAGTGAGCATGAATTACTCAAAAAACATGTGTCATTACAGTCAATTATACAAGTGACTGTAAACTAAGCACTAAATATTCGTAGCGTTCACCCTCTCATTAAAACAATACGTTATTTAGCTCATATGAAGACCATCTAAGACCTGCGAGCAATCGCCTTTTCGCATACAAAGCGCTATTACGCCCGTATATTCCGTACAGTCCACACCGAATTGTATCTACTCGTTCGGAAGAATGCTCACTAAAGCTTCCTCCATCCTTATTTATCTTAACTAGCAATGTAGGTACCGAGAAGTTTCATAAGTTGCGAAACTTCTATAGAATGTTCTCGGTAATTTAAATATTACAAGCAATCTAATCGTGCCAAAACCGTCTTATATCAGGGCTTATAATATACCTTAAAATTAGTAAAATGTTAAAAATAATCGGCGCACTGTTAAGGTGCGTTCAAACCAAAAGAGCATTCGCTGTTCTAACCTCCCACTCTACGAAATTCGATCGGTACACAAAACGTGATTGGTTGATTTCGTAGAACGGGCGCTAGAACAGCGAATGCTCTTTTGGTTTAAACGCACCTTTATATTTTTCATACTTTTTAACGCTCTCCCTAAACATAAATACACTTATGTAACTGCGTTGTATGTTATAGCGTTTTAGTTTTGCGAGCGTTATGATGAATAACGCCATTATTATACAAACCACGAAAATACAATCATAGCTCATCTAACTTAAGACGTATTTTGAAAATGAAAACGTAATTGGACTTTTTTTTAATATTCGCCGCCCCACTGTACAATCAACGGCGGTAACCTCTCGTTTTAATACGTTTTTTAATATCCTGCGGCTGGTGCCGACATTCATCCTGCTAAGTAGCAGCTTATGTTTGACATTATGCTACATTGAAAAACATGCGCAGAGCAAATATTCGCCCACTGACGGTTCCGTACTAAAATTTCTGGTTGAGGTTAGTTCTGAACTGACGTCGATTGTTTCGTTAAGAAACTAAAATATTGCAGCCATAGGCTACGGTAGCTGCTTACTGGCATGATGCTAACAGGTTACGTATTTCCCACCTTTATATATTTGTATATTCTCACACCTTTCTATTTTCTCAGTTAAATAAAAAAAAAATCTAATTTACTCCGTTCGTTAGTCTAGCCTGCGACATGGGTAGCCGAGAAACGGAAGTAGGTATGAAAATATTCATTTTAGTTTCTTCTGTTACCGCGAGGATTACACATGAAATAAAACTATGAAAAACGGATAAACTCGCGTATATTTAAGTTTAACTTCATCCCGACGCCATGCTACCCTTAACGCAACTACACCGTGTAAAGTGTTCGAATCGAAACGTCGAGATGAAGTAAAATTTAATTAATATACGCGAGTTTATCCGTTTTTCATAGTTTTATTTCAATATTCATTTTATTCACATGAAAGCCTGTAACTATTTTATATAATTGTGACTAGGTATGTCAAAAAGGTAAAAATATTCAAACTTTTTAACTGTACTCCGTAAAACAGTCGTAGTCACTAAATTTTACAACGTTTATTCAGACCTTTGTGCCGCCCCGTTCATTCAATAAAGTTAGCGCCTGCCACAAAAATGAAGGCAAAAATTCGCGCGATTGTTTTAGTCTGACCTCTCTCTGCCAGGCTTTACAAACGTGGTCTCGCATTCTTAATTAGTTTGTCGAGTGTCGAGTAGCTACAAATTAGCATGCATTTTGTGCATCATTTATAAAAAATCGTCAGTTTTTGGTTCTACATACCTACTTATCTTAAGCTAAAAAACTTTCAGGCAAAGTAAAATAAGAAAAGTCAAACATTTATTGGTCAAAATTATTTTCGTTGTCTTGTTTCATACGACTCTGTCACGTTTTGGTTGCTGTTTCTACTCAATAAAAAAAAATCCGGTGTAGGTAGTTGTATTTCTTATTCACGCTAGATTTTAACCCATACATGAGAAATTGAAAACAAAACATCATCTCATACAAAAATCACAACTCCGTCACGTTTTTTAGGGACACGAAATAAGACAACGAAAAGAATTTTGACCCTTATATCGGGATACCTAACTATTACTTCTGAGAAGTAGAGTTCGAACGAATATGCATAGCATATCGACACTGGAAATTTCAAATGTCGTAAGGGACATTTTGTCGTAAGTACACTTTGAATTGCATAGAACTCAGAAAAAAATTCTCTATCGATCTGTATAATTAACTTTTTGATATCGCTTCAAATAAAGAAGTTATGAAGAGAATTCATTTTGTCGTAACTTCATATTGCTTTAAAAAAAATGTTGTATGGGTCAAATTTTTAATTTGAAGGGATAACGTGTCCATTTTCAACGTAGTATATCCTTCTTATTCATAAATCCCTATGTGGTTAGTTACTACAGCAAAAGAAGGTGCCTTTACGACATTCTATCTGATGAAATAAATACGAAACTGTGAATTCACAATGGCGTAAGGGACAAATATTTTAGGCTTTTGTGCGTTACAACACAATTTCGAAGATAGTATGGCTCTATTCTCTTAATAAACTGTGTCGTATGTACATATAAATCAAAATAATTTTAAAGTTTGATGTCGTAACTCACCTTTAAATTTTATAAAGTATACGTTACTACATTAAATATGTTACATGAATGAGAGTTACGCCTCAAAAAAGATGATATTAAAAATCTTGAAAGATTTTTTGTGTACGTTATAACATTTTGTTTAGTTTCTTATAGCACTTGCAACAGTGCCGGCGCGACTTGACCCAGGGCGTCTCAGGAAGAGGGGTGAGGGCAGAGCAGTATTTTTACTACCTCATAGATACTGCATCGACCAGCGACTCACGCAAATTTCCACTTCCACCCCTGGAGTATATACATCGCTCTAACGATTCCTCTCTGGACGGCCAACGGCCAATCAAGGCAAGCCGAGTCCTACGGTTCATCTTGGATTCTACTCTGACCGACGAAAACATGCCCGAGACGATGTCGCTATTGCCGAACAGCTCGCCACAAGCTGCCCCAATCTTATTATTAACTCCCTGGGAATCTAAATCTATTTATAATTAGCTGTCTTTTGCCAATTCGAGAAATTTACTCTGTAGTACACGTGAACCGTGAACCAGTCTCAGCAGGCTATTGAAAAGTGTAATGAGCTATGATCATTGCATGTGTCAGAGATAGGGCTATAGTAATAAGGTCCGGACATCTGCCATATTATCATCTTTATTATTGTTGTTTTGGACTAATATCCGCCGCGCCGAGCAGTTATGATATTTTGCCGCAGCCCTTTTTATAAGTCATTACTGATTCTTGTCGAGGCCAGAACATTCCAAATTCTGACGGCTGCAATTTTGTGTACATCATAAGGTCTGCCTAGGTAAATACTTATTTTATGCATTTGTGGTCTGCAGAAACAGAGGAGGATGAGGTCCATAGTAGATTAATTGATAGTTTAAATCAATATGTTGCAACGTTGCAAAGTAGTTTGCTCTGATTTTTAGCAGAAGCTACATATTGCATCTTGTTTATTACCCATGATTGTTATACATATGTTAATAGTTAGGATTCTCGATTCTTCACAGGCTTTGTTACTTTCGAGCTCAAGTAGCTCTTTATTGTTTTCTGTTATTGAACCCTTGGATAAGAGCTTACGAGTGAGAGTTACTTTGATGGACTTCAACTGTGTGATTGCTCTTATCTTATCTTATCATATCTAGTTTGTTCAGCAGATAATATGGCTCCGGTTTGGTGATTCAATGCGTGTGTTGCCGTTATTTCCGGTAAACTCATCTGCTGTTTCGTTTCCAACGATATTGGAATATCCTAATACCCATCTAAGTGTAACTTCATTAAAGTCAAGGGCGTTTAATTTATTCTTGCAGCACTGGACTAGTGAGAGCATCGCAGCTTGACTGTTTGAGTTGATGTAGATAATAGATAATATTGGTTTTTAGGTTTCTGGCCAAACTGATTGCCACACATAATGTAATATTTATGCGCGGAAATCATCATAATATTGACTTCTGTCTAGAAAATGAAGGCCATTTTGCTGATGCTGACGCAAACTCTGACCTTAGGCCTCTCACCTACTTGTACCTGTGGTGCCATTTTCGAGAATCATTCTGGTCGTTGGTCCATTTGTATCTTGAGGGTACTTCGACAGTCTGGTGAAGCCACATTCGATGTGCTTGTTTTATTCCCGAAAGCCCAGGCTTTCAAGTTGGTTTTTGCAGGCTGTTCAAACACTGAGAACACCCTGTCGTTGTGTGAAATTCATACTCAGTTATATTGAGGGTTGGAGTAGCTATTCTGTTAGAGAGCACTCTTCGGACCCATATAGTCGTGGTTTCATCCCTTTGATTTAATTTCATTAAGGATGGTTTCTGTGAGTTTATTATCGAAAGCACCTTCGACATCAAGGAATACACACCGACCTGTTTGCTTATTCTCTAGACTTTACCGCCGCTTTGGTAACCTGTATCGTGTACCAGCTTATTTTTATTTTGTTTCTTTCTGTTATTTTCTTACTGGTGCAGTAAAGAATTACTTACTAACTTACTTACTTTTATGGACCTTGTGACCAGGTCAATTGGGGTAATCTTGCCACCAAGTAGTGAAAGAAATAGAGATGTTAGACTAATAGGTTTGAAGGACTTAGAACGAGTATTATCTATACTCGTTTTTCCTGCTTTTTGGTATAAAGCGTACCTTGACACTAGTCCATTTTCTCAGTATAAACCCCAATGCAATGCTTGCCCGAAATATTTTGCCAGGTGCGGAAGGAGGACGCCTTGATTTCGTTTTGATAATGTAGGAAACACTTCATAATTTTCAGTCGATTTGAATGGCTTGCACTAACTCAGCGCTGCTTAACCATTTTTTGGGCTACAAATGTAGGTTTTCAGTCAGTGGTTCGTTCCCTAAGGATTCGATAGTTCCTTTGACCGCACGTCTTAATAGCACGAGTATCATCAAAAAGGGTCATAGATCTTTGCGGAGGCAGTTAGATTACTTATCCAGAATTTATTTCTTAATATATGTTTTTGTTTCGGGCTCAGGTTGCTCTCAAAGCAATTTTTAGATATATGTTTTCTTCTTTTCACAACACTAAGCTGACTAAAATATATACATACCTAACATGTTTGGTTTTATTTTCTATAAATTGTAACGGGTTATCTAAAATATAATAAATTACACGTGAAATTGATTTCCGTCTATGAAAATAATACAATTGTAAGTACACAACTTTATATTTTCTTGCATTTTTACGCTACTTACTTCAATTAATCTGGAAACTAGAATTACTTTACAACAGAAAATAGTTGTAATGTAGCATGTTATTTGACAGTTACGACAAAGAGGTAGTGTTTTCGTTTTTGTCGTAACAGATTTCCATAAAAAAACTAGAAATTTTTGGGGGCGTAAGGGACATCTGTCTAGTAAATTTCTGGCGTAAGGGACACTATCTCCGAAACTATTGAGTTTACAAGTATATACCTAATTGTCTAATGAAGATAAAGCTTTTTCGTAGTTATGTATATAAGAACCATCTAATTCGGATGAATATTTAACAAGTTATGATTTTTTTTAATTTTGGTTTTTGTTTTTTGGCTCTCCTGAAAAGTAGACCTTTGTCCCTTACGACATTTGAAATTTCCAGTGTCGATATTATACTATGTAACTTACGCCCTGCCTGTTCTGAGAGAAATATACGAAGTTTCAAATAGGAATGACGCTTATTCGCGCTCATACTATTATTTTTGAATTACATTTGCGATTTTCTTAGCGATCCAATCTATGAGAGTATTGAAGGAAAATGTTATTTCTAACTCACCTTGGTAGTAAAAAATACTAACGAACGAAAGATAGGTGCCTACAAGAGATAATTTTATTATTTCTTCTCAAATGAAAGTAATGCTTGATATTTTGAGCGAGTGGAACAAATAACGAATTGGGTAAGTCCACAAGACTGTAACAACATAACCAATTCTTTTGTGTGTTCTTAAATTAATTATGTAGATTTAAGTGTTCACATATCTACCTATAGACGTAGGCCCCGATATACGGAAACTTTACTGTGATAAATTAATGTAAACCACACAAAAAGAATTGGTAACTGTTGTTACAGTCTTGAGGAGTTGCCCCTACCACAATGTGTTCTAATATTACCACACCTTTTGCCTGACAATCAAAAAATACGAATAGACTTCACGAAATAACCTTTACCTAAAAAATCAATTAAAATAAATAATTTAAACAAATTCTTGTTAATATAAAAAGTACAGGAAATGTTAAAAAGTATTCAAAAAGTCTAAAAAAAAAGAAAAAAGAATATTTTTTTTTGTTGAATTGACATTAGGTCTCATAATATTTTTTGTTTATTTATTTTGATGTCTAGAATGCATAGTTAAAATCTCTCGGAATGCTCGCGAGCACCGTGTATAATAGTTAGATGATTTTACGGTACTTTATTTTACCCGTCTCATCTACATAGTTCAAAAAGATCGCACAATTTCGTCCTTTTCCCAATATTATAACATTATAAGCGATATATTGTTTTCATATTTTTGAATCATCATCATCATCATATCAGTCGAAAATTGCCACATTGACCGGTCCTACTCCTACGGCACCCGCATTCAGCGAACCATTTTTGAATGCATTGTAGATATTAATAACCGTTTTTATACAGACATTAATTTTTATTGTAACGGGATACCAACTTACCGACCAAACCGTTATTTCTTCGATAACGTTTTTCCAAATAAAAGTATTCCAATAGGTTCAGTATGAAACCTTTTCGATTTACAAAACGGCTAATTCGCATACAACTAATACGTCACTTACGCCCTTTGGTTTCGAGGCTACACCCTTTCGAGTATAAAAATCTTATTTTCGTACAATCATTATGGCGCTTATGTCGTTTTATTCGGATACGGGTCAGGACTCGTTAGCTGCTTGTTAAATTCAAAAAGAGAACTCGGAATAACGCTGTTAAGGAATGTTTAATGAGTATTACGGGAACCAATAAGATAAAATATTGGAACGTGGTTCCGTAGTATTTATAACATGAATGAATTTAAAAACTCTGTATAATTGGCATCATGGTATAATTATTTTCATAATATTAACCCCTATGTAACTCCTTAGGGTGCGTATTCACTATAAAAAACCGGCCATGAGCATGTCGAGTCATGCTCAGGTATAGGGTTCCGTATTACCTATTCTACCACTTTGTCGGCGGGTTTAATATGTATAGGTAAATAACATACATGTACCAAATTCCAAATGTCTATTACTAACGGACTAACCATAAAAATCTGTCAAGGAACAGTGTTTACTAACAATGTTTCCTAGAAAATGTAATGCATTTAAAAACGTTGTTTATTAACACTGTTTCCAAACACAATAAATTGCTCATAGTGAACTGAACACGCACCCTAAAAATGAAAATATCGCCAAAGCAAAAAAACACTTACCTCCACAAGTCTCTCTGAAATCCGAACAGCAGTCCCCCAATTTCAAGCACGCGTGGTCACAGTAGCAGGGCTTGTCCGTCAAATCCTCTATAATCGCATTCTGATGCGCTTTCTGAACAACGCAGGCACTGTCCCGTCCCGGACAGCAAAGGTTGGCGTCCCTACAGTTGTTCGCTCCACAGTTGCCCGCGAGGAAAAAAACAAAACACAACCAGTAACGGAACATTTTGAATTTCGAACGCTAAACTGTTTTCAAATTTTATTGGCGTGTTTTTGGCGCATTCCAATCTGAAACAAAAGAAAAAGTTTGTTAATGGATTTGATGGAAAACGGACGAGTTAGGTTCTGTATGTGAAGGCGTGTCGCAGCAACGCAAGCCCATACATTTGACATGCCTTCTTTTTCTGAACAAACTTTATTGAGAGTTATGTTCGGGCTGAGTTGATTGAAAAACGGTTTGAAGGGAACAGTTTAATAGTATGTTTTTGTATTGGAAAATTGAAATTTAGTTTCCTAGTTAAAATTGTGATCCATTTTATATACCTACACACACATCAAGTACGACCGTTGGTAGGTAATATGTTATTGTGTCTGAATAAACTAATATTCTTGTATTAAGACTATTAAGTAATTCAAAAATATGGGAAATGCTTCAGAAATTGTCCATCGCTACGCTATACATATAAGTATGCGAATAAAGAATTAGCATATTCTTGTAAATTACTTAAAATCTACAAGCAGGTATATTTATAAGAATTGGTGAATCATTTAATTCTCTAAAAAACAAAATTAAATGATTCACCAATGCAGTAAGTAAAATAAATACGAAGGTTAGTACAAAAATAATATATTACTTTAAATTAAAATACTTTCTTATTTAGTCAAGGTAACACAAATACAATTTTAATAACATAAAATAAACATAAAAAATGTGAACGTAGAAAGAAAAAAAGCAAAAAGTAACTTTGAACAAGTGCCTCCTGTGAGGTTTGAACTCACGACCCCTGGTTTACGAGACCAGTGCTCTACCACTGAGCTAAAGAGGCTTACGTAAGGAGCGTCGAAATAGTTGTTCACTTGCTATGACGCTTACGTAGCATGTCGGGTAGATATGAAATATTGTTATTAAATACATTATTTTTATTTGAGTAATAGTTTAATACGCTTATCCTGATAAGATCGTTATCGTTTTTTTTTTAAGTTTTAAAGTATTACTATCAACAAATATTGTGGAACACTCTTAGATTTAGATACTTTTAATTACTTACCGAAATACCTATAAGCGGAAAAATACATTGGGATGAAAAGTACCTAGTACCCACTATGAACATACCGAGTAGGTACCTAAAGAAATTTAAAAAAATATAATTATGTATACCTACTTATAAAAAATAGATTTTCGAAGAATTGGTAGGACCAGAGTTATCCAAAATATTTGAATTATCGCTGGCTTATCGCATGGGATTACGTTATGACTATATATCCTCGTAACGCCTGATGTACGTTACAATGGACACTTGTATAATAGTACATTGTGCATCAAGGGAGGTAAGTACGGAATTACTAACGAGAGTATTAGAAGCCCGACGCCGTTAGGCGGAGGGCTTTTATGACTCGAGTTAGTATTCCGCTTACCGACCGTGATGCATACAATGTTTTTCATCACACTTGCCGACAAAAAAATAAGTTTTAAGACAAAATATTATTAAATGACGAACTGGCATTTCTATTAGGTACTCCCTAGGGAAGTTCACTTTTTTATTACTCCCGCTAGGCGCGCACGCAATGGCGCGCTTAGACAGCAAGTGTGATGAAAAATAAAGTAACATTTGTTTCTCTTAATTGATTTTGCAAACAAGCGAAATTCCAAGACAACGCAAGGTTCAAAATATGTATTAAATAAACAAAAAGGACATTACGAAATTTTAAGTAGAATAATTATAGGGTAACGTATACAGCGGTTAATCGTTTTATTCGTTTTACACTCCACTTTTGTCAAAACAAGGTTTAATTTAACTCAAAAGCGATCCTTTATACAGCTTTTACCCAATCCAAACTATCTTGGGCGCAGATAAAGAAACGTCCATATATTTCTGACCACTTCGCTCTCACGATGACAACTCACCGAACAAGTTTTCGAATCCAGAGTTTATCTTATTTACCATACACAGGAGCCAAAGGGTCAAACACCTAAACTTCACAACTTAAAACCAGAAGGACATATTTTACCGCCTTTGTATGGGACTTATGACTTTTTGAATCTGAACCGGAGACGTATCAAAACTATAAGGGCGTATGTTGGTGTATTTTCTCGAGACATGTGACGATTTGATTGAGAATACTCGCCGCAAAACTGTAAGGACGTATGTTAATGACGAATGAGAGATAATGCTTTCTGTTAGTGAACTGATGATGACACATATGGCCTTTTGTTTATGAACTAAATTGCTTAAACTATAAGGACGTATGTTCACATCTTCGTATGAAAGATATGATCTTTTGATAGTGAGTAAATGTCCCTAGTCGGTCGTTGAACCCGTGCTTGACAGATAATGCTACTGAGCGACTTGTCAATGTCCACTGATTGATTTTTTTGAGATAGGCCGACGTTATAGGGTTCCGTAAGTTTGGAACCTTTTGAAGTTTGAGTTTGAGAAAATCTTGATTTTCCTATACCAATAGGAAAATCTTGATTTTCCTGGTTTACCGCGATAGTTATTCATGAAATAAAACTTTAGAAACAGAATATATCATTATCATCATCATCTCAGCCATAAGACGTTCACTGCTGAACATAGGCCTCCCCTCTGGACCTCCACATGTACCGGTAATATGCGACCTGCATCCAGCGTGTCCCGGCGACCTTCATAAGGTCGTCTGTCCATCTTGTGGGTGGACGTCCTACGCTGCGTTTGCCTAGCCGTGGTCTCTACTCGAGCACTTTTCGACCCCATCGACTATCTGCTCTACGTGCAATGTGGCCTGCCCATTGCCACTTCAGCTTGCTAATCCGGAGGGCTATGTCAGTAACTCAACATAATCCACATGGTAGTTCGGACCTAGTAAGGGTGCGACTTTACTGACGCGGAGCTGTGTAAAATTGACCAATTACATTCTTCAAATTCGAATTCGAAAAACTGTGATGCGGTCTCATTGACCGAGCTCCCACAGCTCCGCTCCGCTCCGCTTCCGTGGAACCGCACCCTAATTCGACGCACAACTTATTTGTCTGTCGAGACGGACATCGAGACTTGACAGGTCTCGATCGGTTGTCACCTCTCCGGAGAACCGTGAAATTGGATGTTGAAGGACCTATTGACAGATAGAAATGTTATTTAGGGAACGAACTGTACTACCGTACAGATGGGTGTTTCTATTATGCTATTTTGTTATCGTTTTTTTTTGTTCAATACCATCACCACTTTATTTACCGTTTTATAAAAGCAAACGAGACTATTATGCAAGAATAGCAGACAAACATGCGTCTGCTACAAGATAACCGAAAATGACTCCACTATTTATACGCAGTTCGTCAATAATTTGGGTATGGTAATGACTTGATTGTTGCGACTGAATAATCGCATAGAACTACCCATAACCACCGATTACAGGATGCTTATATAGTTTCCCATAGTTATCCAGGGGTGTCCAGGGCCACGTTTTATAAAGTTACAATTTACAATTTTGCAGTTTGCCTCTCTTTTTAGCCAATATGTGAGTGCGTTAGAGATGCAAACAGCGAAATTGTAAAATGTAACTTTATGAAACGCGACCCAGTTATCCATAGATTACAAGTTGCCAATCGCTAACGATTAATCGTCAATCGTAAACGAAAGGCAGCTAACTGTCTTTGTAGTTCTAATATGAAAGAGTGACAAAGAGGGAAAACTGCAATACGCTACTAAGCGTTAGCGATCGGCAACTTGGCTAAGCATCCTGTTTTAGATTATTGGGACTATGTACCGGGGCCTGTAAACATAACGATATTTTATTTTATACATATAGGTATTTGATAATTGTCTAAAAGGGTGAATATCTGGGCGTTTCAACCGCCTAATTTTGGTGGCATAATTTTTGCCGAAGTTTCTATTCGTTAAAATGTGCTACTTTGTCATTTGAAGGAGGCACGGTACCTTATACCTACAAATGACGAAGTACAACATTGAGTTGTTTAGAAACTTCGGCAAGAGCAAGAATGATGCCACCAAAATTAGGCGGTTGAAATGCTCAGATATTCACGCAAAAACGCTTGTAACAAACAAGTGATGAAATATGTTTTGATTTTGACTTTGGAATGACACCCTGGTTGTAGGTATGTATAGGTATTTATGTATAGCCACGTCCTTAAATATGCGTAGGTACGCTTCGGAACTTATTGCTAGAGGATGAAGTTTTGGATTTGAATATAGGTGTCGTCTTCCAGTGCGTGTTCGCCACTTAATAACCTTTTTGCCCCATCACTTCTGTGTAAATATCTGCGACCATATACAGTGTGTAAATCTAATACGGGCGATCATTTAAACCAGGCATGGGATTCATTAGTGTAATCATGGATTACAAGGTTTTTTTAAAGTTACTCTTAATTATGACCCCACAATTTTTTTAAAGATTATCGAAGCAGCAATGTAGGTACGAACATTTGTTATTGTTGATATGGCAGTTATGTCATCTGCTTTTGAAATTAGCTGTCAACGAGTGTTTAACTCGCGTATGTTGCTCTACATTGCGTGCCGAATTATTTTATATGGAAAATTTTGTTGCTCTAATTTTAAGTAAAAGTTATTTGAATGTACTTATTATGTCGTAAACTAACACCCGTTAAGAGCTTCGCCCGTATTAGACTTACACCCTGTATAACATAGACGCCTAACGCCAGCTCAAAAATGCCCCCAGTAACAATTGTTCAATTGTGTCAAGATGAGCAGGACATACTTTTCTCAACATCGCTCATATTTCGGCGCAACATCTTTGACAAATGTTTATAGAATATAGCCAATCAAAAGTTTTAAAATAGAACAATCACAACTAGTTGACATTGAAATTCATGGCCGTGCATTGAAGAGGGGGTGACATTTGTCAACTAAAATTCAGCACCGTTTTTGAAAGGCAATTTAGGCGTACAGCTTTCATGTTTTATTTAATCGTAGGCAAATATCAAGGATGCCAGTGCCACGTAGCCGATAAAAAAAAACATTACAGAACCGTCAGTGAGTACGCTTAACCGGTTTACACTTTATAGATCTCTGCCATCGCAAATGACAAGTCGAGTTACTTTTGTTTTTTATCCATGCTTGGTGCTTACTTCGCACCTTCTAAGAAGGCTATCTGTGTTGACTGATATTTCTTGGAAACTACAGACTACCTCTACCTATGGCACTGGTCTCACCGCGAGCTACTAACAAGGAAGGGTACCCAACTGTCCGACTCCGATTTGATTCATTTTGATATATGTAATAGAGTAGTCTAAAATAACGGACACGTATTTTTTTTAGCTGCCCAAACTCAACCTGTTAGGAGAAAATGGCCTTCTAAATACTGAAAATTGACCAAACCTAATTTCTGAGAAGAGATTTGTTAAAATAAATTAATAAGTAATTACTGGTTTCGTTATATGTTAGAGAACATGAATAAACAATCGGGACAGTTTGTCATTTCACCACAAACTCATTTTTTGTACAAAAAAACACATGTTAAATTTGCATAAACTTCGTCGCTAGTTCGCGTGACGCTCTTTTATTTACGCGGGAGAGCGTATCTATTGTTCGTGTTTCTATTCTAGGCGATAGTTTATAGCATAGTAGCTCGCGGTGAGACCAGTGCCTATAGCCGTACCATGACTTTCCAAGTATCGGTAACATTAGGTTTTTCTCGATACGTAAAGCAGACTATCACGTTCGCTCCAAGATGTCAGTAGCCGTACCACGAGTTGGAAAGTAAAAGATAGGTTTTACTCGATACGTAATGCATTCTATCGTGATCGTACTATGCTGGTGGTAGGACCTCGTACAGGGTCCGCCCGGATAGCTACCACCGTCTTACCCGTTAAATGGCAGTGTTTGCACTGCTGTTTCGGTTTGGGGGTAAGATAGCGTGCTGGCATAGATCTCATGGCCTCATGGCATTAAGTCCGCCTGTTGTACTTTAAGTTTTACTTTTGTGCAATAAAGTTTAAATAAATAAATAGATAGAGGCAATCTAAGTCCTCAGGGTAGGCAGCGCATAGGCGATTTTCTGATCGCTATTTTCATGGGCCTCAGTTCCTGCTTTCCATCAGGTGGGCTGAGAGCCCAGTTATCTAGGTATTACCTTCGTCACATAAAAAAAAACATAAAAAATGCACTCCACAATCCACATATTGCACATAATTATGAAATAACTGTAATAAGTTTATTTTGGCATTATTAAAAAAAATTATGCAAAGTGATAAAACATTTAACAAATGTTACATACTCGTGGACTTACCACTAAAACATCAGCCTTTCTTTTTGCAATTTAAATACACGTACGATTCCTTTTAAACACCGTTTTGTATTTTTTAACAGCGTGGGAGTGATTCTCGGAACGCAAATATATCGGAATGGATTCCTGGAGATATATCGCAATCGGATGGAATTTTGATTGGTTTGCAGATTAAAAAATAACTCGTATACAGGGTGAGCATTTCAAATGGGTCAGTGGGGAGGTTTTGGAAACCATAACAGATAGCGAAATATTGTCTTAGGAACCATAGGCTTCGATTATAAATATTAGATGTCATATACCAAAGAAAAACGACCAAGATCACCTATGTCCGAGGTGGGGATCGAACCCACGTACTCAGCTTTCGCGGCTGATGCCTGTACCCCTCGGCCACTCGGTCTTAGCAACCACCGGTCAAATTTCTCGGGTATATGCAATCCCTTACAAGGCTAGGCGCCTTTGACCATTCTCTGAGGGTAAGCAATACCTACATGCCTGCACCTCCTATTTAGAATACTTTACAGTTTTCTAGAATAGCTAGAGAGAACTGGTGCTGCCATCTATTGAACATATTGCGAAATACAAATCAAATTATTTATTAACTAAATATTTTGATTTGTACTTTTAATTTTTCTCCAGTAGTCACACTACTTAATACTATATAAATTATAAATATTAGATGTCATATACCAAAGAAAAACGACCAAGATCACCTATGTCCGAGGTGGGGATCGAACCCACGTACTCAGCTTTCGCGGCTGATGCCTGTACCCCTCGGCCACTCGGTCTTAGCAACCACCGGTCAAATTTCTCGGGTATATGCAATCCCTTACAAGGCTAGGCGCCTTTGACCATTCTCTGAGGGTAAGCAATACCTACATTATAGTATTAAGTAGTGTGACTACTGGAGAAAAATTAAAAGTACAAATCAAAATATTTAGTTAATAAATAATTTGATTTGTATTTCGCAATATGTTCCATAGGCTTCGATTTTAGTAAAAAGAAAAACTGCATTCATACATTTACAAAAATATGTGTGCTCGATCCGGGAATCGAACCTTGATTTTTTTTTAAATACAATTTTATGATTTTCCTTTGGATATCGGTTGTGTAGGTAGCTCTTACTTAAATAGTAAATGCTACTAATTTAAAAATAAATTGTTTTCTAACAATGAAATTTTATTTTTCAATACTTCAGTGCCGCCGCCGGCAATTTGAATTTGTAAGGAGAAGTTCCAAACTCTTCGTAGGAATCATGGCTTCTGTTTCTTCTTCTAAAAATAAAACAAAAAAAATGCTATTATTATTTAATCTAAAACACGAATAACTACGGAATCCTACACTGAGCATGGCCCGACATGCTCTTGGTCGGTTTTAGTTATAGATTGCCGTGAGGACGGAATTTACTTTTAAACTTGAGACTAATTATCCGCCTAAGCGTCCTTATACCATTGGTTTTTAAAAATCGGGTTTGCATTACGAAACTTGACTAGGTCTCGTTTTGTAACTCCCTTAAACTAAAATAGCTCTTTTATACAGGGTGGTCCAAGCCTTGACGTCAAAAAATTTTTCTTAGATTCCTCACGTCATGAGCTATCATGAATGTATGTTAAAGTATTACTACAAATAAAGCATTTACTGACAAAAAAAATAGCATCCTCACTTTGATACAAGTAGGATAAAAAAATACCAAATTCAAAATTATACACTAAATACGCATCAAAATAGCATTAATGTACGTAAATAAAAAAATAAAACATATCCCAAGGAATGTTCGTATTCTAAAGACCGCCCTAGACCTTGAGCTTTCGTAAAAGCAAAAAAAAAGTGATACTTAATGGTGAGAATTTTTCGGAGTAGTCGGTCAAATAAACTTAAAAAAGCTTAAAATTTTAAAGAAGTAAAAAATGACTTTAATAACTACATAAATTGAGTTTTCGTTGTATTTTCTGTCTTTGTTTATTGATAAGAACAACAAAACAGAAGAAATTTTACTTTATTTTTAAATTAAAAATGTAAAAGTTTTTTTTAAGTTTATTTGACCGACTACTCCTAAAAATCCTCATCATTAAGTATCACTTTTTTTTGCTTTTACGAAGGTTTAAGGTCTAGGGCCGTCTTTAGATTACCAAAAATCCTTGGAATATGTTTAATTTTTTTTATTTACGTACATTAATGCTATTTTGATGCGTTTTTAACGTAAAATTTTAAATTTGGTATTTTTTATCCTACTTGTATCAAAGTGAGGACGCTAAATTTTTTGTCAGTAATTGCTTTATTTGTAGTTATACTTTCACAAAAAGAAAATATTGAAAAACCCATTAGTTTTTTTTTATCGATAAATTTCTTCATTCCAGAATTTCTCAAAAAATTTTTTTTCAAAAATTCATAACTCGAAAACTACAAAAAATCGGCTAACATACATGGGGTATATTCTGATAGCCCATGACGTAGGGAACCTAAAAAAAAATTTTTGACGTCAAGGTTTGGACCAGCCTGTATAACTGTTCCATACCTATACTACCACTACCTACTATTTTCTAGCCTCACAAACGTCAAAATGCCAAAACAAAGTATCGAAAAAAATGTGCAAGTAGTTCATATTCTCGTTCTTATACCTACTTCTGATATAAATCCCATTATAACTTTGCACGGAATTCGTGTAAGAGCTTAAAGAGTTATTCATAATAGCGTATAGCGTGTCAGATATAACACAGATTAAACACTTTTGCTGGAATAAATAAATTAAAAATAATCGCAACAAAAACGTTTCATAACGAGGTATAATATAATAACCAAACCCCGGATGACGGGAGCAAAAATGCGTTTGTATCATACATCTGTTACGACATTGTGACATATTATTGTTTATCAATTTTAGATCGCAATGCCTCTGATTACTTACGGTTGCATAAATGACTGTTGATCAATACATTTCTAATTCATAAAATGTTGGTATGGATGTCGATAGAATAGTCGATATTTAACTAAGCACTAGTGACAAACGCATTTTTGCTCCCGTCATCCGGGGTTTGATAATAACTGACATCAAAACTACAATTTATGTACATAAATATATTAAATCGTAGATTAGTTCGATTAACCTAACCTATATCTAAGATTGGCCCTTGTGGCATTCTACCGAGGATGCTGGTGGTATTTCCTCGGTGTATCGCAATACTGATGCGTTGCGCCAGGAAGTTGCCAACTCTTCGGTTGGACTGACATCGTCCTCCGAGATCACATCAGACCCCGACTTGCACTTTGTCCATGTTTATAGGTGGCCCTTATGGAAAAGGCTTATCAGCACCAGAAAAATACGTTTGCATAGTTTAAGTAGCAATTTTGCATAAAACCAGCGTGACGCAGCAACCGTAACCATGGCAATGCAAGACATAAAAAAAAGTCATTAATATTTATAATGTGTGTCTTGTATAATCTGTGGTAATAAGTAACTTTTAACTTCATTATTGAGGCTTTAAGATATACCGCGTGGAAGTTTTCTCGATTAATATATTACGAGCAGAGTTGAGCAGGAGTTGGGAAGGTGGATTTAATGTGTTAAATATTAAGGAAGTTAATTATTAAGATAAAGTTGTGATGTACTTGCAATATGTATGAAGCGAAGGATGTGTAGAACATTTTCATTTACTAAACTCATAATATACTCGTATTATAACATGTCACATTATATGTACCTATAACAGTGTGTTAACATAATACTGGATTTTATTGAAATCGAGGAATGCGATGCAGATTTTTAGCCAAACCGTGAACATTATTCGATCCAAAATGCTAATTTTAAAAGTAATTAACTTTGCAATAAAAGTAAATTGAGAAGCAATGTACTTCAAAATGAATAGTCAATTTGCACTTAACAATGACAGATCGCAGCCACTCACAACGTTTGACAACTAAGCAGGACACGCGTTACATTGATCGTTCGGAGAAAATAAAATAAATTGTACGGTCAATTTAACTACTTGTCAAATGTTAAATACTTGAAAACGTTAGCTAGTAATGCATATTACTATTTTCGTAAAATCCCGGGTCTTGGCATCACACTGTATAAAGATTATGGTAGGTAAAAATAAGTTGTAACTACTTTATATATTCTGTGTTGTAGCTTGGCTAAAACTCCTGCTACAGAATATATAAATCCTGCCTTGGTTAATTTACCAAATGGGTTAAAATTCTTTTTATTGTCTTATTTTGTGTCCCTAAAAAACGTGACGCAGTTGTAATTTTTGTATGAGATGATATTTTGTTTCCAATTTTTGATATAGGTATGGATTAAAATCTAGCGTGAAAAAGAAATACCTACCTACAAGTGCACCGGTTTTATTTTTTATATACTGAGTTGAAACAGCAACTAAAAGCGTGACAGAGTGGTATGAAACAAGACAACGAAAATAATTTAGACCCAAATACTCATCTTGTATTATCTAACTTGTATTGTACAGTCACCACCAGATATATTGAAACTGCTATGGTGCTCAAAAACATTTGAACATACACTCTAACATCATTACAATAGATCCCTGCTCAGATATTTCTGGACATCCTGGCCGCTCTGATGTTTCTAACGGCGACTATTTCATAATATCACCGACTAATAATGTTGATAAAACGTATTGGAATATTTGAGACAAATGTCAAATTGATGTTATCCGCCCGCGATATAATTTTGTTGCAGCGGCCATGTTGGATTTACAATAATACTGAATATACATAATTGTATTGTCACCAGAACTAAAGAGATATACCAAATTTCAGATCAATCGGTTGACAGAAAGAGGGTGAAATTTCAATGACTAAATTTGACCCAAGAAAACGAACGGGGTAAGCTAAATAAAACCGTTTAAAAATACATTTATTTTTGTCGATCGCTTCAAATCACCCTTCTTTTTTAATTTTTCGTTTGACAGAAGTCGCTTGTCAAACTACACTTACACGACATATTGCCTGGCTAATAAACGTGACAGAGAAACGGTAAAAATAAACAGCAGATTAAGTGTTAAGTCGAGGTTAACGCTCTTAGTAATTAACGCACTGTAAGGTCCGTTCAAACTTTCGAAACATCAATTATTTGTTACTGATATGATAATAATATTTAAGCTTTTATAAGTCCCACTGCTGTGCACAGGCCTCCTCTTATAAATTTGTTTGGTCGGAATGCTATTATGCGCAATTACGCATGGACGCATTAGGAGGCAAATGCCCATAATCGCCACGCTGGGCAGGCGGCTTGGTGCGTTCACTATGATGACGCTGTTGTCCATCTATTTCCAATATAGTCAGTGTCACTTTTAGCTGACTCTACGCCACCCATGGGAAGAGTTGGAGTGGTAACAAATGTATTCTTACTGCCGTCACCACACGGCTAATATCACTCATATTGTGGCTCATTGTCTAAGGGAATGAAAATGAATTGAAATGTTGTCATTTCAGTGCTCTATTTCAGATCAAGTCTAGTGCTGTACCGCACCCGGTAACTTACTAAACTTACCCGAAACTGTATGGGGAATATACCCAAATGGTAACTTTTTCTATAGTAACATTGGGAATTTACCGGGAAATGCCCATTTTTAAGAACAACCCGAGCATCAAGCGGGCCAGAAATGCGGTGGTAACTGTCAGGTTACTGCTGGTCTCCAGGCCTACTACCGCGAAAATCGAAATTCGTAAATTTCGAGGATTTTTCTCTGTCACTCAAACGAAGGTGTCGTTAGAGTGAGAGAGACCAATCCTCGAAATTTACGTTTTTCGTTTTTCGCGGTAGGGCTGCTGTTCGTTGCTGCCGCGATTTGGGCTTTACTTTTCACTTACGATCAGGTGGAGTGGAGCCACTTTGCTGTGCCAATATATCAGCCTCCGTAGCCTAGTTGGTAGTGACCCTGCCTACGAAGCTGGAGGTTCCGGGTTCGAATCCCGGCGAGGGCATTGGCATTATTTGTGTATTTATTTATCACATATATTTGATCTTTGGTCATGGCTGTCTATCTATTTAAGTATGTATATGTATCTATCTATTATATATATCGCCGCCTGGTCGTACCTACATCAGAAGCCTCAATTGAGCTTACCGTGGGACTAAGTCGATTTGTGTAAGATGTCCCAAGATATTTATTTATTTAAAAAAAAATTGTGTAATGTCGTATCAGATCAGCAAAAACGAATCTACAACAAAAGTTTGAACATACCGTTTCCGAAGTTAACTAATACCAACATGTTCCCGGCTTCCCGGTTTACGGGACTTAGGGTCAAGTCTCCGTGTTCCAATAAGGGTCCTGGGAACCCTTGGGTATTGTTTTGGAGTTTAGATCCAAATTAAATTAGGCCTATGTAGTTTAGGACCAACGAGAACTGATTTGTGGATACATGAGTCTGCTCTGAAGAGAGGAAATTTAGAATTTGTGAGCTTCTAACAACTGTCAAATACTCTTATACAGATGTTAAAAAGGTATGCCGATCGTCTGTAGAATCTAAAAAATGAAAACAAATATGGCTGACATTCCATAGCATTTGACGCCTTTGACACATATCGTGAAACACGTTCCCAGAATGTATGTTTACGTTAATACTAATAAGTATCAATCATTTTAGCTGAAAATGTGTGTGAACTCAAGGGTGATTTTAAGTTCGTAATAAAGTCAAGATTGTGTTCTAAAAGTGCGTGATTGTGGAATAATGCAAGTTTTTAGGTTTATTTACCTTTTTTTAGTTTCTAACTGACGATTGGTATAGGTAAGTAGTTATTATGTTTTATAAATAGTACCTAATTAAAACGTATTAAGTTCACAGCTGTGTATGACGGGAAATGTGCTCTTAACTAGTTCTTTATTGAAGTAGGTAGGTAGGTATGTAAGTGTCAAAACCAGTTCACCGTTTCAATTCAAAGTCAAATACTTCAAGTGACAAGTAAATTTAGGCATGAAGACTCTCAAAGAATTGCGAAGGGAAAGGCAAAAGTTCATTTTTACCTAAAAAAGGACAAATGTAAACAAAATACTAGTACAAAGCCTTTTCAAGTGTCGTCCTTAAAAAAGGTAGGTAGGTACTTAGTTCGCACAAAACCTCAGAAAGCCTTTTGCACAACCGCAGACATCAAAAGACTATTCAAGTACAGAAATGTAACAAATATGGTCCTGTATAGTCAACTCCAAATGATTTCGATATTCAAGTACAGAAATGTAACAAATATGGTCCTGTATAGTCAACTCCAAATGATTTCGAGCATTGTGAAAATCTGTTTTTAAGAATTCTTATAAACAGTGTGGATCGAATGCTAAAAAATCGAATGCAGTATAGACTTACCCCCTTATTCATAAACGTCTGCTAACTTAACAAGCCGCTAATAATTGTTTGTCCCTTTTGTCTTATGGACACATTGTTATGATCGAAAGGGATAAACAATTATCAGCGGCTTTTTAAGTTAGCACTTAGCAGAAGTTTATGAATAAGGGGGTTAGATAAAAACAAAATGTAATGTGAATGAAGTTTCCCAATACGCTGCTATATTTCAACGTCGACAATATTTATAAAATACCTAATACTTTGTCAAGTCATGGCACGGCACAATTTACATAAATCCAACAATTATGAATAATTGAGATGTATCGGGCTGGATGTTCAATTCGACATCACAGTTAACGATTGTAAATATTTGACATCATTAAATATGATATTAATAAAATATTTCTGATTTCTTTAAGTACCTAATTTACGTAGTAATATGTTTTTGATCAAGGTAAATAAGATGAAATAACATTGGTTGCAAAATATACTTTTTATCAATCGTAAATATCAACGTCGCTTGGTGACGGCAGTAAGAAATTTGTTGCCACCCCAAATCTTCCCGTGGGTATCGTACGAATCGACTAAAGGATTCAAGTGTCAATTAATATTCCTAGATTGACGATGGACAGCAGCATCATCATAATAAACACTGTACAAGTATACATACTTAATAGTTAGGAGAGGCCTACGTCCAGCAGTGGACTGAGATAGGCTGATAATGTTGTGTGATAAGCAGAGATCGGATGGATTTGCGACATTCTTAGTGACTTAGGTCATTTTGATGACATTTAGTATGAGATGTCGCACAAAAACCCGATCTCTGGTGATAAGCCAGCAACGACTAATAGATAGGTATCTTCTGACTACACCAGTAGACATTTTACATAAATCCCAATTAAGTGATGTCGAAGAACAATTAATATTAATTCCTAACGACGTATTTCCTTAATAAAAGAACAAATTAACGTTCCTCGGACGGATTACTTGGGTCCGGAAAATAATCGGCTAATCTTCTTAAGTCGGGATTAAAATTAACAGAAATTTAATGAAAACTTCCCGATATCGAAGGGTAAGACGGTAATCCTTTAGATAACAAGTTATTTGAAAGTTCCTGTTACCTAATTTATTTCTACTGAGACTTTGACATTTAGGTGAATAAACAAGGATTACGTTAATCAGGATCACGCGATATTAATAATCACCAAATAAAAAAAAATGTTGAACGTATTGTGAAAACACAAGTAAAATTATTTATTAACGTAATATTTTGATTTGTGCTTTTATTTTTTCCCCAGTGTAGTCACACTACTTAATACTATATAAATCATAAATATTGGATGTCATATACCAAAGAAAAAACGACCAAGATCACCAACATCCGAGGTGGGGATCGAATCCACGTGCTCAGCTTTCGCGGCTGATGCCTGCACCCCTCGGCCACTCTGTTTTAGCAACCACCAGTCAATTTTCTCGAGTAATGCAATCCCTTACAAGCTGAGCACGTGGGTTCGATCCCCACCTCGGACGTTGGTGATCTTGATCGTTTTTTCTTTGGTATATGTCTTTAACCGATTTTTCCATGATATCATCATCAAACCCCGACTTTGGGCCAACGGAACCATCTTGGGATTATTGCATACTGATGATGGTATCCCAATTTTCCTACATTGGTTCCATCCTTACTTGGTAGATATTCCATTTATTCGTACGAAGCGCTTTGCGTCTTCTTTCCTTATGCATACTGCCAAGGAGTGGAATTCCCTGCCGGCGTCTATATTTCCGAGATCACATAACCCGTCAACCTTCAAGTCAAGGGTGAATAGGCACCTTCTGGGCAAACTCACTCCATCGTAGGCCACGTCTCTACCCTTGGCTAGTCTGTGGCCATGAGTAAGCAAAAAACAAATAAAAAAAAATCCTACAGTAGGAACTTATACGAAAAATTGAAACTGAAAGATTGAAGCAAAGTCTTAATTTCATTACAATTATTTACAGCCAAAGCGCCAGACACCTTAACTTGTTCAGCTTCAACTCGGCTGCGTCAAAACTCGCTGAATTCAAGTATTACACCTCATTAGTCAATTACGGGAGCTCGTTAGAGTTGCTTGTTAACATGCTCGGATTTGACAACTTGCGAACTTCTCTTGGGCGTAATTGACGTGAGTTTTTGGCAGTCTTGCAAACATTTTATATTTTAATTTTGTCAGCCTCCGTAGCCCGTTGGTAGTGACTCTGCCTACGAAGCCAGAAGTTCCGGGTTCGAATCCCGGCGAGGGCATTATTGGTGTATTTATTTATCACAAATATTTGTTCCTTGGCCATGGTTGTGTATGTATTTAAGTATCTATTATGTATCTATCTATTATATATATCGTTGTCTGGTACCCACATCACAAGCCTTAATTGAGTTTACCGTGGGACTAGGTTGATTGGTGTAAAAGATGTCCAAATATATTTATTTATTATTTTCAAATAAATATATCAGTCAGGCGGTGCCAATATATCAGTCGTTGACGTCCAAGAAGTTAATAAAATATAATATATGTCCACGTAAGCATATACACTCACATACACAATTACACACCCACTTTCATCATCACCCATTTCTCACTCGCTCAGAAACACAACAGAATACACACACACACACACACACACGCGCGCGAATTACATGTTCTTTTTGCATGTACACTAAAATATTATGATTTGTGTTATTTTTTCACCAGTACTCATACTACTTAATACTATACAAGTATACATATAAATTAGGTGGAGACCCACCTAGGACGTTGGTGATCTTGGTGGTTTTTTCTTTGGTATGACATCCAATATTTATAATTATATGTATAGTATTAAGTAGTATAGGTACTGGGGAAAAAATAAAAAGCACAAATCAAAATATATATATTATATGTATATTTAAGACTTAATCTAAATGTAACTATTCTAATACTAACTTGCTATGGGAAGGAACTGGCACTGAGGGCACAGGGAAACCTAATTTGAGAGCCAGGGCTACCAACTAATATGTACTCCAGTGTTATTCACTAAGGAAACCGCCTTGCTAACAGCGCTGTGTCAGCTTTTAGGCTCGACGCTGCCGCAGCGCTGACACAGCGCTGTTAGCAAGGCGGTTTCCTTAGTGAATAACACTGCTGATACGAGTATTAGGTAGGTACATAAACTTTCATCTAATCGTTATGTATTGCTTACCGTAGATGCCTACCCGTAATTAAATAAGCATTAATAAAGGTTTCAAACTTTAGTTATTACTAAGCAATTAGTTTAGTCTGGTGAGTTCAAACGTAAACTAAGTATAGACAACATACAAAGTATTGAGTAAGGTCAGTAAGCCTAGTAACCCTAGCTATGTACAGTCGCCATCAGCATGCTTAGCCAAGTTGCCAATCGCTAACGCTTAGTAGCGTATCGTAGTTTTTCCTTTCTGTCACGAATTTCGACGAATCACGTTTTGTGTAACGAACGAATTTGGTAGAGTGAGGGATAGAATGAGCGAATGCTTGTTTCGTTCAAATCCACCTTAAGTAGGTAGGTAACTAATAAATTTATTAAAAAGACAGAAACAAAAGTGGCTTAGAAATATGAAATGGCATAAAAGATAAAAGAGTCAGAGAAGGTGTAGCCTCATTTGAAACGGCTCTTCTGAAACACCTACAGACCTAGCCAAGATGCCATTCTGCAATCGTATACGATAAGCGATAAGTCACGTGACCATAATAATGTAAAATGGTCACGTGAGTTTTCGTTCTAAACCGTCATTCTCATACATTTATTACGTATCGCTTATCGTATACGATTGCAAAATGGCATCTCGGCTAAGGCTGCTGAATGCATAGCCAAGTTGCCAATCGCTAACGCTTAGTAGCGTATCGTAGTTTTCCCTCTCTGTCACTCTTTCATATTAGTGCGACAAAGACAGTTAGCTGCCTTTCGTCTACAATTGATGATTAAGCGTTAGCGATTGGCAACTTGTATAAGCACCCTGGTGTATATTCGATATTAAGGCAAAAACTTTTCAGACAAAACAAGTTATACCAAATAGAATGACACTCCGAATAATGTTTTCTGTTTTTGTCGGAATAATAGGTACGTATGTTGCTGTCTCAATTAGCTTTACTATTACGAAGGGTACTGTCTAGATCTAATTAAGGTAGCAAGAAATGCGAGGAGAAAATACAAGAATTATTTTACGCACAACATTTTACCCTCGATATTTTTCTTCATGGCATCTTTTATTTATTTATAAGTCTATGTATGGCACACAAATTGTTAAATGTATCTGCAATCTCGATTAGTCTAAATGTTATCGATCGACCATACCAGGTCTGGCCTAGAAATAGTAGTTATGTACCATATTACGAAGATGATTATGGTAACCAGAGATAATTATGCCTATTTATCTTTATGCCGTGTGGTGACGGCAGTGAGAATACATTTGTCACCATCCCAACTCCTCCTGCGGTTGTCGTAAGAGTCGACTAAGGGATTGAAGTGTCACTGACCATTATTTGACAAAGGATTGATGATGGGCAGCAGCGTAATCGTAATGGACACATTACTGCGATCGCCAATCCGCTCGCCCAGCGTGACGATTATGGGCATTTACCTTCTATATAATGCGTCTATACGCATATACGTCCAGCAGTGGACTATCATAGGCTGGTGATGATGATGATGATCTTATCATGTATTATAATGGTTACTTTATTTATCTGTCATGTAAATTAATTGTTGATCAAATGTAAGTAGTAGGTATAGGTAAATACGGTATTATTATTGACCTTTTCAGTGAAACTGCGATTTAGGAACTCACGAAAACAGTTCATTCGCCCTTAAAACGAAAAATTTCTACTTGTTTTCCCTTTACACGGGCGACCTTGAATAACAATAGCGCCCTTAAAAGGATTAAAATGTGGCTACATAATACATATATTGAAAATACCCAGCATTTTGGACCTCTGTCACCCTCAATCAAACGAGTTCGGTGAATTAATCTCCGAATTAAAAACGTCCGGGCTCGGTATCGGTGTAACAGTCCATTTTAAACAGTACGGCAAGATTAAAACGTGACATATTGCCATGAAGATTGACCAGACAGATCGAATCCAAGATTGAAACATTTAGAAGTACATAGGGTAGTTACGTTGTTACATTTAGAAGTATACAGTGTGTAAATCTAATACGGGCGATCAATTAAACCAGGCATGGGATTCATTAGTGTAATCATGGGTTACAAGGTTTTTTTAAAGTTACTCTTAATTATGACCAAACAGATTTTTTTAAGATTATCGTAACAGCAATGTAGGTACGAACCTTTGTTATTGTTGATATGGCAGTTATGTCATCTGCTTTTGAAATTAGCTGTCAACGAGTGTTTAACTCGCGTATGTTGCTCTACATTGCGCGCCGAATTATTTTGTATGGAAAATTTTGTTGCTCTTATTTTAAGTAAAAGTTATTTGAATGTACTTATTGGGTGTTTCTATCATTTCGTGCAAATCATATGTTTGCTGAAATAAAAAATAAACTAACTCCTCAATTCATTTCAAATATTTTTTATATGTTGCGTGAGGTTCATAGGTATACTTAGCATCTAAAATTAATTGTATTATTTCAACATAAAATATATAAATAAAATATAAACATGCTAAAAACTCATTACCATCATCGGTCAGAACCTAGATTTACAGATTTGAGAGCGTATTACATAACTATTACATGTACTACTTTGATTCAACCACTTAATTTAGATGAAGTATTTATAAGGGAATGAAAGTTTAGTGGTTTAACAGTTTTAACAATGAATATTTAAATCCACTGCAGCAAAATCTTTTTGTCAAGAAAATAATTTCATTACCATATATATAGTTTGCAACAACGGAATTGGCCAGTAGGCATTGCAAATGTTATTCTATACGAAGTTCCCTCTGTCCGCGATCCCCACCTCAGTCGGCTAGTAAACAGTGAACAAGACGGACGTGTGCCATTTTTTTGTGAAAAAATATATCGCGGCGGAGTTTTGGATTTGGTACAGTTTTTTTTCATTACCATTTGCACTGTTTTGATATTAATTTTTAAGTGTTTTATTGAACTGTGAATACTTAAATAATGAATATTCTATTCGAATGCTTAGTGAATGATTGGACCTGCAATTGCATTTATTTTTAAAGAGTTAATCTACAAAAGGTAAGGAAAAGTCATTACCATTCTTGTCATTACCGTAATTTACTGTTAACATACTAAAGAGAATGGTAATGAACTAAAAATTATGGTAATGATTTTCAGTATTAAATTCTTGCCACCATCTTATGTTAATTACCATTCTCGTTTTTTTATCATGCACCTGACTGTTGAAAGTAACAAGTAATATTCAAAACTACATTTTCAGTAGGTATATTCCAAATATAACAAGTTATTCATTAAAAGATCTCAAAATTCAAACTTAAACTTTCGACTACGTTATTTCTTTTTTTGACCTATCATTACCAACATCGCATTTTCATTCCCATATTCTATACGTCATTACCATTTATTTTGGAAAAATCTTTTGTTCATAAATTGGTCAATTTTGCGTACAATTGAAAATGTATTATAGATTAATGTTTCTTTTTCGTAAGTCTTACCATTGCCACAACAAAAAAATGAAAATAAAAATTCTCCCAAATTCTCCCAATTTGCACGAAATGATAGAAACACCCTATTATGTCGTAAACTAACACCCGTTAAGAGCTTCGCCCGTATTAGACTTACACCCTGTATAAGGTAGTTACGTTGGGTAAGTAAAACAGCGGACAAAACTGAAACACTTCTTACATGAACTATTTAAGGATTTGGTTCAAAACGCTTCACTTACCCAACTTCAAAATGTTTCAGTCTCACCGTGCACTGGCATTTGAATCCAGTAGCCCTACCATGAGCTGCTGCTACGTTATTAACGCGCGTTTGCCGTTTACTTAATTTCTATGCATCCCACACATACTTTCGTATTAGCGCGAGCGAGCCGGATAGAAAAGGCGTGAGGGCCTGTTCACACTAGCGATTCCCTTGGGCGATTTCTATATAAAATTGTAAGTCGATGTCGCCGATACATTGTATAGAAATCGCTTTAAAATCGCCCAAGTGAATCGCTAGTGTGAACAGGCCCTTAATTACGCCGCGGCAGCTCATGTTACGACTACAGCTCCGCTTCTGGTTTAAGGTTTAAGTTGGTAACAAAATCAAGATTGTATTTTAAATGTAATTGATTATGGAATAATACAGGTTTCCAGGTTTGTTTACATTTTCTTTGTTTTCTACTGACCAATGGCATAACTTATTAAAAACAAATTGTTTCATTTGTATTAATTTTCTTCATGTAGTTTCCCGAATGCCTGGAAGGATGCTGACATCGTTCCTATCCCCAAAAAGTGCAATCCGACTTCTTTCGCCGACTTTAGGCCTATTTCTATTTTGCCATTCCTTTCTAAAGTTCTGGAGCGCCTAGTACACCAGCAACTTACTTCATTCCTAAATAGAAACTCCCTCCTTAATCCTCTCCAGTCAGGTTTCCGTTCTGGTCATAGCACGGTTACCGCACTGGTCAAAATCACTGACGATATACGTTTGGCTATGGATCACCGGAAGTTAACGGTATTGACGTTGCTTGATTTCAGTAACGCTTTCAATACCGTTGACTTTGACGTATTGTTAGGTATTTTACGTTCTCTCAATGTGTCCCCTGCAGCTATTGAGTGGTTTCGCAGTTATCTAGCGGGTCGTCGGCAACGTATTAAAGTTGATAATTCTCGGTCTTCTTGGTGCAGCACGCTAGCTGGCGTCCCGCAGGGTGGCGTGCTGTCCCCCCTTCTATTTTCCTTATTTATCAACTCAATCACCTCCAATATTCAATCCTTTTATCATATTTACGCCGATGACCTGCAAATTTACTCCCATGGCCTGCTGGATGACTTGCCTTCCCTTATTCGTGCCACGAACGCTGATTTGGAGCGTATTTCTACATGGAGCTCTTGCTATGGGTTGAAGGTTAATCCATCTAAAACCCAAGTTATTATTATTGGCAACCCGAGAACCATAGCAAGAGTGGATTTTGACCATTTGCCTGGTGTTTTATTTGATGGAATCCTGATTCCTTTTTCCAATCAGGTTAAAAATTTGGGTGTGATTTTAGATCGCACCTTTTCATGGATTCCTCAAATAAGTGAAGTGAGCAGAAGAATTTTTGCTACCATTGGTTCCCTTCGACGGCTCCGTAACTTCCTGCCTCTTGCCACCAAAATAGCGCTTGCTCAATCTCTCCTTCTGCCCATTTTTGACTATGCCGATATTAGTTATTTGGACTTGACTGAAGAGCAACTAAACAAGCTCGAGCGGCTTCAAAATGTTTGCATCAGATTCATTTTCGGATTACGGAAATTCGATCATGTTTCGAGCTTTCGTGCAAAATTAAAGTGGTTGTCCATCCGTTCCCGCCGTGATTCTCATATCCTTTCTTTCCTGTACGCCATCCTGTTTCACCCTCATACCCCTGGTTATCTAAAGTCCAGGTTTAAATTTGTTTCTTCCCTTAGATGTTCTCAAAATTTCATCCTAGTTCCTCCTCCTTCGTCTTCTAAAATCTATAATAATTCTTTCTGTTTTCGTGCAGTTCGGTTGTGGAATGCTCTGCCCGTTGATATTCGACGTGCTAAATCTCTCCCCATCTTTAAAACACTTATAAAAACACATTACATTTCTTTGTCATAAGTTTGTCGTTTTGTTTGTACTACTTGTATCGCACCATTCTCTGTCATTATTATATATATATATTATTTGTATGTAGTAATTTATTTATTTTCTTTTATTTATGTAGTTTATGTGTTATATTTTACTTTTGTTCGCACCACCCGATACCATCACTATTTTTCGCCTTATCGCTATCTAAAGGTTGTCTGGAAGAGATCGCTGTTTAGCGATAAGTCCGCCTGTTGTTACCTACTTCCTTATTTTTTGTTACTATTTTCTTGATTTTTTTTTTTTTTTTGCGTGTTTGTAGAGTGCAATAAAGTATTTTATTATTATTATTATTTATGATCTTTTAAATTTTCTCCTTTTTAGGGGGGGTTTTATGTTTATTACGCGGGCCATAGCCAAGCGTAATAATACAAAGAATAACCTAAAATAATACAGTATTTTCTGTAACTGTAGACGAGGTTAAAAACTTTCTTGTAAGTCGACAAGTGTTTAAAATTGTCGCTTTTTGCAGGGAGTGTATGACGTAGTTTGGGATGTGTAGAGTATCGAGGCTATTACTCGTATTTAATGTTTTCGGGACTACTCCTGTTGTTGACATTACTATGGGAACAATGTGTACTGTGTGGGCTCGCCATTGGCGCTTAACTTCTATTGCTAGGTCCTTATATTTTGTGAGTTTCTCGTTAATCGAGCTTTGGATATTGTGTGTATTTGGGATTATTATTAATTCGAAAATTTTGGATGTCTCTTGTACGGCTGGGCTTTAGACACTGGTCTCACCGCGAGCTACTAAGCTATGAACTATTGGTTATAAACACGAACAAAAGATACGCACTCCCGTGTAAATAAACGAGACACGGCGATACTCGCCCGGCGGTGACAGCTGATAGCTGTGTACACGGGAGTGCGTATCTTTTGTTCGTGTTTATAGCCGATAGTTCATAGCTTAGTAGCTCGCGGTGAGACCAGTGCCTTAGGAGGTTATTACACGTTGTGCAGTATGGTTTATATGTGGCGTCTGAGGGTTTCAGTTTGCTGATGATATACTTTACAGTACCAAAGAGATTTTTCTCAATTACGTTAGCTTACTGCAGCAAACTTGACTGTGACAAAACGCTCCACCAAACAGGGTCTTATATCGCTCCACAGAATCTATTCCCAAAGAAAAACATGCGACGCGAAATGAGTTTACTTACACCATTTATTTTCTTTCAGATCTCCCGAAAATCCCCTATGAAGTGGCCAGGACAATGTACGGGACGAATGACAATAGATAATGGAGCTTTTCCGGTAATCTACTTTTCAATGCGAATTTATGAGCTTATTGTGTCTGTAAATATATTTTTCTACTCGTCCACAGAAATGTTTGAATTAAGATTACGTACACAAAATTATAATCATGTGCATTTACATCGAGTTCGCTACTCAACTATTATAAAATCATTCTATAATTAATTCGACCAATCGCGTGCCAGCAAAAAAGACATCAACGAGCGGCCACCTCAGGATTTGCACTTCGTTTCGGCGTATATATTTAGATTTATGTACCTACATATTTTTATTGACTCGTAGAAAAAGTATTGCACACTATAGTGTTATATTCAAGCTTTTCAACAGGCTGCTCAGCAAGCTTCGTGGCCTAAACACGGTACTCGACTGAAAAGCTCTCTATTATAACACGAATGTGTAAAATACTATTCAAATCGCACACACATCCAGGTATTCTAGGTAAACGTAGGGTGGGATGTCCTCTAGCCAGACGACAGAGGATGCCTTTAGTTGGAGGGCCGGTTGCGATTGGATGCATAAAGTAACTTACCGCGTATTGGGAGAGGCTTATTTCCAGCAGTAGATGATGATGACACATACATCATCCGTCTATTTCAGTCAACTGATGGATATAGGCTTCTACGCATACTATCTAGTAAGCAGTGGACTTGAGTATATCATCAGCATAAATAAGAAAAAGGTCTCTACCTAAGCGTACAGACGCATTAGGAGGTAATCGCCAACCCGCTGGGTAAGCGGGTCGGCTATCACAGTAGTGTGTCCACTGACCCACTCCACTAATGATGCTCATCATCAATCTTCAATAAATAAATAGTCAGTAACACTTAGAATCCCTTAGTCTTACGACACCCACGGGAAGAGTTGGAGTGGTGTCAAATGTATTCTTACTGCCATCACCACACAGCCAATGTATTAACTCATTAGGAAATTATGCCCATAATCACGACGATAGGTCCACTGCGATGATGCCGCTGCCGCTACCCATCATCAATTTTCAATAAATTAATTGCCAGTGACGCTTCAATCTTAGTCAACTCGTACCACGGGAAGAGTTGAGGTGGTAACATATATCTTCTTAATGCCATCACCTCACACCTAAACGTGCATTTAGACCAAACGAGCATTCGCTCATTCTATCCCCCAATTTACGTAATCAACGAATCACGTTTTGTGTAACGAACGAATTTCGTAGAGTCAGATAGAATGAGCGAATGCTCGTTTGGTCTAAATGCACCTTAATACTACATACATTAATTAATATTCACAAATTCACCCCAAGACCTACCACAACTCTCATCGAAACGCAATTACGAACAAACGGCCCGGCCACATCCACATCTTTTGAGTACAGGATGAACGATATGAAGTGTTACCAAGTAGATTTATTAAGTCTGGTGTCAAAGTAATAGCGGCTTATTATCGGAAATATGTTTTGGACACCGCATTGAAGTGGAAGGCACGCAAACATTTGGATTGTAGACCGCAACCAGACTGAGCTTCGGCTTATAAAGCTCGTAAGAACCAAAAATGGCTGAAAATCTAATTTTACGTGTCATTTCTCCAGTGCAGTGAGTTTCTGACTTTTTATATGGTCTATTATGAAGAGAAAGGTCAGAGCAATTAAACATGCTAGTATAAATGCAATGAAGAAAGCAATTGTATTTCACTGGCACATACCACTACCACTGGATCACAAACGAGCTGCGAGCAAATATTTTTTTACCATTTGAAGACCATAGTCAAGGCAAAAGGGAGTCAAATTGACTAAAATTAAATTTAATCACATAATATTTTTTTCTTTTGTTTTTTCTTACTTATAGTTTTTTTTTTTTGAAGGAGCGACAAGAATTGATTCCAGAATGTAACAAAATATAAAAAAAAAGTAATAATAATCTTGATGTTGCCGGGTGCTCTGGGTAATTATGGAGGGGATAACTGCTCCGTCATGAAATCCAAATAGTTGTTTTACACATCTGAATTTATGCCGTGTGCCGCGGATGCACATACTTGTGTCACGAATTATCGATTATTAATTATAGAAATAAATTGTTGCAACTAAAAAATTGCAGTCCTTTGAAATTGGTAACACGTCATATCGTTCACCCTGTATAGTACCTATACATATCTCTATACAAACTCATTAATATTCCCACATATTCCCTCAGGGTAAGTCATTCCATTCTTACATACTCTCAGACGGAAAAGTCATCTATATTCTTACGCAGCTGTCGGCGGGGTAATGTTTTCATTAATAATTCGTACGCACTCAGCGTAATTAAAACAGGATTTTGGCGATGTAGGTCGCAGGTTGGCTAGTTGGGTCATTAGTCTTGTTATTAATGCTGGTATAGTATATTGCGTATCGGGTAAAGTTAGGTAAGGAAGAGATATTAACAATCGACTTTATCTACAGTTTTAAAACTGTATAAAACTTTCATAAAGTTGCGCTCAGTGGCCTATTTCACCATAATTACAATTCTGACAATTGTAAAATATCACTGTTACTGACGTCACAGGCCTCAGTACGCTATGGCTACCGCTTACTATCGGGTGATCCATATGCTTGTTTGCCACCAACATCACAATATTACTAATAACATTACTACATCGTTGATAAACTACTTTTTATATTCCGTAACCCGTGACAATAGTCGCAAGGTTTAGTACAATTTCTCCTTCAATCTTGACATAAGGTTCGGCATATGTCGTAATTTCGCTACAATTGTCGTGTTTTTGTGACAATTGTAATTTTGCTTCGCAAAAAAGTAGTTATTTACTGCAGATTTATTGAAGTTCCTGCACTACATTCTATGTTGGTGGCAAACAAACGCACGCCGACCTATTTAGGCAACAAGCCTAGCCACCATGCCATTCTGCAATCGTGTACGATAAGTAATAAATATAATAAAATGCGACATTTCGTTCGAATGTCATTCTCATACGTCACTTTTCGCTTAATTATCGCATACGATTTCAGAATGCATCTTGGCTAATCGTGCTGTTACGTGACGAACGTTGAAAAAATCTTCAACATTATTAAAATACTCCAGGAATGTCACACATTTTCCTTATGGGAATCAGGTAATTTTACTTTAAGTTTGTTTTGTGTAGGTATGGCAGTGCCCAGTTTCCTAGATCTTTCTTACCCTTTGAAAACGTTATATAACTCGCAATTTTGAAAAATGTAGCACTCAATTGCAACTTACCTATGGTTGTGATGTGCATAATTGTATAAGATTATTTTCATAACTACGGAACTCTACACTGAGCATAGCCCGACATGCTCTTGGCCGGATTTTTTATATTTTTGACTGCACGTTGTGTGTGTATATTTATAATATTATCTAACTCATATACAGTACAGCTGCCTAAATGATGAAAACACTATTAGCTGCTTTTAAGCTAACAGTTGCTCGAAGTATCGTAAATGCCCCGACAAGTTTTCAGACTAAAACTACATCAAAGGCAATATGTAAATGACTCTCAAAGCCAAACATTTGGGTTCAGTTTTTTAAACTTTTGGGAACGGAAAATTCATTTTTATTTTTCAGGTTACATAGAACTTACAGAAAATGCAAAAAAACCTTTCCAACAATGTAAGTTTATTAGTAAGAGATTTGGTAATAAAGATTTCTATTAAAAAGATAAGCTTAAAACAAGCCTTTAAAATATGCAACTGATAATAAGTTCTTAGTTATAATTACAAAAAAAAACACAAGTAAAAACACAGTAGAATTGAGAACCTCCTCCTTATTTATGAAGTCGGTTGAAATAAATAATTATGGCCGACTTTCAATAGCACTTGTTGTCTTTGAAGCACGATAGTAGTTTTTTTTACGTGAATACCTACTAGTAAATCAATCAATAATTTTGGTAACCTATTGAACTTTCGAAAATCCTTTGTCCGATTTTCACTTGTCCGAAAACGGTTTCTCGAATTTTTATAATCCATGTACATTGTTTACCATATTTTTTGAAATGGTCCTCGTTTTCTATTCCACATCAACATTTTCCCGAATTTCGATAACCAGAAGAACGGTTGCCAAATTTATTATTTGACAACCGATTTGTTAACCATGTTTTCATAAATCCGATGCTAAGCGAAATCGAAATGTCATTTTACCTTATATCAGTAACCAGAACAACGGTTGCCAACATTTTTATTTGACAATCGATTTGGTAACCACCTTTTCATAAATCGGAAATGTAATTTTCCCTTATATCAATAACCAGAAGAACGATTGTCGGACAAGTGAAAATCGGATAAGGGATTTTCGAAACTTCAATAGGTTACCATCGATGCTATGTCGATGCTACGTGTAATTGAAATATCATTTTTAATCCTAATGTTCATTGTAATAAATATTGTTTTCCCTACTACTCGAACTGTCAATTTTCACTGCGCCTACTTTTATCATGTCCGAAATTTCATTCAAAAAGGCATGTTAATAACAACATGCAAAACATTTGAACAACAGGGTGATTGGTTAAAAAAATGTTTAAGTAAACCAGGGTAAAACCGACGTGGATTGGTTAGGTTTCGAAGCTAGGGCGGAGTGAATGGCGTAGTCTTTAAATACTTAAGTATTTTTAATCAATTGTTTACACATCCTCATACTTACAAAACCAAGAAAAGGGGGGACGGGGGGGCGAAGCCCCCCACCAGGGGGGGCTCGGGGGGCGAAGCCCCCCGCATTAAAAAAGAAATAATCTGAACCTCCCCTACCTTAACCTGGATAGGTTCGTTAGGTACCTTTTATCCCTTAGAGCGGAAATAGAAGCCCCGCACAGCGGGGCTTCGTCGACCGGTTCCCAGGTCAAAATTGCTCACTTAAATTCTTTGGACAACAGGGCGAATTATTTAGTAATAGTTAAGTATAAGGAATTAAAAAATATTTTTAAAGTTAGTTAAAGGTAGGTAATCACTTTTAGTACATTAAATAGTAGGAACATCACCATTATGCACAATAATTTTTCGATACATATACATAAGACACGTAAATCATTAGGACAAACAATAGTAACAACACAGATAAAAAGGATATCTTTGTTTGAGAAAACATATATTCTTAGCATATTTACTGGAATCAAATCAAAAACGTATTATCTTAAAATATATTTGTACCAGTCTGACTGTAGCATTTCTCAGTTGAAAAATTCATTTTTCTTCAATTATAGTCTGGTTTCAAGAGTAAAATGCTTATTATAAGATATATGGGCGTTATGCCCAAGATCACTGATTTGTCTTAAAACAAAAAGTCATAAAATGTTTAATTCAAGAAAATTTTCTGTTTGCAAGATACAAATTCTTGATTGTTGTGACATTGATTTAGTTTGATTTCATGTTTTCTTATTTGAAGTAATTGTGATTCTTGAAGTAAAGTAAACTAATTTTAAAGCAATTAGATAAAGCATTCTTATTTTGATTTTTGTTTATTTGTATTCAAGTTATACTATCTTGGTATAAAAAGCAAATACTGAGAGTAAATTAATCTGTTTTTAAGAAAATATTTTTTTACGGCTATAGGGAGACGATCATATTCTTAGATTAAAAATATTTGCTTAGCATTGAAGAAATTTGTTTTAGTTGAAGTGACCTGTTTTTACCGTGAACCAAGTTAGGATTAACAATTTCGGCATAACAAAAATATGCGCAACAATGTTATGCCATTCATTTTTCGGCGTAAAGTTATTATGCGACAAATTTTTCGGATAAAAACATTATACCACCCGATATAGACCCCCTCCCGGGGCAGATCCGAGTCGGATAGGTTAGGTTAGAAGACTAAGTCGGGAGCTTTGCTTTTTTTTGCTTTTGGAGTCTTAGTCTTTTGATATAATGGGAAAATTAATATCTCGGTCTGAATACTTGACGCCACAAAAAGTAGTTGGCAAATAATACTTCGGGATTTTAACAAGTGTTTATTCGAAATAATGAATTCGATTGTTTGATAGGGGGGGAAATAATACTTCGGTCAAAATACTTTATGCCAAAAAAAGTAGTTTGCAAATGATACTTCGGAATTTTTACGAGTGTTGATTCGAATCATAAGCGAAATAAAATTGCTGCTAATTGAGAAAGGGGGTAAATAATAAGCAGGGAAACGTACTTTCGGGCATACAAAATTTAGGCCAATTAATAAAATGGGAAACGTTTTCGGGATACTAATATTCGACATCACAATTTTCGACTTTATGATAGGTAACCTCATATGTCGCGGGGGCCGTTTTTAGATTTAGTTTAGTTGTATATTTTTATTTATAATATAGTTTTATAAAATTATAGTTTCAATTTTGTATATTTTGTCGGATAAATCACCAACTTAAAACCTTAAACTGAGTTCAGATCAATTTTAATTAAAATTATTGGTTACCTATCATAAAGTCGAAAATTGTGATGTCGAATATTAGTATCCCGAAAACGTTTCCCATTTTATTAATTGGCCTAAATTTTGTCACACTGGCAGCATTACCCCGCTGAATCGCGAGGCTTATCTGTTGAGCAAGGTAGCTGCCAGCTCTTGGGTCACCAGTTGGAGGTGATAAGATCAAAATTGTGTTCTGAAAGTTCGTGACTATGAAAATAATGCAAGTTTTTAGGTTACTTTAAGTACATTTTTTCCATTTTCTTCTGGCTCACGGAATACATACAATTCAGAGAGTGACGTCAACAACAACAGACCATAAAAACGGGAAAATATGCCTGCAGGACGTCACTAATCTTAGCAGAGCAATAAAACCCAACATCGCATATTACTCATACGCCAAAATGCGGTAAAAATGCCTGGAATCCAGGCCACTCCAATATCCCTTCGATAAATCAAAACAGCATTGTGTACTAGCTTCACTGAAATACGTACAGTCGCCATCAGAAATATGTATGCGATAAATATGTACCGTAAAATCTCGGCAATAGGTTGTTCCGATAATGACTGTTCGCTCTCATGTATGTATTATGTTGACTGTACGTAAGTTAGGATTTATTTCGATTGTTTTGAATACGGCAAAATTTTCTGTTACTTGAGCAGATGGTTTTTAAGAAGCTTAGGTTCTTCAAGTCGCTACCTCAATATTACATGGTTCTATATTGCACTTTTATCATTTGATGTGATTTATCAGTGTGATGTGGTTTACAAAGCCCGGACGATGGGAGTAAAAATGTACCTAAAATTGTAATTGTTCTATCGACATACATTATGATATTTTTTTTAAATATTTATTGTAAGGTTTCTTTTAGTTCCAGTTGAAAGGTAACACTTATTAAGATTACTTTTACATCCTCAAGGCAAAGTTATTCACAAAAAATTAATATCAGAATGCTTGGAATAAAACGTAAATTGGTTTTTGAACTTTAAAAATCTTAATTACTTTGATATCTGGAAAAGAAGTGGAACTACTGGGGAAAGAAAATTAGTTTGAAAATAAATTTTAAATTAAAAAAAATTGGTATGGATGGATGTCTCTAGAATAGTCGATATTTAACTAAGCACTAGTGAAAAGTGCATTTTTCCGGGCTTTGGTGATTTATCTCACAGATATAATTTTTCAAGGATGATAAAACAGGCACTAAGTGTTCCCGAACAAATGTTATATTGTTTACGCACTCTTCTTTGATACAGTCGGCAGGTGGCCACAGGAACTTGAGAATCGTAACTGGCATTGTACCGCGGAGAAGTTTCATAAGTTGCGAAACTTGCATAGAGAATGTTCTCGGGAATCTCAATTTAACGAATAATCTAATCAAGCCAAGACCGTACTAGATACATGCCCTATGAGTTATATTTACTACCTTGTTTACTTATTTACAATTTAAAATAATTATTTATAACACATTTTTATAAGTTCTCATGGAAACATTCTCAATGAGGACTTACTCTTAAATTCTCATGAAAATTCTCGGAAATTTCCGAGTATATTCCCGCAATTTTGAGAATGTTTAACGACGTAAATTGTAGTTTCAACTACTTCAAGATCTAGATTGTCTGAAACTAGCTCTACATATACCTATACTAGTAGCCGTACAATGAGTTGGAAAGTAAGGATACGTTAGTTGTTACTCGATACGTATTCCATCACGCTCGCACTAACATACTGGAGCGTGCGCGATAGCCTACTTTGTCGAGGAAAACCTAACGTTACCGATACTTGCAAAGGCATATAGCATGGTACGGCTATAGAGCACTGATCTTCCGATGAGACCATAATCTCAAAAAGTTTGTACATTTGGATATTGATAAAAATGGGATGGCTAATAGATTCAAATATGCTGAGCATGATGCACCACATTTCGTATAGACTGGAGGTATAGAAATGTGGTAGCAAAAAAGGTAAGGTAGTCGGAAATGTGTCAGTGTGTCAGCCTCCGTAGCCTAGTTGGTAGTGACCCTGCCTACGAAGCTGGAGGTTCCGGCGAGGGCATTATTTGTGTATTTATTTATCACAAATATATGTTCCTTGGTCATGGCTGTCTATGTATTTAAGTATCTGTATGTATCTATCTATTATATTGTCGCCTGGTACCCACATCACAAGCCTTAATTGAGCTTACCGTGGGACTAGGTCGATTTGTGTAAGATGTCCCAAGATATTTATTTATTTATTTATGTGGCGGATCTTGCTCAGCATCATTGGTTCTACCAGCCTACCATTTTTTGTCAACTTCGAAGACGTGTTCCAAATGTACAAACTTTTTGAGATTTGCACAAGTGAGGTAAGTAGTTTCAATTACAGCTAGTTCAAGATCTAGATTGTCTGAAACTAACTCTATACTATACGTACTAGATCCCCGTTGAAACATGATCGGTAATCACAGTATCGCTCGCTCCCAGTCATAAAGTGATACTCGTAATTGAAATTGAAATTGGAGTCTTGTCGCTGGCTTTGATGCTGAGATTGAACTCAATGGGATAGCCAAAGGATAGCCACATGACACGTTTCACTACAGGCCTACGCTTAAGGCCAAGTCACACCAGACGCGTGTGCAGAACTTGCGCGAGCGCGTCATTTGATGTCATATTTTGAAACATTGATTAGCATGTCATATCCAGTGATCGGATTAGGTAGTGCCATTTCGGGTGAATGACCTTAAACATTATACTTAACATGGATAAGCCTCGGGATCCTGGGACTTATATTTTTTTACAGAACATTTTCTTGTTATGTCATAAATTGAAGAAACATGAAAAAATGAAAGGATTTTGTAATTGTGAATACATCTTTTATTTGATGTTTTTATAGCTGCTACTAACAGTAGTAGAAGCAAAACAATTATTAAAGAAAACTTTATGACTGCTCTACTTTAGACCACCAGCACCTCAGTCCAGTTAGAACGAAATCAAAGTCCAGTGAGATCGGCCAAAAGAGTCCCAATAAGAGCGTCTCAAAGTCCGGTAAAGAAGTAAACATGATTGATTAAACCAATCATTTAACTACGAGTGTGAAATTAACAACTAGAAAAACATTAATAAAGGCACACATATGACAAAATTCGCTATTGTGGAAAAATACCCTTAAAACCATGTTCGATTAGTAAAATTAGACTAATTTTTATCAATATCAAACTGAAAGTAAACAAAATAACTATAAAATTGTAAATTTTCGAACAAAAATTTTACTTTTCGTATTAAATGTCGGGCTTAGAAGTTATGTCCACACTAAGATAACGTACCGAATTCCCGCGAAATGGCACTACCTAATCCGATCACTGGTCATATCTGTTTAAATTTAATTTACCTTGTTTATTGTACTACATGTCGCTGTTTAATTGTAATTTTAATCAATGTGGGTAGGACCGTCTATCAGGAAAGTCCGCTTACCAACTGATTTCCGACCCTAATTGAACAGTAGAAGACGCATATGACTTAGTTTCCTTCAAAATAAAATATGACGGACTTAGCCACACTGACCTTACTGTGTTTTGGCTATCATCATCATCAACAGCAGCCTATGATAGTCGTCTGCTGGACGTAGGCCTCTCCAATAAACTATGCGTATAGACGCATTAGGAGGTAAATGCCCATAATCGCCACGCTTGGCAAGCGGATTGGCGATCGCAGTAATGTGTACACTATGATGACACTACTGCCCATCATCAATCTTTTATCAAATAGTGGTCAGTGACATTTCAATCCCTTAGTCGACTCTTACGACACCCGAAGGAGAAGTTGGGGTGGTGACAAATGTATTCTTATTGCCGTCACCACACGGCCAACGGTTTTGGCTATACATTTTTTTTTATTGTAATATAGGGTACAAAATGTAAGCGCGTAATGTTAGCAAGTTGTGTTTACCTGTAGGGATTGCAATTGCTGGATCCAGCATCCAGCAATCCAGCTGGATCCAGCGCATTTTTTGGTCTGCTGGATCTAGCAGCCAGTACTGGATCCAGCGCTGCGGATCCGCAAATAAAGTTTACCAAAAAAATGCACAATTAGAACTTTTGCATAAACTTATTTTACGTCGTGTTTGAAACGGATCCGCGATCCCGCGCTTAGTCCTTGGCGGCCGTGACTAATACGAGTGCTCCTTCAAACTTATGGTTGAATCAATGTGTATGTCTAGAAGTGGGAAAGAGTGGACAGATTCTAATGTAGTGCTTCGGAATGAGAAATCTATGTTTATGCTACGTTTTTGGTAGGGTCTAAATTGCATGAGTTTGGTTTTATTGAAATTAAGCTTTAAATTGTGATCATCCAATCAGGTTACGATATTTTGAATGGTTGTATTTAAGCTATTATTTAAATTTAATTCATTGTGGCAAGGTATTATTACAGATTATATGTCGTCAGCAAAAAGAGTACAAAATTTATTCGCCTTGGGGTATTGGTCGAGTAATATTCGTTTTATCCGATTGAAATGTTAGTATGGTACCTGTGATGTAATTGTGACATTCTATTTCAATTCAACACATTGTGTACGACCTGTAAGGCATGGTATGAATAAATTGTGAGCTGAGCCTCTAATACCTATTCCAAATATTTTTTGCAATAAAATGTCATGTATAATAAAATAATATCATAAGCTTTGCTCATATCAACATACCAATAGCATATTTTCTGTCATTTATTGTGTTTAAAACTTCGTTAATGTACTTGGAAAAGTGCTGACGATGTTGAGGGATCTTTTAGGAAACCGTTTTGAGAATCGTTCAATATTTTAAACTTTTTACAAAAGGAATATAATCGGTTTGACATAGCGGTTTCAAACATTTTGGAAAAAGCTGGTAGAAGGGCTATGGGGCGATAATTACTACATTCATTGTGATTGTCTTTTTTATATTATACAGGTTTAATAACTGAAAATTAAAGGAGATCCTGGGACTGTTCTTTCTGTAAAAAACTGGGTAATGAGCAGTGTCAAAGGAAGGGCTAACGCTTCAGCGCATTTTTTTACTAAATGTGGTGGCAACTCATCTTGGCCAAAACTTCTTTTATTTTAGTGACATTTAATTAGTTTGCGGAGTCAGTTTTTTTTATTTTCTCCAATTTTGAATTACACTACACACTAAAAGGTAGGTACACTAAAAGGTTCCCAATAAATAAAATAATTAAAAAGTAAAAAAAACACGACTGCCATTTTAAGCGAACTAAAAAGTCACAAACAATTCCTTTTTCAGGTTAATTCTTGTAAACGTACATGTAGGCGCTTGTCTTAATACTATATATATTTTAATAGTCGTGTTTTTTAACTTTTTTAATTATTTTTTTTGAAACCTTTTAATGTGCAGTGTACATCGATTTAAAATATAATATAATAGGTATTTTAAATCGATGGCAGTGTAGTTTAAAATTGGATAGAATTTCAAAAACTGACTCCGCAGAGGGCTGAAGCTTCGCTCCGGGGACGACCCGTAATATCACCATCTGAAAACTCGCTCTACCTTAACCTACTACTACATTTTAATATATAATAATAGGACAAGCGCCTATAAATGTAGATACGCTCACAAGAATTACCCTGAAAAAGGAATTATTTGTTACTTTTCAGTTTGCTTAAAACGACAGTCATGTTTTTTAATTTCATAATTATCTTATTTTTTAATTGTTTTTTAATATATAATGCTCACAAAACTGCGCGATATTATCCTTCCTTTCATTATATTAAATATTATTATTAATAATCGACCCGTTTTATGGCAAAAAGTAGTTTTTTTTGCTATTTTTCCTACCTGCTGGATCCGCGCTGGATCCAGCTGGATTTACGGCAATCCAGCAAAAATCCAGCTGGATTGAAAACACTGCTGGATTGCAATCCCTAGTTTACCTGTAATTGTTTTGGTATTACACCTGTTGGTAAACATTAATATTTAAATTTAAAAAAACATGTTCGCAGATATATTTTTACGTTAATACTTTTTTTTATACAGCGTGTTTTTCTTCATATGCTATAACTAAAACGGAAGCTTATTTAGGTCAAATATAACTAATTTCTCTAAGAAACTAGTGTTTTAACTCTTACTGTTATTGAGTTATTAAAAAAATAAGTTTAATCTCTGAACATGTGTATTGCAACCTTTATTACATTCTAATGTTACTTATTTTGACATGTGCCGTCAGTTACCTGAGATTAACTTTTATTTTATCCTGAAGGTTCTCACACACTTACCATTTCATTTATTATGTATGAAAACAAAAAAAAAATCTTTTTTATCGAATTTTCCAAAAGCCTGTATACCTACCAGACAACTTCTATTAATGTCCCAAGTAACCTGTCTTATATATAGCATATCGAAACGAACACCCTGTATATATTTATTTACAAACCTACTGTAATTTATGTACATAGATTAAATCTAACGAATCTACTTAACCTAACCTATATACTAATAAATATCCACAATTTTAACTAAAAATGTGTAGGCACTCAAGGTTTAAGGTTTTAAGTTGGTAATAAAACCAAGATTGTGTTCTAAAAGTGCGTGATTGTGGAATAATGCAAGTTTTTAGATTTGTTTACATTTTTTTCGATTCTACTGATGCATGGTATACTATAAACACAAAAACGATCTTCTTTCTTATCATATAATATAAAGTAAGTACCGATTACTGACTACTGAGCAAAATAGTATTTTATCAATATGATATCTTTCATTTTTAGTTTTACCTATCATCATCATCATCATCATATCAGCCGAAAGACGTCCACTGCTGAACATAGGCCTCCCCCAAAGATTGCCACAATGACCGGTCCTGCGCCACCCGCATCCAGCGGACTCCTGCGACCTTCACCAGGTCATCGGTCCACCTTGTGGGGGGCCTACATTTTACCTATATATAATTTTAATTATAGTTTTTAATATTTTCTTCGGTTTCCGCGATGATTACTCATGAAATAAAACTATGAAAACGGATAAACTCGCGTATATTAATTAACTTTAACTTCATTCCGACGTTTCGAACACTTTACAGAGTTCGTGGTCTCCGGGCGACTGACTGCAGTCGTTTCATAGTTTCTAAGTTTTATTTTATTTAATGTTGTTATTGTTGCTATACTTTGTAAGTTAATTAAATTCAAATTACATTCGCCATATGATATTTTTCTACTACGTATATAAATGTTACACAATATTAAAATAATTCGTCAGCCTCTGTAGCCTAGTTGGTAGTGACCCTGCCTACGAAGCCGGAGGTTCCGAGTTCGAATCTCAGCGAGGGCATTATTTGTGTATTTATTTATCAAATTTATTTGTTCCTTGGGCATGGCTGTTTATGTATTTAAGTATCTATATGTACCTATCTATTATATGTTATATCGTCGCTTGGTATTGGTACCCACATCACAAGTCTTAATTGAGCTTACCGTGGGACTAGGTCGATTTGTGTAAGATCTCCCAAGGTATTTATTATTATTATTTATTTAATATTATATTTTCTACTATGTTAAAGTTATAAATGTTACACAATATTAAAATAATCTCACGCCAAGCCACCTGCGGACAGAAAATTCCCGACTGTCTTGTGGAAGTCGGGGATAAATTGTGTGCAGAACAAAGAAAACCGTTTCTCGCCTGTTTGTCGATGCAAATATAAGAATATCCGCAGTTTATGTGCACAAATTGAACAATGCATATCGCACATTGGAATACATAGGCGTTAGGTCTACTAAAGGCGAGTAATCGATGAACTATTCCCTCGCCCTAGAAACAGAGTTGGTCAAAAATTAATCTCATTACTTCTCATTCGAAGCATCGTTCATTGGAAACAAGTTGGACCGGCAATCCAGACGAAGCGGGTTCGAACTCGGGTTGTCACAGAGTCTTTCCCAGTTATTTTTTTCTATGATAAGCACATCAGTTACTACATTGTGGGATTATCCGCATTGTAAAAAAGTAACACCAATATCAATTTGTTTAATTTAAATAAATGGATATTTTCTAATCATGAATTGATTACAGCGCCCTCTACAAATTCAACGTAACGGAGAGTTGTCGAGTTTGCGGACGATTGTGGTAGACAGAGACACACGTTTTTGAGTGGCGTAAGGTTGTAGTACCTTCGAAACATTAAGTACAGAAGTCGTTCGTTTCACAATATCATTGACTAAATTCGCTGTGATTTACGGAAGGTCGTCTGTAATTGGAAGCACGTTGGACCGGCAATCCAGAGGAAGCAGGTTCCAATCCCGTGACAACCAGAGTCTTTCGCAGTTCATTTGTTCTATAGTAAGCACATCTGTTACGTCATTGTCATTACTTCTGTAAATTACATTTGTATAAATGTACTTTGTAATCTAAATTACAAAGTAGTAGTATACATGTACTTTGTAATCTAAATTACAAAATACACTTGCAAAAGTAATCGGATGACTTTTTGCCCAACTCTGCCTACAAACTAACAAAAGATACAGGGGGCTACCATGATATCTTAAATGCGACTTAGTTTAGGTTCCTGTTGTCAGTTTATTAGGAACTGACACATCGCGATTCAGATTAGGTACTAATCTGAATCGCATTAGTAGATCGTGGTGGCAGCAGATGATATTGTGTCAGTAAAATTGACACATATTATTTTCTAAGAGAATTGACTCGCCCGTCAAGAAAAAAATCGCTGATCGCTACTCGCTTCTCGTTCAAAACCGTTGGTGGGACCAGTAATAATTAAATAAACTATATTACGAGAATAATAAATAGGATGGGATAATCTTACACAAATTGACCTTGTTCCACGGTCGCACTTAAGGGTATCGACGCCTTAAAGCTGGCCATTAGTCGACTATAACAAAATGTGGAATTCCTATAAACTGGTAGCTAGACTTATTAGTCGAGGAACCCATTTATTACAGAAGCATATTTATTTTTCGTTGGAAGTTGACGATATTTGTCAATCGGGTATCAATTTAGCATTTTGGTAAACGTACGTGTTGTGTGGCACAAGGTTGAAATAAAATTACCAATTTTTAAACGTTGTTTAAATGAATATAACAATTGTTTTTTAAAAATGTCTGCTCATAACAATAATTTACCATGTATTGTTATTATGATTTGTTTATTGTTTCTTAATTATTAAGTCTAATTTACCGGACATTATACATTTAAGTAACTACATAATAGCGCATCAAATTTACGAGTTTTACTTAAACTCAAAATGGAAAAAGTTATACTGCGGGACCTGACCCGTGTGTATTTTTTTACTGATTTGATAACGTATTTAGTCTTATTACTATAAAAAAAGTCTTATTATATATTTAGTCTTATTAGTGCATATTACTATAAAATGGGCTGCTACCTACTGCGAACTTCGTATTTGTGCTTATTTTATACAATAAGCAATTTTACCAAACAAAGTTGGTTTTGCGGTTCTAAAATAAATTTAATGATTTATCATCACAGGTTCGTCTGGTGTTAGAGTTGTGATCAAAGAATACATTTTTTGCATGGGTCAAGAATGTAAGGCGACAAAATTTTTAAAGAAGCTAGATGAAATTTTGAGTATTCTTACTGCTACATTCAGATCAATCAAATGATGAACTTCTTCGTATATTTTTCCGCTTAAAGTCGGAATTTAAGACTAGGTCGGACTAGGACTTATAGTCGATATGCCAAAACAGGGATACCAGCAGACGTTTTTTTTTCTAATCCCGAGATCTCTTCAAGTTTTGAATATCAAAAGGAAATCGACCACGATTTGACAAATAGATTTGCTATTGAGCTGGAAGTCATCTCGAGTGGACAAAGAGTAGACCTAAGTAGTTTGAGTCATATTGCGACGATACGGCATTCTATGTAGAGTATATCCTTGGAAGCCACTGACCCCAACTGTTTACAAAATTCAGATGCATAGATCTATTGTTATGAAGCATGCCCTTCTCCCCATAGGAAATTTATCGGAAGAAGCCGCAGAAGCTAGGAACAAGCACTTCGGAGAATTCAGGAATAGCTTTTCAAGAAAATTTTCGAGGGAGCAGTGTTACTTAGACGTTTTCAATCGGCTGTTACTTACTTCCGATCCACTTCTCAATAGCATCAGGCCTAAGCCACCAAAAATATTAATACCTTTTAGCTCTGCTGCCAGAAATATGATGCTTGCCCCACATATAGACACTAATGCTATATCGGATGATGATGATCTGACATTATATTTTGAGTAACGATCGGACGCATCATCTGAGTAAGAAAAACCATACATTTTGTTAATAGTTAATGTGTAAATACCTATGCAAAATTAATTTGACTTCCCCAATCAGGCCGCCAAGGTGTAAAAGCGGTCCAAAATAAATTCGTTTAATATAAAAGTCATATTTAAGTATAAAATGCGAAAAAACGTAAAGAAATAATTATGGCCAGCTTTTTGAGTCAAATACCACTGTGTGCGGTCGATCAATCAAAATTTGTGTTGTGGGTACCTGCTATGAGTAAGCAACAACATACAGATATATTATACAGGGTGTAAGTCTAATACGCGTGAAGCTCTTAACTGGGGTTAGCTTAGGACATAATGAGTACATTTAGATAGCTGTGATAAAAAATTAGAGCAACAAAATTATCCATACAAAATAATTCGGCGCGCAATGTAGAGCAAAACACTTAACTTAAACGCTCGTTGACAGCTAATTTCAAAAGTAAATGACATTGCTGCTCCGAAAATAAAAAAAAAGTCTGTGGGGTCATAATTAAGTATAACTTAATAAATAAATAATTAAACTTAAAAAAACCTCGTAATCCATGATTACAGTGATTAATCCCATGCCTGGTTTAATTTATCGCCCATATTAGATTCACACACGGTATTATAGATAAGATAGATAAAGATTCTTAAAATAAAACACGGAAAACAACCATGACCAAGAATCAAATATTATTGCCCTCACTCTAGGACCCGATCCATCCTATAAGAGTTTCTGAATCTGCGTTTAAATTCATATATTTATGGTCGCAACATTCACCATAAATAAAACATGCGTCACTCCCGCACTTATACAGCTACTTATCAGAACGTGACAAAAGCTAATAATAAATTATTAATACATGCCTTATTAAGAACACGATGAACTTTAGAATGGAGATGTATAAACTCTAATCGCCGAGTGATGACGGCCGTAAGAATACATTTGTCATCACCCCGACTCTTCCCGTAGGCTTCGTAAGAGTCGACTAAGGGATTAAAGTGTCACTGGCATTTGTTTATTGTAGACTGATGACGGGCAGCAGTATCATCATAATGGATACACTACTGCGATCGCCAACCCGATACCCACTCATCATCATCATATCAGCCGAAAGACTGCTGAACATAGGCTATCCGCATCCAGCGGACTTCTGCGACCTTCACCAGATCATCAGTCCACCATGTGGGGGGCCTACCCACGCTACGCCTTCCGGTACGTGGCCGCCACTCGAGAACCTTTCCGCCCCAACGGCCATCGGTTCTGCGCGCTCATACTCATAGTTAATAGGAGGGCCTACGTCCAGCAGGGGATTGAGCATATGCCGCCAACATCCTCGGTACAATGCCACAATGGCCCATATTAGTTATAAGTTAAGTTAGTTCGATTTAATTTATGTAGGTATATATATTGTTATTATTTACGTTGAGACGTTATTACCAAACTGAAGGGGAGTTGGGCAGGAAACATTGCCAGGCAGCGTGATTGCAGGTGGACTAAAATGTTAACGGATTGGTGCTTTCAGATAGAAGAAGCGCACGGCGTCCGACCGCTCGATGGGTGGACGATATTCGAAAGAGTGCCAGTGCGGGTCACTTTTGGGTGAGGTTAGCTCAGGACAGGGACCAGTGGCGTACAGGAAGTGAGGCCTATGCTCAGCCGTGGGCGAATAACGGCTGAATATGAATACAGTTGTGAAAATAAAAACTAGTTAGTTACAAATTAAGGTAATAAAAGCGTGTTAAAAAGAGACTTTCTAAACTTTACAGCTGAAAATAAATCGTAGCTCTACCGCGAAAAATATTCACTTATCTGTCTCTGCCATTCTAAGGAAGGCACCATTGGAGTGACAAAGACAGATGCTCGAAATGTTCTATTTTCAGTAGAACATCAAAGCAAATATTCTGCCTTTTGCAAGCGGAGCACGTAGCCACTAAACGAATTTAGATTGCTTCGCCTTAGCGATTTCGAGGTCCATTTCGTTTGGAATCTGCTGACCATGATCAGTAATAGCCGTTCAATCGGATTTTATCCTTAAATTTAATTCGCTTGCATTAATAAAGAATTTGCCGAAAGTTTCTAGTAACTAAAACTTCATATTCCCACCCAGTAAAGCTTTATCAAGCGTGGATCCAAGGGTGGGAGCAATAAGGACACCTTTCTGCTCAGGCCCAACTAAGGGTCTTTTCACACTTGAGATTTGCAATCGAGTTGAAAGCGAAGCGAGTTATTTCGTCGTTAGCCCATAACCATTGCCGCGAGTCAGGGACCGAAACCGGTATTTTACAAAAACCTCGAAATAGTCCAATATTTTAAAATGTCTTATACTCTTTACGCACGTAGGTACGTATGCTCAATATAGTATGTAATTTACAATATCATATTTTTAAATTTCTCCATTAACTTACAATTTTATATACCGAATAACGAAAAAAGAACCGTTATTTTTGTATGGAGAAAATCGTGGTTCCGGTCCCTGCCGCGAGTGCATCGCGATTTCGTCGCGAGCGCGTAACGAATACGCAGCGTACTCATCAGTTGAGAATCGCTGAGAGTGATCTGCATCTTGGACAGTCACTTACATAATGGATTCAATCAAGGAAACACTTCTGTTAGCGAAAAAAAAGCGACGCACTCGCGTCGAGTTGGTTGCGGACTCGCTTCGCTTGCAAATCGCAGGTATGACAAGGCCCTTAAAGTCGAGGTCTTCGCACACTATAACAACTCCACGCCAACGCGGCAGCAACTCTACTCACACTCACGATGAGTAGTCAACTACAACTAGTTGATCCACCCAATGGTCACTAGTGGACAATGCGGTGTCAACGAGTGCGCAATGAAAATGGTTGCTCGATACCGGTCAGTCGCAAACGCATAGTCGTTGCGTGGACAACGTGTGGTCGTTGCGTGACAAATGAGTCGGGGTTGATGCGTAGGCCACTCGTCGTACACTATTTTAATATCATTTTTTGAAATTAAACCTTGAACATATGACACAGGGTGTAAATTTCAATGATTAGACTTGAGTCGAGTGGGTGTGGTATTGATATAGTGTGCGAAGACCTTTACGATGTCAGTTGATCTGTACATGCAATTCTATGTTCTTGGTAAATTATCTATACCTCCTTTCCAATGCCACCCACGTTCAGCTCCAAGTCAAAACAAGAGAAAGAACTTGCCTCATTTCCTGTGAAGGGTCAATAAACTTGTCGTGATATGCATTGAGTACAAAAGGTTAAGAGTCAGTCAGAGATAGCGTCAAAATGTATGTTAACCGATAAACTTAGGATGGGTGACCCGTTCGTTAAAACAGGGCGCGCGGATTTGGCTTCTTATCGTGTGGCTTAAAATAGCTGTTGAGTGGAATAACCGATACCACGACCAAGACACTTTCGATGTATATTTGCACATGACCTATGTGCTTAAATATACATCTAAAGCGTTTTTTATAGTTAGGTATATTTTTTTTAAGTATAATGTCCTTTCGAGACGGGATTACAGAATAAAAAGACATATTTTTGAGTAATTTTTATGCAGTATTTAGATACGCTTTTAATTCGTTTTTAAAACATATTCTATAAGTACATCTTATAATTTTAATATATTAAATAGTGGTGAATGCAATCGCGTCTCGTTTCCACAAGTTTATAAATATATTAGAATAGAATGGAATGGAATTCATTTATTTGGTGTAAAAAGATAAATACATCTTAAACTAAAAACAACACCAAAATGGATGCCCCTAAGCATATGCCGCTAGCTAAAGTTTTAGCCATATTAATGTCATAATTATTATGTATAGGCATTGAATATAAATATTTCCCTAAAAGACTTACTGTCTTTTCCCTAAATAAGATAGAGGTACCTGGGTAATTCTTCGAGGAGCGTTTAAACCGCTCGGATTCGTCATTGTCGTCCTGCGATTATTAACAAAACGGAAGGACGAGTAACCAACATAATTGATAAGCTAGACTTGATTTTGGTACTAAATTACGTACACTAACTAAAATGTCACTCTTAGGGTCATATCTTGTAACAATACTTGCCGAAATAACAACGACGACACAAAAACGCCGTAAAATCATTTATTCACCCACTTACTCGTATTTATGGTTTGTTGACTTTGTTGTAAGTACACATGTGCAATGCTCGAACTCTTATTTTATTATTTTATGTAATTATGTTATTTAAGACTTGCATAAAGTATCGTCATCCTAAGATAATATAAAAAATATTGCGTATGAATTAAGGATTGAGAATTGTTTCGATGGCTGTAAAGACACAGCATACCCTAAAACACGCAACCCTTTTTAGTGAACGTATTATACCACTATCACCCTCCATTTTATTAGGGATCCTTCGGTAACGCCTGTTGCACGTGTCTGGGCACCTTTACGACCTACATTGGTTTATGGCCACCGATAATATATTAATGTGAAGTGCCCTTAAGGAATTACTCTTAACGATGTTTTTGATGGAAAAAAGTATATTTTTAACCGACTTCAAAAAAGGAGGAGGTTCTCAATTCGACTATTTTTTTTTGTTGTATGTATGTTACCTGTACTTGTAACACTGTATATCTGTTATTCTACTGTTTTTATGGTGTGCAATAAAGAGTATTGTATTGTATTGTATTGTTACCCGATTTCTCCGAGAATCGTGAACCGATTAGATTTTTTTTTTTGTAATCGAACGTGTATAGCCCCGAGATGGTCCCGTTGGCACCAAGTTGGGGTCTGATGATGGGATCTTGGAGAAATCGAGGGATCTCTTCAAATGTTATAGGTACCTACTTGTATGGCGCTTTTGGTAATTTTAATTCATTTATAAGCATTATTATCATTTTATTATATAGGATTTGATGATAGGAAACCAATGATGGACACAAATCGGGGATCTTGGAAAAATCGGTCGAAGTCGGGTTTAAAAATTTTTATTTGGTGATTAGTGATAATTTAACTTAGTGTTGTGGTATTGTTTAAGTGTGCGTAAGTAGTAACGAGAAGAAAAAATGCATTTGTAGTTAGATCGTTTATATGTGTGCTACCTCGTCCCCCTCGGAAATAGGCAGAATGTTTTGTTAGGAAATTTCTATCGACACGTACTCTATACTAAATCCTTCAAGGGTGATTATGATATATATTAAATTATTAAACAAATTTTAAGTTTAGGCCTAGTATATTTAGTCTAGCATATCATCATCAAAGATTTTTTAGTAAATAGTAAAGGTATTTGTAGTAAATATAATTATTTATAGTTTTGATGTATGGGATTAGGTACTCGTAGTGTATACCATTTGTCAGGAGAAAACAAACAAAAACAAACTTAAAACTTGCATTATCATAATCACGCAATTTTAGACTACAATCTTGTTTTTATTACAAACTTAAAATCTTAAACCTTGAGTTCACATGCATTTTTAGTTAAAATTATTGATATTCATTAGTACCTATTAACGTCATAATATATCTGCGAACGTGTTTCACGATGTCTCAAAGACATCAAATGCTATAAGGTGGAAGTCACAGATGTCATATATACCATAGATCAAGCAAACGTATCTACTTAGCGTGTCAAATGAACTCAGTGAAATCCACTGAGTTGTCCATCTGTAATCGCAGCTTGCAGCTTTCGGGCGTCAAATGTTGTAAGTTGAAGTGAACAAAAACATTAATAATGCCTCCTTAAGTAATATGAATTGCAACAACACAAAAAATATGAATACTCAAGGGCCTGAGACATATTTAAAATCATAGGCAATTAACAGCTTCAGTACAAAATCTGACACGCTCGGCCGCCATACAAATGAATGAACTTGTTTCTTTTATCCAAATCTAATTCTGTGGTGGAAGTACTAGTACCCGACGCTGTACCAATACTCGTCATCATAGCTTGAGTTGCCATCGATAAGATAAAATCAACTATTAGGGCATTTAAACGATTATAAATGTATGTGCCTTTAATGCTTCATATTGGGATATGAAACATTAAAGGCACATACTTTGAAATAATTAGCTTATATTTAAATTATTTGCATAATTTTAAAACAGGCTGACGTTTATTAGGACTGAGTATTAATATTTCCAATGTCCCAATATGTCACAATGAAATTAGTACTGAAGCGCCATCTATTGGGACTGCCAGCAAAAGCACCTGACACTTACTTGTACAATGCAGTCGACTAAGAAAATTTTCAATTTTTAGAAAATTTTATATTGTTACCCCATAAAATAAATACTATTTAACAAAACTTACAAACTCCTCTCTCAAAACACATGACAATACTTTATGTAGATTTATATAAGAGCAAAATATCGAGATTCTAATAAATATTCTCTATTAACATGTTACGCACTTGTACTGCCACCTTATGTTTTTTTTTTCTGGTTACGTACGGTATAGATTTCAAGCCCTGACAAGTTATGTTTATTTACAATAATCTAATAATCCTCGCACTTATAATAACAAAGCACGTCTAAACAAAGCCCCTAAAATACATTAAAGCCATTAAAAACAAAGCCGAAATTGCAAAGTAACGCATTCGAACCGCATTTACCAGGTACAATAGGCAGTAAAGATAATTGAATAGGCCGAATAGTGCTATTACAGTAAAAGGACTTATCTATATACACCTACAAGTATGAAAAGAACTATAAGCAGTTTGGCGCTTACGTCATTTTTAACAAAGCGCCAGTGCAAAACGCGGCATGACGACGTAAACGCCAATTCCATTTAAAGCTCTTCAAAGATATATAAGCCGTTTGGCGTATATGGCTTTAGAATAATGGGCCTAAAGTAGTGCCCGGGGAACTCCGACTGAGGTTTTAGGGAACATAGAGTTCCGCTACTAGTTCCGCTTAACAATAGTTTTTGATTGTAGCAGGTACTTGTTTACCTGGGCTGCCGTCTTAACGAAAAAAACCATAAATGCCAAAAAGTTAGTTTCGAGAAAAAGCCAAAAAACTTTGCACGTCAGCCAACATAACTTAAATTCGAAATATAAGGTGGAAACTTTTGTTTATGAATAAAACAATATTGTAAATATTTTATGCATTGCATAGTATTCCATTTTATATTTATTTAAATTAGTTATTTAGAAAAAACTATTTCTACGTCGTAAAGTAAGTAGTAACATAATAGAAGTACTAACATGAAATAACACAAGTGCCCATTTATGTTTTTTCCGTTAGTTTTGTCTTATGAGGTCTAAGAAAAAAAACCATAAGTACACGCTTATGCTTACGTTTCTAATCGGTTCAGAAACAGAAAAAACACAACAGGGTACTTGTGTTTTATTTATTTAGTAAACAGAATCAAATTCTGACTTTTATAATAATAGCAGGGATTAATAAAACATGGAGTAACGTATGCGGAATGAAAGCAAGACTGATTTTGACGAAGTTAAAAAATTACAAAATTAAATTGAAAGTGTAAGTATCTCAATGCTAAATTAATTTGGATACATTTGTTAATTCATTTGGGAAGTTTTGTGTGTTTTAGCATCTTTCTTTAGAAATTATGGTCAATTAAGTAAAACAATGTCGCAAAATTGCATATATTTTCCACAGGACACATTTGCTATGGCCAAAATCGACGATAATTCTATTTTTTTTTAATTAGGCAAGATTTCACAGGCACAAAATCGAACAGAGAATTCAAAAGGACATCTAAATATAACAATAATATTGATAAAAAATATCCTAACCCATTCAGGGCCAAGGACTCAGCGTATGGGTCATGACTCAGCGCTTCCGCATGGCCCGTGACTCGCATGCGAGTCATCAGTACATTGTAAATAAAATAAAAACTAAACTTATATTGACACAATTATGTTTGTGTGATTGAATCTAACAACCACTTTCACAAATTACGTTTAGTCATAAAATGATGAGCTCGATTTTTTTAATGAAAATGGGGTCTTGAATATTCAAGTTTGATTTACTGTAGGTATAATTTAAGACAAAATAACAAAATAGTAGATGCATGCGTGTTGTAAGCACACAGACATATTGACATTTCAAAAATATGAAAAATATATTTTTATACAAAGTTATGAGTATGGCTCAGGGTATGGGTCACCGTGGCCCGGCGCTGTCTGTAAAAACTACGAGTGTTTACGTGACAGACTCAAATAAGCTTTATTGGCCGGTCTTAAAGCTTGTTTCACTTTGAAGTCGTTTGGTATTGTAACATTTTTCAACCGATGACCTTATGGATGGTGGCAAGCAATATTTGTATTGACCAAACTTTGTACGTAATATGAACAGTTGTAATATGAATTAATGTAACCAGCAAATGACGATTTTTTAGGAGGGCCCAAAAACGAATTTGACATTTGTAAAGTATGTTGTATCTTATTAGTTAATTATCCTATTGAAATGATGTTTATCTTGTTTGTTTTATTTTTGAGAGGTCTATTTGATGCACAGTTACTAACTGCGACCACAGTTGTAGTTCAGGAAATGGCTGGTGCTTACGTTAAATATTTTACAAAAAATTTGGAGTTACGTTAATAATTTAATGAAAATCATCAAAAGTGGATTTCGTAATTTAGTGTAACTCACAAATTGAAACCGAATTGCTTATGAGCCATACAATACAAATGGCGTTTACAGCATTGACATTTATAAAAATATGGTGATTACATTAAATAGGAAGGACATATTTTGTACTTACGAGTATAAATTCGTACTTACGTTAAAATATTGTCTATGATTCTTTGAAACCGTTACATACGTTAATAAAAAACGTAGAAACCGAATAAAATGGCAAAATTTTTGTTAACGTCATCATCATCATCATCAGCCTATGTTAGTCCACTGCTGGACGTAGGCCTCTCCTATTAACTATGCGTATAGACGCATTAGGAGGTAAATGCCCATAATCACCACGCTGGGCAAGCGGATTGGCGATCGCAGTAATGTGTCCACTATGATGACGCTGCTGCCCATCATCAATCTACAATGGTCAGTGACACTTAAATCCCTTAATCGACTCTTACGACACCCGCAGGAGGAGTTGGAGTGGTGACAAATGTATTCCTACTGCCGTCACCACACGGCTAACGGCTTTTTGTTAACGTATTCGACATTTTTTCCTGGATATCAAAATTTTATATAGACCGTTCGATAGAGCAGAAAATTTGCAGTCGAACGGTATACTTAACTCTTCGTCATTTTGGTGGTTACATTCATATTACAATCGACGATAATATCTCATTTTCTTTTAAGGGTAAGGCAACCAGGTTTCTCCGCTGTACTTTTATATAGGTACTTAACATAAAATGGTGTGGTCATTGTAGTGTATACTGTATAGGTGCTTAGGTAACTACTAACAGTGATGTTAAGATTAATTCATAGTAATAAAACTATGTTTCAATTATATGAAGTAAAGCAGTTGTTTAATCATACTAATATAACTGTATTTACATAACATTTGTTTATCTTGGTGGTTTTTAGAAAAGATTCTTTCCCATTGCATTTTCACGGAAACGCCCAAACGTGTCTTGCTATTTCTTATTATTATGTCGAGGTTGTATATCAACTTTGACATTTACTATCTGAACGATAATTTATAGATAATTTTAGTGTGACAAAAACATGTTGTTTGCTCAAATAAAAGACTTCAAAGGTAATGGCCGTCCGAGCGCCCACCCAGGTAATAAACAATAAATGCAACCGAGCAGCGGTGTTATCTTGCATATGCACGTTGCAGTAGTTTTCCCAGAAGTCAATGACGTGACGTAGTTCAACCCATCCCTCCTATTAAAAACGTATTTTGAAGTAATATGGGAAATATAATTTAGTCTCGATTTATTCGTTGGCGACTTCACCTCTCCTCCTGTGCTGTGTTTAGTGATTGCAATTTTTACGACGTTGGTTTTGTATTACCGGAAATTGAAATCTCGTTACCTGATATTTCGTTGCACGGCCTCTATAATAATTGTGTCTAAGAATTTAAACAAAGGTCGCCGCAATCCTTTATATTTTTGCACATGCAGTGCTTATCGTCAAACAGGTGTGACCAGGTCATACATAAGTACATATACATACATCAATAAATATGTGATTTATACTTCTGATAAGAGGAATAAAACTTTTACAGTGTAAACTTTTAAGACAAAGTAATAGTGCAGCAAGTACCTTCTACTTAGTCGTTAAAAAGTTTGCCGATAAGCACTGCACGTGCAAAGATATAAAGGATTGCGGCGACCTTTGTTTAAATTCTTAGAATCAATTATTATCAGTGATCGGTTTTTTGGATTCCCCCGGCGGGTTTCCTATAGTAACATGAAAAATTATGATTATTTATGCGTATTTCCATGCAATTTGCCATGGTACTGTTCATAATGTAATATAATAGTATTCATTTTTTTATAGTCACACCCGTCATTTTTTATACGCGAAATCCCGCAAGGGTGAATCCATAAAACCGATCACTGATTATTATAGAGGCCGTGCAAGTAGCAAAGATAAGAAAAAAATGTCATTGTGTGTTAAAAACATGCCATGTCAACTGTTTTATAAAATCACTAAATTTGTTTACGCAGTCAAAAACAATGAATGGAGGCGACTTTGTAGACGGCGTCCTATTCATTTATTACTTTCAAAAATGATCTACAAAGGTGAACACTGATAACATTGATAGTGATACGAGTTGTGGTTTAAAAAAATGGTTACTTAAAATGTTGCATAGCATTGTCCCGCTGGCCGGTTTAAGCGGCAGTTTATTAAGCGTACGCGCCAGGCCCGTGACCCATACGCTGAGTCGTGTGTTTTAGCAAAAATCGCGTTGTATGGTGGCCCGGCGGGATGTGTTCGTGCGTTAGAGCGTGGCCATGAATGGGTTAAAGCATGGGCATCGCGAAACTTTAAAAAAGAACAAGCCTACCAACACCGAAAATAAAAGTAACCAACTATGATAATGTGACTTCGTCATTAAGTCAAAAAATGTAAAAAAAACACTGCTTTTTGCAGTAACGGATGTCTCGGTGAACGAGTTATTGGTAACTTCAGCTAAACATTTTTAGCAAAGTAGGTACAGTACCTACCAATAGTCCAATGGACAAGAATATGAAATATAATGAGCAAAGGATGTTTGTTTAAAAAAAACTCCTACAGAAGATAAAATTAGAGGCAAGAACAATTTTTTCGACATCAATGGATAAAGTACCATAAAACTAAGGTTATACACTTTATATTCAAGTAGTTTTTCCTTGTTAAAATCGATATTAAGAGACGTTTACGTTTAATAAAATAATAATGTTATTATTTATTTTATATAACATTTTAACTTTGTCCAAATTTCATTCTGCTGTTAAATGGAATAAATTTATTTAAAAATACATTAAAGTAGTGATGATAGGTACCAAATCGCCACTAAAAATCGAGCTTAGGCAGACGATGTGGTGCGGCTGAAGAGGAACACTAAAAGCAAGATTTAGCCGTTCTGCTGTCAGATCAGCAGCCGGTTCGATTTTTTTATTTTTTATAAAGACAGTTAAGGACGGTTGTACCTTGTGGGCTCCCCGGTCGGGCCTTGGGTCCATCGCAGATGTCGGCTTATTTAGATGCTGGGATAATTGAAGAAGCATGGCCATCGGCCTCGCTTTACGTACTCGCAAGTGACATGCACCCTCGAAGTGAAGGCCTTCCACCCTGGAACTCGCCCTTCGGACTAGGTCAACATAGATTAACATTGGTTCCGGTAATGTTTCGGCCCTCACGCGACGTGCCTTCGACTTCGCCCAAAATTACTGGGATAAGAGCTCCTCGGGCCCCCGGAGCGAAGCTTCGGTCCTCCGTGGAGTCTGTTTTTAAAACCGTAATATTATAGATGTACTTGCATTAAATGCAAGACACTTCTCGTATATTATAAAGATGGTGCTGAATTACGTACAACGACAATGTGCCAAACTACGCGCAAACTATTTCACAGGAAAGCACCTTCTGAGCCTAATGACGTAGGGCGAGAGGCAATCGGGGGGCTACTACTAGCCTAATAAAGCATAAATTACAACAACGTTTGAGAAATAAACCTTAAGTTCATATTTAAGCGGCGGACACTAAGCAAAAAAAGCATAAGAACAAGCCCTAAGAGAAAGAAAAAACTTAACTTGCCAACTTATATGTTTTTTCTGTTTCGGAGACTAGTGATTAATAAAAAATATACATGATAAAGCGACAACATTCCTGACAACTTGTGGGTTTTTTACTTAGTACTTTTAAACGATATACAAATATGATTTTTCTTCTTCTGATATCAATGTTGGAGTCCAATTCGGGATAAAATATCAAAGACCATAAGTCGCCACTTAAGTCTTTTCTGCCTATGAATATGTTCTTATGGTGTTTCTGTTTCAAAACGGAAGTAATTTCGCTAAAAAAACGTGGACTTATGCTTGTCTAAATCGGCATCTGTAGGACATACAGAAATAACTGTCAGATAGAAAAATTATATTTTTTTCCCTGATTCCGAGGCTAGTAATAACTCAATTTAGCAAAAAATGTCACTTATGGTTTTTCTTCTTAAGACGGCAGTGGGGTCAGCGGCCCTACCGCGAAAATCGAAATTCGTAAAGGGCATAGCCGGGTTAATATGGCAAAACTGCCCTTAGCGAAAAAAATTATTTCCTTTTACTGGATTATTAACCTTTAAATATGTAGTGCTTTCACCGAAAATAAAGTCTCAAATCCTTCAGGTTAAGAAAAAAAACGCATAAAAAGAAAAAACATTTTTATTTTTTTTTGGCCAAAGTACTTATACGATTTCTTTGTAATTTGGATATGTTGTAAGCAACATTAAGATTTCTTTTTAGAAAAAATAAAATAATTATTTTTAGAAAAAAAAAACAAAAAAAAATTAGATAACAATTTTCTAAAAAAAAAAAAAAATAGGTACGAGATTGCTACAATTACCAAATTCGTATATTTTATGTAGAATTTAATAATCTTTAACATATTTTTTTTTCAATTTCTAAAATCGGGATTAACGATGTGAAAAATTCGAATTTGTGACATCCCATACATTATTTCAAACAAAAAAGAATTATCGATAGGTATGCCATTGTCACAACTAGATCAAATTAAAATCGGAAATCGGAAAACATCAGTATTCAAAAAAATCATAATAATCGGTTCACCGAATCGAAAGTTCTAAATTAACAAACATAACAATTTTAAATAAACATATTATTGAGAACCTACTCCTTTTTTGAAGCCGGTTGAAAAAGCATATCAATACAAAATAAGCAACATCTTATTACAACGGTACAACGATTTCATCCTACACTTCTATTACCTAGGCAACAAAAGAATTGAATTCGAGGATTACTGAGGATAAAGGAGGAAAAACGATGGAGCCAATTTTTCCGGACAAATACTGCTCACTGAACGGTATCGGAAAAATTACTCAATAAGTACAGGTATTTTTTACCAATTTTCTCGAGGCCCAAATAGATAAGATCTCTTTATTTATTATTAATTTACTCTTTACAGACTTCATAGTAAATAAATACGTATAAACACAAATAAACATATATTATAAAGGTGCATTCAGACCAAGTGAACATTCGCTATTCTAACCTCCCACTCTACGAAATTCGATCGTTAGGTGCGTTCAAACCGAAAGAGCATTCGCTATTCTAACCCCCCACTCTAGGAAATTCGATTGTTACACAAAACGTGATTGGTTGATTTCGTAGAGCGGGGGATAGAACAGCGAATGCTCTTTTGGTCTGAATGCACCTTACACCGATACGAGTTACGAATTTTCTTATTTGCACGTACGACGTTTTTTAGTACGGCCCTCCGAAGTTTTTGACCTGACGTAAAATGAGCCACTTCTCGCACTAGCGCCTAAAAAAGGCACCATCTATACTAAAATAAATATTTATGGAGACTCCCATACAACAAACGTGATTTTTTTAAATAAACTGATAATGGTAGGGAGTCCTTCGTACGTAAGTCCGCCTTGCACTTGAACGGTTTTTAGGATTCCGTAGCCAAAATGGCAAAAACGGAACCCTTATAGATTCATCATTTACTCGGAAACTATAAATGCTAGAATAATGAAATTTGGTAACGATATGTGTTGTATGAACTGTTACATAATTATCATATATAGTGTAGGAAAAAACAATTGTAACATACATGTATTTTTCTAATGTACAAAAGCGTGTTAGCTATCAATGGAAAGGTATTTAAAAATGATAATATAAAGGTTTTTAAATACAAACACAGCTCTCTAAGTCTTAAAAAGTTTGTTCCTGTGTCACTCATTATTAAAAAAAACGCGGCATTATATTAAAAAAAATGTATTATTTTTTTTTTTCTCTTTATTTAAGAGCTTGTCACAGAAGTGAACATGTCGCTCCGTAAACAAAACATTACAATTGTATTAAATCTAACTTATTCTATTAACAATAACCTTTTTCACTAGCTGTAGTATCGCTGTGGCCGTATCCGATAAAGGAGCGGCTAGAGCGCTACTGCAGCTACCGACATTAAACATGGGATCAAAATTACCGGAATAAGCCAGTTGTACTCTAGCAGCTTCGTTCCGGACACATTCCATAATACGTAACGTGGTAGACATCTTCTATTATATCACATTCATCACAATTGGGAGATGGAACTTTTTTCATTAAATACCCAAATTTATTTAATGGAATATGTCCAGTACGAAGTCTCATCATTAAAACAATGTCACGTCTACTCAGAGGACAATTTATCCATGGCGTTATTAAAGGATGAGGTTGAATCGTCTTATACCAAATTCCCTTTTCTTTTGATCGCTTATCGAAATATTCTTTCCATAAATGATAAGTCCGCTGTTTGGCTAATATTACACAATCTAAATAAAAAGGAAGCGTAGTACATTCTATCCCATCGTGACAGGCAAGCCTAGCCAAGGTGTCCACCATTTCGTTGCCCTCTATACCAAAAATGTATTATGCATATTAATATACTCTTTCAACTTTCAACTATTTTTGGTTTTATAAAATTATGTCTTACAGTTTTTGAGATAGATTGATTTTACTGTAAATTTGAGTTATTACGTGCTTGTATTGGAGACGCTGGCTGAAATATTTGTTGCTACGGAACCCTACGCCCGGACACATGGACGGTTTTTTCCAATCTCTTATCGCAAAAAGCTCATTAGAGCAATCACGTTAAGTGTTAGCCACGAGTCATTGACACACGAACTTATAAGTTGAATGAACCGCGACGAGAAACCTAATCCTTACTATCATTATCTTTAATTATGAGAGTATTCTGGCTTTAAGAGTATTACAATGATTTGATATTACCCTAACTGAAACTTGAGAGAGGCGGGTTTAGAATAATCCATAGTAATTCAGAAACTATAAAAATAATTCATACGGGCTCAGTGCTTGATAATGGACACCTAGGCTGTCCAAAACATGTCGCGCATAGTGACATGAATTTAACTGTGTAATTGGACGTAGTTACGCAAAAAGAATTGAATTGAACCCACATGAATTTATCATTTCAAAGATTAACTTGTTTATTTTGATTTATGGTGTTAATTAGAATGAAAAATTCTTGTGGGTTGGTTCCCTTTTGCATAATTACGTCCAATTATAGTTATGATCCATATGCTTTAGTTTTATGTTATAGGTACAGGTCAAACAAGCTGTATTTTTAATTAAAATCAATAAATTAAAAAAACACTTCTCCAAGATGCTATTATCAGACTGACTAATTTGGTGCCAACGGGACCATCTCGGTACATTACGACACAAGTGCGAAAAACATGGAATGCTTTTCGCACTTGTGTCGTAATGTAACCGCCACACGTTTCGAATTTCGTTTTTGCACGTGTCTCGTACGACGTTTTTTAGTGCAGATGGCCCTCCGAAGTTTTGGACCTGGCGTAAAATGACACACTTCTCGCACTAGAGCCTAAAAAAGGCACCATCTGTACTAAAAAAGAATGATCAGGATCGGTTGGCAGGATATTGAGTAATTCGTCCTTTTGTCGTGCACATGCTTAATGCAAATTCATGACTTATATGATTTTCACTTTCACATGGATGCCATTGGCAAAACTGTAACAAATTAAAATGGGACTATACCTGCCGCAAAACAATCTGGCGACTGAAGGCGTCTTGCTATCTACGTTAGTTACACTTGTTAGTTCCAGGTCAGAGTGAGAGAGATAGCCAGTATGCCCTCAGTCGCCAAATAGTTTTGCGGCAAGTATAATCGGTAAGCATCAGCAATCAAATAAAAAAAGAATCCTTAAAATCGGTTCACTCAGTCGGAAGTTCTAGTAACAATTATAAAAAAACATACAGTAAAATTGAAAACCTCCTGCTTTTTTAATCCGGTAAAAAGATAAGCCGCTAAGCAGGTATATAATAAATAGAGGACATTTTAAAGGGAACTTCATTTTTGCCCGCCTTCTACTGCGAGCGGAACGGACTCATTAATAGCTCCGTCTAACTTACACCGCTGGTGTGACTTACGGCCGTCAACTGCATATTAGCACTTGGGCAGCGATGAACGTGAAACGGAGCCATTAATGAGTCCGTTCCATTAAGGTTTTGTTAAGATCAATTACAAATATGTAGGGTGTTTTTTTTCACCGGCTAAACTTTAGGAGGTTAATTCTGGGGTCATATTGATGAAGTTTTACTATAGAACCGACAAAATCCTGAATAGTTGGCTTATAGAGTATTTAAAAATAAAATAACTACGGAACCGTACACTGAGCATACACTGGGCCCGACATGCTCTTGGTCGGTTTTTTTTTCTCGAATCGGAAAGTAAAACCTAATGTAACCAATACTTGAAAACTCATGGTACGGCTACAGAATCGCAATACGCCTCATCCTGTATGTATACAAACAGTAATTGCAGAATGTTTGGGCGTCCCATCAATCTGAAACCACTACAGTCCATTGCGGCCGTTTGGAATTATAGTGATCGAACAGTCACGTAATTTGTTACTAACACAAATTATAGTCAACTGAATGCTACGGCGAATTCGATTTGGATATAAAGGTGGGGTAAGTTGAAACGGTTTTTTTAGTACAGGTGAGATGGTGTCATTTTATAGTACGGTCAAATCGTACATAATTTTACCCTAAACTCGCAAATCAAGTAGTATCGCTGCATTTTTGGTATGTTGTTTAGACACCATAGGACAGTATAAAACCATATTTTGCAAGCAAAAAAAAGTTGTGCTAGCTGGGTAGTACGTGAAAAACTGCGAAATTTACGGCCATTTTTTGGTTTCTGATTTTTATTTTAAAAACCTTTCGTTTTTTGATATCATATGTAAATAAACGTTTAAAGACTAATAAATTTCCAACAAGTTGAGCTAATATGCATTACCGTAGGTCTTATAGTTTTAGAGATTCGAGACTTTAAAAAGTACCCCTTTTTGTAAACTAGATAAAATTTTGTGTTTTGCTAACGTTTTCGACTTAATATCGCCTCACCTAATTATGCTACGAAAAACATGCAATAATGACCTTATAGCGCACTTAATATTCTTTAGTTTAAGGGTAAAATTAGGTCTGTGAACTTTGTAGTTGACAGTATAAACCCGAAATTCCAAAGGCAGGAGGCCCGCTATCTAAGTTTTTCATACAAATGGGAAGTCGAGTTGCAAAGCTGCAATTTTGGTATATTATAAAGGCCTTATAGATATATACGAAAATGCATATTGAAAGAAAAACAAAAAAAAAATTTGGGCATAGGACGTAAAAAACGGAAAAAAAATCGCACTTTTTTTAGTTTTTGACGTTTAATTAAAAATCTATTATCTTTTTGATACTGATTGCTATAAAACTAAGAAAGAACATTAAATTTGAAAGGATTTGAGCTACGTTGCATCACCGTAAGTTATATATATATTGAGATACGACATTTCATAAAGTGCCCTTTTATCAAAACATAAACAAATTTTAGGTTACGTTAAAGCTATTCACTAAATATTGGCAAAACGTTCGCGCTAAGAAAAAAAAGTAATTGTAGATAATAACTACATTAAATTTGAAACAAATTGAGCCGATAACAATTACTGTAAGTCTTATAGTCAGGGGTATACGAGGCTTCAAAACATGCATTTATTTTCTTAACTTAATGAAGGGCACATTTTGAAATGTCGTATCTCTAAATCTATATAATTTAGGGTAATGCAAGGTAGCTCAAATCCTTTCAAATTTAATATTCTTTCATATTTTTATAGCAATTAGTATCAAAAAGTTATCGTTTTTTAGTTAAACGTCTAAAACTAAAAAAAGTCCGATTTTTTTTCAGTTTTTTACGTCCTATACCTAAATCCTTTTTTTTTTTCCTCTTTTAATATGCATTTTCGTACATCCCTATACAGCCTTTATAATATACAAAAATTGCAGCTTGGCAACACGACTTGCCATTTATATGAAAAACTTAGATAGCGGACCTCCTGCTTTTTGAATTTCGCGTTTTTAGTTTCAATTACAAAGTTTACTGACCTGATTTTACCCTTAAATGAAAGAATATTAATTGCGCTATAAGATAATTATTTCATGTTTTTTGTAGCATAATTAGGTAAGGCGATATTAAACCAAGAACGTTAGCAAAACTCAACACTCTGTTACAAAACAGGGTACTATTTGAAGTCTCGAATCTCTGAAACTGTAAGACCTACGGTAATGCATGTTATCTCATCTTGTTACAAATTCATTCATCTTTAAACGTTACCTGATACATATTGTCAAAAAACGTAAGGCTTTTTTTATAAAAATCAGAAACTAAAAATAGACAGTAAATTTCACAGTTTTTCACGTATGACGCAGCTAGCACAACTTTTTTTTGCTTGCAAAATGTGGTTTTATACTGCCCTATGGTGTCTAAATAACATACCAAAAATGCAGCTTTACTACATGTTTTGCGAGTTTAATGTACGATTTGACCGTACTATTACGTCAGGTTCAAAACTTTGGAGGGCCATCTGTACTAAAAAACGTCGTACGAGACACGTGCAAAAACGAAATTTGTAACTCGTTTCGAATTTCATGTTTTTGGCACTTGTGTCGTAATGCACTATTTTAATGGGGTATGACAAAAAGCCAGGTACCTGTATACGCAGTGACAAGAAACACGTAGCACGTGGGTCATTGTCAGATTTAGGTTATCGTCTTTTCGGTGGATATACCTAAAGTTATGGAATTCATTTTGGGATAAAACAATTGACGGTATAACTAGGTTCCTCGGTCTAGCCCTATGCAATCAAATCGTAACATCTATATATATAAAAGAAGAAGCTCCCTTATAAAGATGCACGCACAGCCTAAATCCCTGGTCCTATAGACTCCAAATTTGGCACGTAGGTTCCTTTTATGGTGTAGACGAGCACTAAGAAAGGATTTTACAAAATTCACCTTCTAAGGGGTTGAAATGGGGGTCCAAAGTTTGTATGGCGAAATAAGATTAGTTGAACTATTTGATCCGTAACTTCGCAAGAGTATTCTTTAAAGTAATTGAGTAAAGGAATGTTTAAGGTTTTTTGAAAATTCAACCCCTGAAAAAGTTAAAAAGGGTGACGAAGTGAAAGAATCAAAACGGGTATCGTTTTTATACTTTATCGAGTCGTAGATCACGAAAACAATAACGATTTTAAAATTTAACGCGGCGGACATGAAATACTATGTACACGGTTATGGTGTTATGGGGTAAATTTCGAAAAATATCAATATAATTTTATTATTTATTTATATATCATGTTCATTTATGGTTCTAGAGATTCCAAATATAGTGCGTAGGTTTCTTTGAGGGTGTAGGGAAGCTCTAAAAATGGTTAGGTCAAAATCCACTCCCTAGGGGGTGCGATAGGGGTCCAGGGTTTGTATGGCGAAACTTGATCAATTAAAATACCTATTTCATCCCAAACACAGGAGTATCCCTAAACATAAATGAGTAAAGACGTGTTTGAAGTTTTTGAGAAATAAATCCTTGAATGTTGTAAAAAGGGCAAACAGTAAAAATCAACATGGATATCGATTCCACGGTTTATCAAGTCATTGTTCACGAAAACAATAACGATTTTAAAATCTAACAAGGCGGACGTGTAACACCGCTTACCCTGTTATGGGATGGAATTTGATAATCTATCTATCCATATACATAAAAGAAGAAGCTCCCTGACAAAGATCCACGCACAGCCTAAACCCCTGGTCCTGGAGATAATAAAGTTCTTCATATGGAATTTTAAGTCAAAATTGCAAGAAAAGTTCGCCATCTTGAATTTAGGCATTAAGTTTAATACGACCGTGATAAAAATTTATAGAACGCAGCCGAACCACGGGTAAAAGCACCATCCGCCACACTTAAATCGGTTAAGGCAAACGTGCGATAATCGCGGGAAAACATAAACACGCAGTGAATAGATGTTAGTACGCGGGCGAAGCCGCGGGTAACTGCTAGTAAAATAAAAGCTGTAAACTATTGACTTTTGACCACCGAGTGGACAAGTTTTGTTTTTCCGGCTGACATTGACACTCGTAGTGACTAAATACGTATATAGCGCTTGTGGCCTAGTGGTAAAACGCACGGCTGCTACGCAGCGGTCGTGAGTTCGATCCCCGGCTCGTACCAATGAGTTTTTCAAAAACTTATATCATTTAATATTAACAAGTGCTTTACGGTGAAGGAAAACATCGTGAGGAAACCAGCATACATCTGCGAAGAAATTCAAGGGTGAAGTCCCCAACAAGTACTGGGCCAGCGTTGGGACCACGCATAATTAGGCACGTTTGATGTCGAGTTGCGGAAAAAATGGCCAGAATACAATACAATACAAAACATACACGTGAGTTTAACCGTTTTATTCTATTTGTAGGTGTTTCACGATATTTTAAATTTATAGTAAAATAAACTCAGATTAGAGTCCATTGACCTAATAGTTGCGACCTCCAAATGTCACGTTATCGGTCATTGTCATGACATGTCAAACTTCACCAGGAGCCATCAAATGCTATGGAAAGTTAGCCATATTGTTTACTTTTTTTTAGATTCTAATGACGATTGGTTTACCTACTCTATACAAGTAGGAAAATAATAATCTGAATACTTCTAGATATCTGATTAGTTCTCGGAAACAGGATACTTAAAAAATAAAACTTCCAGACAAAAACAAAAACTTTTTTAGGTTTTAATATGCATTATTTTAAAAATATAATACCACATAATATTTTCTTCGGTTACCAGGATTACACATGAAATAAAACTATGAAAACGGATAAACTCGCGTATATTAATAAAATTTAACTTCATCCCGACATTTCGAACACTTTACAGGGTTCGTGATCTGCGGGCGACTGACAATGGACGAAATTTGACAGATCTACCTACATCTAAAAGAAGTTAAATTGAATTAATATACGCGAGTTTATCCGTTTTCACGGTTTTATTTCATATAATATCACATTTTTATACTTTTTGGCCAAAAAGTACAAATGTCCGCTTTTTCTTCATTTCACCCCGTAGTCTGGCAATGTCAATGAGATCGCAATTTTATTTTGGCTACTTTGTATACAGGGTGTAATTATCCATTCAAAATAATTCGGCGCGCAATGTAGAGCAACCTACGCTTGTTAAACACTCGTTGGCAGCTTATTTCAGAAGCAGATGACATAGCTGCCATATCAATAATAACAAATGGACCAAATGGTCGTTCCTACATTGCGGCTCCGATAATCTCTAAAAAAAATCTGTGAGTTCATAATCACGAGTAACTTTTTAAAACCTTGTAATCCATGATTACACTAATGAATTCCATGTCTGGTATTATCCCCTAACAGCTCTATTTCACAATGGAGTAATTAACACGTTGGACGCCACGCGGCTCACCGGTGAGCCTTCACGATATTTCCGTTGAGGCCATGGTGAAATCGAGTAATGGGCTATTTTCTCAAAAATGAGATTTTGGTCATTTTGGATGCAGAATATTATATTTAGCAAAATAGATTGAGAGATACTAGTTTAAACGTCATAAAAACTCTAGTTTCATTAAAAGGCTCACGGGTGAGCCGCGTGGCCTGAACGGAACGAATTGTGAACTTCCATCCGCGGGGGCCGCGGGGTCACGCCGCGGCTCACCCGCCCGCACACCCCGCATTTGCATGCGCATTCGCAAGTCTCGCAACTATCAGTACGGCTGGTATCCGGGCATTTTCACTTCTAGAGACACCCAATTAACTTAACTCTCACAAAAAAGTTATCTTTGATGTCAGTTTTGTAACGACAATTAAGCTTTTTTTACTTCTAGGCTAGGGTTGTCACTAGGTCTACATACAACACACACAACATCCAATGGCTTTAAAATGGATGTTTCACCACGCTTACATTTGTAAATCATGGGATTCCACGCGGACGAGATTCCTTGCCCCTCATTTTGATTAAAATTCCGATGTTTCTTAATTTCAATAGCTTCACGTACTTTTCGGCTATGATGTATACGCTCGGTTGAGAGGACTTTCGGGTTATGGAGCTCAATCCAGTGGTTAGGTCCAGACTCCAACAAATGCTCGGCCACAGCAGACTTAGTCGTTTGACGCTTTTTAACAGCCGTGATATGTTCCTTGACCCTTTCCGCTATGGTGCGTTTAGTTTCCCCAATATAGGAACTACCACAGCTACAATCGATCTTATAAACGCCTGGTGTGTGATAAGGTAAAACATCCTTAGGCGACCTTAGATACCCTGCCACCTTTGATAACGGCATATAAGCGGTGGTATGGAATACTTATTCAAAAGCGTACCTATTTTGTCCGTTACACACCTGACATAAGGCAAAAATGCTGGTCGCCTCACAACATCTGAATGTTTCTTCCTCGGTATTCGTCTGGGTTGCCGTCTGTTCATTATGTAGCCATTTCTCTTCAGAACCTCCTGAACGTGCGATAACTCAATTTCCACAAATTCAGTGTCACAAAGGTCATGTGCTCTGTTCTTTAGAGAATTAACCACAGACTGAAGCTGCCGGGGGTGGTGGTGAGACAGAGCGTTCAAATACCTGTCAGTGTATGTGGGCTTCCTATAGACAGTGTGCGCCAAAGAACCATCATCTCGACCTATCACCTACACGTCCAGAAAAGGCAAACTACGCTCCGATTCCAATTCATATGTGAATTTGACTTTAGTATGAATGGAATTGAGATACTGGAGTAATTGCTCAACTTTATGCTTGCCACCTCTCATAACGCAGAAGACATCATCGACATACCGCTTCCATAATTTCACTGCTCATGGTTGCAGATCTATGCTGGCCTCAAAATGCTCCATCTAGATATTTGCTAAAACCGGTGCCACATCGCTACCCATAGCAACTCCGTCGATCTGGAGATAATGCCCCCTCGATATAAAAAGTAGCTTCCTTCTAAACAATTCCGGAGCAAAACCATGACAGAACTCACTATCTATTATGATTTTGTACTTTTGTTACTTTTGACAACAATTATAATTATAGTTAATACCTTTAAGTTTACTATGCCAATTGTGATAAATTGTTTTACGAAAAGCTCAAGAATACAAACTTTTTTAAACTTTCGTGCCATCTTGATAGCGAGTAAGTCGACGACGTTACCTATTTTTAAACTTAACTAAAAGTTGTATTATATGCTTAAAATTAGGTAAATAAATAAATATAAACATTAAAAACGAATTTACTTTATTTTTTACCAAACTCAATATTTAAAATCTTTATTTGCAAGTCTTCAACTACATTTTACCTATGACGAGTAAGCCAACCCTAACTAAGTTCACAAAATGACGAAAAAATCATAAGTCCTTTACAGTACAAAAGAACCAAGGCAATTAGTATCTTCTCTAGGGCCACACGGCTCACCCTGCATACGTTTTTGGATGGAATAAGTGAACGGTGGCCTGTAAAACAGGTTTGAAATGAAGGCTCGCGACGGCTCACCGGTGACCCCCGTGGCCCCAATGGTTCAACATGGTTAGGCTCACCGGTGACCCCTGTGGCTCCAATGGAAAGACTACATTTTTGGCGTGGCGTTCAACGTGTTAAGATACCTACGTACATTTTTGTCTTCCAGTTGCTGTCTCGACTCAGTATATAAAAAAAATCCAGTGCACTTGTATTTCTTTTTCACGCTAGATTTTAATCCATATATCAAAAATTGGAAACAAAAGATCATCTCACACAAAAATCACAACTGCGTCACGTTTTTAGGGACACAAAATAAGACAACGAAAAGAATTTTGGCCCTTTTATAAAGTTTTATACGTGTACATCAAGTCTTCATGTTACCGAATAATAAATTAACCCAAAAATAGCTCAAACTTCCGCACTTCGTTTACTCGAACTCTAAGATTGATAACCGAACTCCTGATTAAATAATTAATTTCATTAACAAATTGTTTGAATAAACTCCTCAAGCTGTGTACTTGACTTGTTCAGATTTAATCATAATTTATTCTGATTCTCGGAACTTTGCTTTCGAGTGGGAAATATTAATTTACAGGAGTATTTCTATTTCAAAATAATCACCTGCATTTGTTTATATTCGCCGTCAGCGAACAAATGAAAGATGGAAGTAGCACGCTATACAAAATTACCTTTGAAAAACATTTTTTTTAGTACAGATGGTGCCATTTTTACGCGCTAGTGCGAGAAGTGGCTCATTTTACGTCAGTTCCAAAACTTCGGAGGACCATCTGTACAAAAAAGATTAGACTTTGATATTGATAAAAAATGGAAGATCCACGGTCCACCACATATTTCAAATGTCTCAAAATGTTTGTGTAACATTTTCCTTTTTATACCAAAAAAATTTTCAAATAGGTACTGGTATAAAAGGAAGGTGGAAAGAAGAAAAAAAGAATGAATACACTCATTTGACCAATCTCTGTTATAAACCAGAGATCGGAGAAATGGGCGTCATTGTTCGCAGCAATAGTAAGGACATGACTCCAAAGTTGATTAAATGATTAAATCACTTAATCATTTTCAGAAAATTACTAATTTGACACCGGTGACTAAAAACCTTTATAAATAGTCACTTTAAAGCTTCAATATCAAATTTCAAGACATTATTTGTTTCATTATTCATTTAATAAATCGAGTCATATCCACAGTTTGCTGGTGGTAGAACCTCGTGCAGGGTCCGCCCGGATAGCTACCACCGTCTTACCCGTTAACCTGCCGCTAAATAGCAGTGTTTGCACTGCTGAGTTTCGGTTTGGGGGTCGAATAGCCGGTGTAGATAATTACTGGCATAGATAGAGGCAATCCATCTAAGTCCTCAGGGTAGGCAGCGCATAGCGATTGTTTAGTCACTATGTCCATGAGCCTCAGTTCCTGCTTTCCATCAGGTGGGCTTAGAGCTCAGTTGTCTACTTTCGTCACATAAAAAAACAAATCCACATTATTGCGAACAATGACACCCGTTTTTTGGATCTCTGATTGTATAATTATAATCCTGTTCCATTGGTAAAACTCTAAAAGGTAGTAGGTATACATGCAGATATCCTTTCGCAATTCATATTCATATAATGTTAATACGAATTAAAAGGATTAAACTCCAGCAAAACTCTTCTTATTAAAAGTCTTTCGAAAATTAGAAACCACATGTTCGTACATTTTCGGAATACTTTGGGTGCTCGCTGAAGTTAGATCCGCAATTTGAAAGTTGAAAGCATATCCTTGTTTGGGGAGAATCATATTTTATCATATTTTTCGCCAGTTCGTGATGTTCATGATGAGATTTGGCACATGGATCACTATATCCAGTAGATGGTGCATGCATAGGCAAATAATGTGCGAGTCACTGAGTAGGACACAAAGAGGCGTTTGAATATTCTAGCTCTTAAGGTAAATTTTTTGTGTCAGTTTTTTCAATAACAGGCGTTTTTTTTGGACCAAGATTTGAAGTCCAAATATTAAGTAATTTTATATGCAATTGGCTTTTATATGGATAATTATGAGGAGCGTTTATTTTTGGTACAATAATTTTTTCCAAGGAATATTAGGCTCTTGTCAAGTATGTTTTGTATATGTTCATAGAAACTATCATACGTGTACCAAACATTTGAACCGCCAGCATATAACAATTGTTTTTACGATTTTCTTAATCATACTTGTTCTTATTTGAAACACAACGAGCCACTAGAGCATAGATTCTTTTTTTTTTTTTTTTTATGTTGGCACAACAAAGTGGCTCCACTCCACCTGATCGTAAGTGAAAAGTAGAGCCCAAATCGCGGCGGCAACGAACAGGAGACAATCAGTAATCTACATTTGAAATTGTCTCATTTTTAGGGTTCCGTAGCCAAAATGGCAAAAACGGAACCCTTATAGATTCGTCATGTCCGTCTGTCCGTCTGTCACAGCCGATTTACTCGGAAACTATAAATGCTACAGTAATGAAATTTGGTAAGGATATGTGTTGTATAAACCGCTACAGGATTATGATACTAAATTGTAAAAAAAACCATTGGGGTGGGGGCCCTCCATACATGTAACTGAGGGATAAAAAAATTTTTTTAGTTGTATATAAGCGTGTGGGGTATTAATAGAAAGGTCTTTGAAAATGATATGAAGGTTTATACATCTTATTTTTATTTAAGCAAATCGTTTTCGAGATATCAGCTCTCAAAGTCTGAAAAATGTGTCCCCCCCCCTCTATTTTTTAAACTACGCGATATAAAATTCTAAAAAAATATATGTTATGCACATTAATAAACTCTATCAACGATTTTTAGTTTGATTAAGTTATCTCCTATAGTTTTTGAGGTAGGTTGATTTAACTATATTTTTTAAATAATAAATCGATAATGGTACGGAACCCTTTGCGCGCGAGTCCGACTCGCACTTGGCCGGGTTTTTTATATTTCTCTTCACTAGCGGTTATTACGTATCGTCGTATAATATTTTGTGCTACAATACAATATCTGGGGGGTAGTGTTTGACAGTTCCTGCAGTCACAAGTCTCTTTTTAATCAATATGATCGAAAAGAGAAGGGTAGAAAAAAGCGCGGGAAACGTGAAACGCGTCGGTCGGGCTTTCGCTTCTCTTAATTTTATAATTCTAAATTTTAGATAATATTGGTCAGGAAAGTGATAATTTGTATATATTTCTTTTCATTGTATATGTTTTAGTATTTTTGTATATATAGGTAGTGTAATCTCATCTTATTTGGTAAGTTTTAGTATATAAGTGTAGTAATGGGGGACGATCCTCCCGATCCTGGTGGTGGAAACCTCCAGGTCGGTATGAACGTCGTGATTGAATCGGAAATGGATACTGATACCTCTGTAAGTAGTAAATCAGAACTGAAAAGGCCTAAGGTGTACAAGCGTTGCAAACATTGCAATAAAAAACGTAGAAAGAATAATGGCGGCAATTATGTTTGTGATTGTGAAATAGACACTCTAAAAGAAATCCCAGCTCAATCAAACAACAATAAGCCTAATGAAAAAATAGACGCTAATTTTAACAATAAGAATGGCAGTAATGATTCTTCTTCAAAAGTCGGTAGGGAATTGTTTACTCCCTCAGACGCGGCACCATTTACAGTCCATGTACAGTTGAAGCAACAAACTGATCCCAACTCGTCCCTGCACCCGGTGGCTTTCGGTAAATTCTTAGTCAAGCAAAACTTTAAAAATATCATTAATGGAAGCGTAAAGCGAATTGGCAGGACCAGAATTTCTATGGCATTTTCATCTCACACTGATGCTAATTTATTTGTCACGGATCCGTGTCTCGGGCTAAATAATTTATCCGCATATATTCCTTCATTTTCAGTGACCCGCATGGGCCTAACCCGCGGCATTCCAGCACAATGGTCGGAGGAGGAAATTATAGAAAATATTTCTGTTCCTGTAGGATGTGGAAAAGTAATCAAGGTTCGGCGTTTAAACCATAAGGTTATATCGAATGGGTCTGTTTCCTGGCAACCCTCCGAAACAGTTGTCATAACTTTTGACGGCCAAGTATTGCCAAAAAGGATTTTTTCATGCTACAATGCGTTAAACGTGGAATTGTACATATTCCCTACGATCCAGTGTTTTAACTGTTGTAAATTCGGACACACTAAGAACAACTGCAGGTCAAAGCCTAAATGTTTCAAGTGCGGACAGTTGCACTCTGGACATACCTGTTCTGTGGAGGAGGAAGATTCCATTTGCTGTTTATGCAATGGTTTCCATTTCGCCACGAACAGATCATGTCCAGAGCACAAAAGGCAAAGAGACATAAAAGTATCTATGGCGAATAATTGCATCTCGTATGGAGAAGCAGTGAAGTTGCATCCAACTGTTACAAAATCTTTTGCAGATGTTCTTAGGACACAAAATCAAACCCAGGTTCGCTCAAGTTTACCAGACAACACTCGTAAACCAGTCTCAGATTCTAATATGCCTCCTCATTCATACAAAAAAACTGTGTTTCTCAAACCTCGTTCCCCATCAAGAAAAACTGCCACAGGTTACGATGTGGCTGCTCATAAGTCACTAATTAGTGAACAATCTCTTCCATCTTCACCTAATGGGGTTGCTCTGAGAAAAGATTCTCATAAAGAGACCCAAGCTAATGATCAATCTGTCGCTGAGGAAATCCAAGCCTTAATTAAAACCTTATCTAAGCCTAATATAACCATACCGTCCCACGTTGCCCCCTTGCTTGAAGAGCTTGTATATACTATTAAAAATAATGGACAAAATAGTTCAATGGAACTGCAGAAGTATAATAAGTAAAAAACAAGATTTCATTTATTTATTAAACAAATTTAAACCTTTCATTTTTGCTCTCTCTGAGACATGGCTTAGGCCTGGAGCTCTTCTCAGAGCTAATGGCTATACATGCCTCAGAGAGGACCGTCCTGATGGGTGCGGTGGTGTAGCTCTACTCATCAGGAATTCAATTTCATTTTCACCTTTTCATCTTTCATCACACAGCAATGATATTTCAATTGTTGCTGCCACTGTAAATAACATTTGCATCCTTTCTGTATATATTCCTCATCCATCATCAGCAGTATTTGATGAGCTTGAACTAATAATTTCTTCTCTACCTAGGCCCTTGCTAATTTTAGGGGATTTTAATGCACACCATCAGATTTGGGGTAGTTCTATATCCAACTATCATGGAAATCGAATGATTCAAATTTTAGATAGTAATAATTTATGTGTTTTAAATACTGGTTCTGCCACCCGTCGAACTGCACCCACAGAGTCAATTAGCGCTATAGATTTATCTATTTGTTCAACTGAATTAGCCTCTTCTCTCACCTGGTATGTTCTGGACTCAACATATGGAAGTGACCACTTCCCTATTATAATTACTTTTCCATCTTCTATTCCATCATCTCCTAGGCCTAGCCCTAGGCTTAAATACAATTTAGGAAATGTCGATTGGGACCTATTTAAAAGCCGTGTAGAGGAGAAATTATTGTGTTTGCCCATTGTGGATCACAATAATGTAGTTAATTGCTCGGTAGCCTTATCCCAGGCTATTACTGAAGTCGCTAATGATATTTTTCCAGTAAAGAATAGTGCATTAGGTAAGATTCCTTCACCTCCTTGGTGGGATGATGAATGTTCACAAGCAATTAAACGGCGCAAAGCGGCTGAAAGACAGTACTGTAGGTTCATGACAGATGAGAATTTTATATCATATATGCATGTTGCTAGGGAGACAAAGAAATTGCTGCGCAAGAAAAAATATGAAGGTTGGAGACAATTTTGTTACTCACTTAATCCCAGCGTAAAGCCTTCCATAGTATGGAATAATATTAAAAGATTCAGAAATGCCTTCAATGATACTCCCAGACATTTACTTCCACCTGACCTTGCTCAGCAATTTATGGACAAACTAGCTCCTGCATATGTTCCAGAGAGATATGTTTTCCAACCTGCTTCCTTTTTATTCTGTGAACAGTCCGATTGTTCTAGTTTTAATGGGCCATTTAAAATGGAAGAACTAAAAGGTGTATTAAGTAGTTTAAAGGATTCCGCACCCGGAGAAGATGGAGTTCCATATTCTTTTCTAGTTAATGCCAGTGATGGTATTCATTTGTACTACCTAAACATAATAAATTCTGTTGTCCAGTCTGGTACTGTTCCTGAGGCTTGGAGATCTCAAATTGTTCTTCCCATTTTAAAACCCAACAAATTGCCTTCAGATGTTTCGTCCTACCGCCCAATAGCCCTATCTTCAGTTTTCACCAAAATAGCAGAACACTTAGTTAAAAACAGATTAGAATTTTATCTTGAAAAAAACAACTTACTGTCACACAGTCAATTTGGTTTCCGCAAGGGAAGGTCTACATATGATAGTTTGTCAATTTTTGTATCGGAAATTCTACTAGCTTTCTCCAAAAATGAATCTGTAGTTGCAGCTTTTCTTGACATTAATGCTGCCTATGATAATGTATTAGTATCAGCATTACAAGACAAACTTTACAAGTTAGGTATACCAATATTACTAATACATTTTATAATTAACCTTTTATCTGAAAGATCTATTAGTCTAATTATAGATGACACTAACAGGATTTCTCGTTTAGTGTGGAAAGGTCTTCCACAAGGATCTGTATTAAGCCCATTGTTGTACAACATATATACTTTTGATTTAGAGTCCTCGTTAAATGGCTTAGTTAGAGTTTTGCAGTATGCTGATGATTTACTTTTATACTCTCCAAATCTTTCAATAGAACAAGCCTGCAGAACCATAACTTCTTCTTTAAGCTTATTAAAACAATGGTTAGAATTCAATGGACTGGATCTCTCAGTCTCTAAAAGTGTAGCCGTTTTGTTTTCTAGAAAGCTAATTCCTCCTCCAATCATTGTGCAATATGGTACCTGTCCTATTCCTGTTAAAAAAGAAACTAAATTTCTAGGTGTAATCCTTGATGCAAGATTAACAGGCCTCCCACATTGCGATTATATTGTGTCAAAGTGTGAAAAAAATATTAACATCCTCAGGTGTGTTTCTGGAGTATGGTGGGGTTCACATCCTTTTTGTATGAAATTGATGTACAATGCCTTAATAAGAAGTCATCTTGATTATGGAACATTTCTCTTGGAACCCGGTAGCATCGCTGGCTTTAAGAAATTGGACTGTATTCAATCAAAAGCGCTTAGAATAATTTGTGGGGCTATGAAATCCAGTCCAATTAATGCTATGCAGATTGAGTGTGTTGAACCTCCTCTACATTTTCGTCGTCAGTTTCTTTCAGACAGGTATATTTTCAGGTGTTCACAATTTTCAAATCATCAACTTTGGTCCATTTTGCCCGAGCTCTTGCATCAAGTATCAACATCTAGATATTGGAAGAACAAAAACCCTCCATGTGTAATTAAAAGTTTTGAGAGGCTTAAATCTATATCTGCACCTATAGTTACTTCCTCAACACTTCCAATATTTCAGTACAATTTTGATTCTTTGACATTAGTTCCCCATGTTCTTGTTAATATAGGTATAGCAAAAAATGACATAGAACAAAATCAACAATTTCTTAATTTCATAGGAACTGATGGCCATGGTGCTCATCACATATATTCAGATGCTTCCAAAATATCAAATAATAGTTGTGTTGGTGTTGGAGTTCTCCATATGCAGTCCAAGATTTACCAAAAGATTAAATTGCCTCCTGAATCATCTGTATACACTGGTGAGTGCTATGGCATCCTGAAAGCAATAGAATTTATAATCATCATGCACCTAAAAAGAACCATAATATTCTCTGATTCGTTAAGTTCTCTCCAGTCAATATCTAAATTTCCATTTAAGTCAAAATCCCATAATCCAGTTATTTATACAATCCGTAACCTTTTATTACAATGTCACAATTTAGGATATTCTGTGACGATTGCCTGGATTCCTGGTCACAGAGGAATTAAAGGAAATGAAAGGGTGGATTATTTAGCTCGAGACGCCATTGACTGTGGGGATATGTTTCCTTACAAGAATATTACTGAAGATTTGTTAACTCTACCTAGATTATTCTTACGAAAAGACTGGACGGAACTATGGTCATCTGGTGCAGGGGCTAGGGCCATTCACTATAGGCGTATTCAACCTAATATTCCCATTAAACCTTGGTTTGCACATATTTATTTATCAAAACCAGCAACAAGCATGATTATTAGATTAAGACTGGGTCACGCTTGTACACCCGAACACCTAGCAAGACTAAAAATTGTGTCCAGTTCCGCATGTGCTTGCGGAACTGATCCAGCTGATTTTAACCATATATTCTTTCAATGTAACTTATATGATCGTTCCTTGTTATTAAACCAACTGTCATCAATCAAAATTCCATTCCCGACTTGTATTTCATCGCTCCTATGTATTAACGCTTCATCCTCATCCGTATTTAAAGCATTATATTCTTTCCTTTCACTTAATGATATCAAACTTTAACATGTTAAAATGTACAATCACTTTCCTGTTTCCTTTTTCCCTATTTCCAAATTTTCCGAATTTCCTAATCCTTTAATTCCGTTTCCCCGTTTATTCGGCTGGCTGAATGCGCCAAGAGCGCGGTGCCATAAATAAAAAAAAATAAAAAAAAAGAGAAGGGTAGCTGCGAGTTGCCGTCAAACACAAGATGTGCTAAGGCCTCTAATGGTCGTAATCTATGGATGTGGTGGATAGATCCAACACGTAGGGGTTAAATTATTAAAACCGACCTCTTTTCAAGGGTGTACATTATACTCTATGAATACTAAAGCGTTCCATAAATTATGTATAAAGTAATTTTGATAAAAATGATACCAAATAATTTTCCCTGACTAACTATCAAGTATGTACGAGTATATACAAAGGTATTATTTTCTACCTGCAAATAGGAAAAGTATGTAGGTACAACTATAAAAATAAATGTTTCGAAAATACATAGTCTAGGACACCATCTAGACATAAAAAAGTGTAGTGTTGCCCGTTCTTTACTAAATTAATTGGGTTGATTACACCAGTTTTTTGTTGATTACACCAGTTGTTTGGTATAATGTACAATGATCTTTGTTAATTTTGACCAGTACTCGAATCGACTTCAACTTTTTTTTACTTTTGTATGATAGCAAGGATTTGTTAGATATATCAAAGTTTCCTCGTAATATAGCCAACCTAAGTCACGTTGGTATTTTTTTTTTCATTGTAAGTAAAATTATTTCGGACTCCCCATCGGCACACAAACCTATTCAAGGTTTTAGCCTACAATGGGTCATGTAATTTGATTACGTAATGTGTTTGTATTATTCAATAATAAAAAAATCGAATATTTTTATTTAAAATATTCGAATTGCAAAACATCATCTTTTTTCGAACTGTCTGTGAAAAAGACGAAACCGGTATTCAGATTTTTATTATCTACTTGATAGTGATAGACGAAGAAAAGTTTGTCGCCTTCCTGATTGGCTGAGTGCAGGGACCGGAACCGTTATTTTCTCCATACAAAAATAACGGTTTTTTTTCGTTCTTTGGTATATAAAAAGTTAATGGAGTAATTTAAAAATATGATATTGTAAATTACATAAAATATTGAGCAGTACATAAAGAGTATAAATGATTTTAAAATATTGGGCCACGGATCGGATACTGGTTTTTTCTCCATCCAAAAGAACGGCTCGAATTCCGTTCATTTTCGTTCTTCGGTATATACCTATTTTGTTACTGAAGTAATTAAAAAAAAAACGATGTTAATAATTACATAAAATGTTGGAAACTACATAAAAGATGTAAAACATTTTAAAATATGGAGCTATTTCGAGGTTTTTCTATAATACCGGTTCCGGTCCCTGGCTGAGTGTGATCGAATTGACATAAATAGAGGCGAAAACAATAACAAAGCGTATTATTTTCTACTCAGTCACGAAAACTTCATATCATCATAAAAGATAAGAAACCTACTTCACCTTCACTCGATAAAAACTTTGAAAGTTTTGTCTTTAGCCAAAGTTGGGTTCAAAGAAAAAGTTTGGAAACCTAATCTCCCTCGCTTCGTCATCCAAAAACACTTATAGTACAATTTTTCATCATCATCATATCAGCCGAAAGGGGTCTACTGCTGAATATAACCTCCCTTAAAGATTGCCACAATCACCGGTCTTGCACCTTTTAGTTTAAATAGCTTTTTTATTTTGTTATTTATAAATTTGTACAATTTATAAACATAAATTAAATTCCGGTCGGCTGAGTGTAGCAATTAGCAATGTACAAGTCACAGAACATTCTTTAAATTGCAAGAACATACTCAAAAGTTTCCGAGAAATTTCATCAGTATTTAATAGTAAGTTCCCATTGAGAATGTTTCCATGAGAACTTATAAAAATGTGTTATAAATAATTATGTTATATCGCAAATAAGTAAAAAAGGCAGTAAATATGACTCATAAGTCATGTATCTAATACGGTCTTGGCTTGATTAGATTATTTCTTACATTTACATTCCCGAGAACATTTTCTATGGAAGTTTCGCAACTTATGAAACTTCTCCTCGGTACAAAGCTAAGTGTACAGTCAAGGTCATTAATATATATACACTTCTCCATACTGATCCCTTACAAATGTGTCTATATATTAATGCACTCGACTGTACCTATTATTGAAATAAAATAGTTCGTATAGTATAAAGATGTACTGTTTTATGCTATTATTCCAGATTCCTGAAACATATGTAGTAAAGCGTGTACAAAATGGGTGAAAAAAATGGGTCAATATAGTTAAAAAGCTGTAATTTCTGGCTTTTGTAATTAACTAGGAGATCTTAAATTAGCTAACTTTGGTCCTTTTTTGTTGCTACTGCAATTTCAGTATTCACAATACAAGTTCTCCTGAACCCCTTCTAAATCTATTTTTCCAAGCTCTTTTTTTATTCCCTACTGCACGATTTCGTGTTCTGCAGAAGTGATCAATATTTCTGGTGAAACTGCACGTTTTTTTAAGATACCCCTGCCTTAAGCGCAGTAATATTATCGCTCCACCCTTTACATTACGATACGAGTGCGAAAAACATGAAGTTCGAAACGAGTGGCGATAAATATAGGTACCTAATTGCATCTCTGTATGTGTTACCTTTTTGGCACCAGCTACGGAATCCTAAAAAACTTGAAAGCTTATTGTCAAGGGCTCACAAATCTCACAATAGTCTTTAAAAAACCCTTAACACTTCATTGTTGGGAGACAATGAAACGCCGGCCTAACTAATTTGGGTGCTATCATAGAGTAGAAAAACATAGAGTGGTCAAGTCATACAAGACACAAAGTTGCAAATACCTAAATCAAATTATCTTAGTATACATTTCGATTTGTGCTTTTAAATAGCTGCACTGTACTATAAATTACAAATATGAGATGTTAATATACCAGCACATACGTGCAAACGTGATAGAATGCTTTACGTTTCGAGTACAATTTAACTTAATTGTATCGACGGAGTAACTTTCTAATCTTTCTATCTTTCTTGCTCGTACTTCCAGCTCATCATTTACTACCTAAATAATAAAATCTCACGAAGTTTGCTTTGAACATATTGTTGAAATATTTTAGTCATGCCCGTGAATAGTCATGAATCATGAATGACCTGAGCTCTCTATAATTTGTATTACATTACTCTTTGATGCTACTTAGTAAATGGCTCTAATAGGTAAGGATACTAGTGTTGTGCCATTTTACCTTACCTGTTTTCTATGAAAGGGAAATGATATACATAAATACTCAGTCCAACAATCTCTGTCAGTAAAAAAAGCGGTATTAAAATTAAAATTTTTCTGTAGTCAGACAACTCTTCGCGCGTATATTCCTCAAAAAGTTTGTGCATGTAGATCAATCCACAATTGGTAGAGTCAATGATGCTGAGAAAAATCCACCACATTTCCCAAAATGTCCCAAACTGCTATACAGGGTGGAAATTCTTTTTGGGTCAGTGACGGCAGCTACCAGATCTAGAGTAGCTACACGAAAATGGTCTTAGAAGACCTTCCCTCGTTTTTAAATTAATGAAAAATGACCATTATAGATTTTGGAAAAAACATACAGAATGCGAGAAAATGGTAATTTTTGACACACTTCTTTTTTTCTGTTCAGAAGAATCCTGTTTCTGTTCAGAATCAAATGCTTGGCCCCTAGGAAACTATTGGTACTGGATAGGAATGGAATCGAATGGCATAAAAAATTAAGCGTGAACAAGTATCTAATATTTAATTTTCATACAATTTGAATTAGAGTTTTAAATCTTAATTTGTGACTTTTCTAGCCGAAAATTTTTTTTTGGTCTCATACAAGCATTTGATCCGGAACATAAACAGGATCGATTGGCATCAAAAAATAATTGTCTAAAATTACCAATCTCTCGCATCCTGCATGTTTTTTCAAAAATCTGTAAACGCCAATTTCATTAATTTAAAATCGAAGGAAGGTCTTCTAAGATCATTTTCGCGTAGCTGCTCCGGATGCTACCAGATCCCTCACTGACCCAAAAAGATTTTCCACCCTGTACCAATATATATAAAATCTGTCGAATTAAGAACTCCCTTGTTTTTTAAAGTCGGTTAAAAAGTATACCAATAAACGCAGCAGTGTAGGTGTAAGGGATATTTCACCGGTACATCACTACGTGTTTCATTGTTAGTTAGCGGTCATAAATTATAATATACCACCCGCGGCTAATGTATGGAAATGAGTCGTTTCGTTGATGTATTGTGTTCCAATGAATATTGATTAGTTTTTAATAAGGGATGAGTTTCAATTTCCGAAATAGTCTAAATATGAAAAGGTCGGTTTTAATTTTACTTTTAACAGACTTTACAAAAAGAAGGAGGCTCTCAAGTTGATAATTTTTTTTTGTATGTATGTGATTCAATATCTCTAAGAACCGTGTGCCGATTTTCATTTTTTTTAATATAACGGGAGATGGTCCCGTTGGCACAAAGTCGGGGTCTTTGAGAAATCGGTTGAAGTTTGTTTTGAAATCATTTGGGTTTCCTTGTTTCTTTTAATTGGTGGCGTGTCGATGTTTCAAAATCATCGCTGAGATAATGAATAGAAGTCTAATAGTTCAGTATACACATGACTATAAAAAAATTGATCGGTAACTAGTGAATTGACATAAGGAGACTTTTAATTCAAACCGATTCAATAAACCTATGCAAATAACTACGCGACAATATAATTAGTAAGCTTTCATATTATTGAAAAAAAACTTTTTGCAAAGAGTTATCTGATCCAAAAAAACATAAAAATATTATTAATTCAATCATCATCATCACTTCGGCCGAAAGACGTCCACAGCTGGACATAGGCCTCCCTCAATTATTTCCACAATTACCACTTCTGCGCCACCCGCAAAATAAATTAGTATTTTTCCATACCTATTAATAATTTATTTCATTTCAGTAAGGGTATATTATCTTCTTTAGTTTGAAAAAAAATCACTTTGTAAATTATCCTGCCATTTCAATTGAAATTTACGACGGAACTTATTAGAAGGAACTTTCTGCAAATATTAAAACGTGACGCGAGAAAATTAATCACCTTTTTTCCGAGAGAAATTAAATTACAAGTGGCCGTCCAAGTCACGACGAAGAAAATCGTAAATTCTATCAAGAAGGATTTTCTACTGATTATAGAAATAAATTACTAAAGATACTAGGCAACTTATTTGATCCCACAGTTATAGCAATGTAGGTACTTAAAAGTGTGACTTATAAGCATTTCTTAAATAAATAAGACTACGCTCCCTACACTTTTCTCCATTTATATTTAATCTTTATTATTTATTTACAAAATGTTATAAAGGTAAACATTTAATTATAAATAAATTTCCTTAATAACATTACACCCTATTTTTTATTTCATGCCACTTAAAAAAAGACTTCGGTTTTATTTAAATTCCGCTCATAACATAAATCTCCCAAAAAAAAACAGTTCCAAAACACGGCTTACGTCTAAACGATAAAAAAAAAACTTACCCGTCTCCCGCCAAAACACTGACACTTCAACTTTTTAAACTTCGTGTTCCGGAGCGGTCCGAACTGTCGCGAGCGCGGAGCGTGCGGCCTCCGCGAGCACCGGGAGCGATATGAAATGAGCCACCCGTGTACTTACAGATACGGACAATACAATACGGACATGTTTCGGCCTTTCTTAAAGCCGTTTTTAGGCAGTATGGCTTAGTGCTTTCGCCTGTCCACAAAGACTAAAAATATAAAAAAAAATTAAAGCTGTTTTTAAAACAACATTTAGGGCTAATTATTCAATCCTCAAATAAACCTATCCGTTTGTTAAAATTATCGCCATCCTTTTCTAAAACCATCAGTCAAAAATGGACAGGGATAACATTTATTTGACAGCTAATTGAAAAATCAGTTCAACGTAATAATAAGGATGATGACTAATTGACTATAGTAGTTAAAATAAATTACTTTGCATTATGCGCGACCTACACGAATACCTACACGAAGAAGTTATTACTAAAATGTAGACTGCAGTAATTTATGTACAGAACTTCTATTAAATTTAACAAATTGGAAAGAACTTAAAAGAGTAGGTCATTTGGCACTGAACGAACGTGACGTATTTTTTTTTGTATTTGGTATAAAATTTCATAGTGACGATTGTTTTGACAGTTCAAAAATAGTACATTACTGCAAAAGCCGGGAAGTACTACTTGCAGGCCAAATAGATATATTATATACGTACATAAAATTTTTTGAAATGAGTTGGTACGTAATGTACGTAGGTAAGTAGTTATAGATTTCAATTTGCCGCCTTTTTTACTGACAGCGTTTGCTAGACAGAGTAGTATAGGTATGAATATTATACTCTGTTCTGTTCAACAATCCCTAGCAGTAGAAAAACGAGGCAAATTAAAAAAAATTGCACAAAGATTTGCCTGCCGTTCGAGGGGCCGCGCCGAGTGTGCCACTAAGAGGGATGGATATATAGTGAGCGTTGTTGCCATGCGAGAAAAATTACCCCATCATTTACCCTATTATATGAAACAATATTAAAATGTAATATCAAATATGTTTATTTAAGTGGAGTTTTAGTTTCTTAGTGTACCTTATTTTATTTTATTTACGAAATAGTATTTTAAACTGTCATAGATACGTAGCGTTTTTCAAGCAAAATATACATCTTTGCCGAATATCAATTAGATTGCATTTTAACGTATACCAACCGACAGTAGAATCCAAAAAAAAATGTAAGCAAATATGGCTGATATTCCATAGCATCTGACGTGTTTGAAACATATCGTGAAATACGTTCGCAGATATAATTTTAGGTTACCACTATAAATATCAATATTTTTTACTAAAAATGTATGTGAACTCTTTCAAGTTCGGAATAAAACTACGATTGTGTTTTAAAAGTGTTTTATTATGGAATAATGCAAGTTATTAGGATTGTTTACATTTTTTTGGATTCTACTGACGAATGGTGTTAACGGTTTGCGGACAGCTCATATTGACTAGCAAAGATGCATTATATACTTAAAAATAATACATTTTTTTACTTTTAGGTATACACTATCTTCTACCATCCCCGACTCTCAATTTCAACTCGTCAATAATGATATATTTAGTAACTTATCGACATTAAATTAAAAAATATATATATATCATCATCGATTTCATTAGAAGAATGAAAAATTACATGTACCTACTTACCACGAACAACATAGTAAATAAACCCTCGATTACCCAAACTAGTTTGGGCTAACTTATTCGGATAATTTAAATAGGATAAGGTAAAATAAAACGACAACGTATACCTATACAAATAACATTTAATTTACTCATAAATAATTAGAATTCTATGGAAAGAAAAAATCTGCAAGTGCACCATCGGGCCAAACCACTATTTATACATAATAATAATTTTACGAACGTGGGCAACTATCATTCTGAAATTACCCCAAAATTTTGGGTAATTATACCCTCCTTGCCCTGGCATCCCTCGAACAATAACAAAGTCACTGAATTATTTCCCTTTTCCGAGTTAATTATGGCCCAAATGCTTTCTAATGACTAGTATTTTTATCAGTTTACACTTTAAAATGGTTTGCTAACAGTTTCATTCAGAATTAGACTGAAAAACACTATATTTACCTGCGAAAGGTTATGTCAGCAATTTTTCGCTCGTTTCTACTTTTACAGCCTAGTACAGTCACCACACGGGATTGTTGAGCCACTTGCCACTGTTCGCAACTTGGTGGAATAATACAAATCGGGTTCCGAACTCTTATGAGGCTGGTATCACGACTTCGGCCGAACTCTGCTGACCAATGGGGCGGTCGTTGCTACGGTTAGCCAATGACCACTCGCGTATTCTTCAGAAGGTGACATTACCATGGTTACGTAATAACAAAAATGTTTAACCAATGATTGTTCGCTATTTTTCCGGAAGCTGACGTTACTATAGTTACGTTATAACATCCGCTTTAGACCTGGAGACGTCAATCCAACTTTAGAGCCCTGATGGTAATTTCGTTCACTTTCCTTTTAACGGCTGTCACTGACAGGTATTTTTTCAAAGTTAGAATTTCAGTCAGAAACTATCAAGTTTCTATTATACATTTTTATGGCTACTGACAGATTATAGGATTATGGGTAGATTGTCAAAGGTTACCTACCATATTTCTACAAAGGTTACATTACATAAGTTTTCCACTAACGTCAACTGAGCTGTAACGAATGATAATAAAGACAGCAATAGCATTTGTCTCTGTCAATGAAAAAAATAATTGAAAATTGCTCGATAACATGCCTATTTATATAAATATGAATGGAAAAAATACCTCGCCTATTAATATCAGATAAATCATGGCTTCCGATTTGAAGCAAATACAAATAAATTACTAAACGATTTTAGACTAATCTATGAAGAACTGTCGTTATCCAGTTTCCTCTAGGAACAACGACATCTAGCGTCTAATAATGGCCGATGACTAACCCTTGATTCTCGTAGACGAAGAAATTTTTATTATTTCAACTAGTTTTGACACACTGAAATTTTGACGCAACAAAGATTCGTATTTGACTGACATATCATCGGGGAACATCGGTCATGTCGCCATCGTGCCTACTAACCATACCTGGGATAACTGGGGGCAAGTTATAGGGATTTGATATCGATTAAAAAGATGTCGATATAATTATAATAAAATATGTGCTTATTGAACATTATCGATTACAGTACAGAGGTTCGATGTCATATCTGATATCGGGCCTCTTGTATGCAGATGTCATTTTAATCAAAATCACAATTTAAATATTGATATTTTAATATTAATTGTATATTTTGAAAACTAATTTAAAATAAACGTGTAACTACCCGTTTAAACTTATTTTTTATTTTAATTGAAGGTACTTACCTAATATTTATTTATGTCGAATAACATTTTGATGTTGTAATTTACTATAACATCGATATATTTTTAGTCGATAAAATATTTTGCTACATCACTTTCGTATAAATGCCCCGAGTTATCCCAGGTATGCTACTAACGAAAAATACCGAACCCATAATATTACACGACCAAATTGCATCCATTGCCAAGTGGCTCAACATTCCCATGTGGTGACTGTACTTCGCATCGCACCATATCTAGAAGATAAACACAGATGAAATTGTTCAAAATAAGCCTTGGGATAAGTTGTTTGTGTCCAATTTCACATTGGAAACATTTAATTTCACTCTCACCAGACGTAAGTGACGTATTCAACGCATTTGTCTGGCACATAGATGCTAAGTGCCACACAAAAAATAGTGGCACAGTGATAAGTACGGACGATTATTGTTCCTTTTCACTTCCACTAGTTAAAAGTTTAATAAGACCATCCCTTTCGTTCTTGCTATTATTATTACGTTGTCAAATCCATATTAATCCTACATTCATGCTGCCGTTAGAAAATTTGACTGACATACATTGGTGTTCCCATTTCTAACAAATAAGATTGGTAAAGTGACAGAAAAAGAAAAAGTAAAATTTTACTTTTATAATAATCTAAATACAAATAATTCTCCAACACATCACCTACCTACCGCTTCTGCAATGCAAAACGACTGTTTAAGGAGTTTATTTTTAACGGAAACTATACTATCGGTATAAAAACAGCGCAAGTGTCAATAAAGTGCAAATTCAACTCTATCGTCCTTTTATCATAATTATGTTTTTTTTACACTTCCTATTCGATATAATATGTAAGACAGGGTGTTTTGGAAGTTAATAGAAGTTGCCTGGTATATCGGCTTTTGTTAATTTCGAAAAAAAATTGTTTCGTTTTCTTACATAATAATTGTAATGGCAAGTGTGAGAGTACCTTAAGAATAAGATCTTATACTCAAAGGTGACTGACGGCACACGACAAAATAAGTAACATTAGGATGTAATAAAGGTTTCAATAGGTACACTTGTTCAATCATTATTGTCATTAAACTTATAAATTTTTAATAGTTTTACTAGTTTCTTAGAGAAATTCATTATTTTTTACCTAAATAAGCTTCCCTTTAATTTAACGGAATCAATAAAAACACGGTGTATATAACTAGATAACTTGGCCTAGGACTTTACTACATGACAGCAACTGTTTTTTTCTCTAATTTCCTTTCTAAGTTATAGTCTGGCAAACTAACATGTCAGTAGTAAAAGGTTGTAATACAATTTTTAGGCTACCACCACTTATCTTGCTTACATTTTATAATTTTGAAAGCCTATTCTACTGATAAGTTGACGTTCCAGACTTTATCATGAAATAATTTTGAATAAAAAAAACGTTAGTATAATTATACAGACTATGTTTTGTCCACGAAATAAAGTAGGTAGCCATCGTAAAATCAGTCTCCAGTGCTACACGATAGTTCCATGTACTGTAAGTAGTTAAAACCGCCATGGGACTGTAAATTGATTCTTCTGTTTTATGTTTAACAATACCAAATCCAAAAGCATTCGCTTAAAAGTCGTCAAAATCAAAATGACTTCAGATAATGCTTAATCTCCAAAAAAAGTGCAATCTTCCGAGACAATGTCAACAATGTTTCTTTTGAAAACTATAAATAATTTTTGATACGTGATTGACACATCATTATAGAATAGATATTGTAATTTAGTTAAAACCCATTGGGAATGCAAAATAGTAAAATAAGAAGAAACACTACTGAAATGCAGAAGTTTAAATAAAAGTCCATAAATATGGAGCATTGATATGGATGTAACTAAAGACCGAAGAGCTGGCGACTTCCTCGCACAACGCATCAGTATTGCGATACAGCGAGGAAATACCGCCAGCATCCTCGGTACAGTCGGTACAATGCCACAAGGGCCAATTTTAGATATAGGTTAGGTTAAGTAGATTAGTTAGATTTAATCTATGTACTTATTTAGGTCAAAAATAATCAATTTCTCTAAGATACCTACTACTCGTAGTACCTATCTTAACTCTTACTGTTATTGAGTTATTAAAAAAATAAGTTTAATGACTGAACAAGTGTATTGCAACCTTTATTAAGTACATCCTAATGCTACTTAAATTAGCTTGTTAAATTTAACGGAATTTAAAAAACACGGTGTATAGGTATATCTATATATATAAAAGAAGAAGCTCCCTTATAAAGATGCACGCACAGCCTAAACCCCTGGTCCTATAGACTCCAAATTTGGCACATAGGTTCCTTTTATGATGTAGACGAGCACTAAGAAAGGATTTTACAAAATTCACCTTCTAAGGGGTTGAAATGGGGGTCCAAAGTTTGTATGGCGAAATAAGATTAGTTGAACTATTTGATCCGAAACTTCGCAAGAGTATTCTTTAAAGTAATTGAGTAAAGGAATGTTTAAGGTTTTTTGAAAATTCAACCCCTGAAAAAGTTAAAAAGGGTGACGAAGTGAAAGAATCAAGACGGGTAGGTATCGTTTTTATACTTTATCGAGTCGTAGATCACGAAAACAATAACGATTTTAAAATTTAACGCGGCGGACATGAAATACTATGTACACGGTTATGGTGTTATGGGGTAAATTTCGAAAAATATCAATATAATTTTATTATTTATTTATATATCATGTTCATTTATGGTTCTAGAGATTCCAAATATAGTGCGTAGGTTTCTTTGAGGGTGTAGGGAAGCTCTAAAAATGGTTAGGTCAAAATCCACTCCCTAGGGGGTGCGATAGGGGTCCAGGGTTTGTATGGCGAAACTTGATCAATTAAAATACCTATTTCATCCCAAATTTCACAGGAGTATCCCTAAACATAAATGAGTAAAGACGTGTTTTAAGTTTTTGAGAAATCAATCCTTGAATGTTGTAAAAAGGGCAAACAGTAAAAATCAACATGGATATCGATTCCACGGTTTATCAAGTCATTGTTCACGAAAACAATAACGATTTTAAAATCTAACAAGGCGGACGTGTAACACCGCTTACCCTGTTATGGGATGGAATTTGATAATCTATCTATCTATATACATAAAAGAAGAAGCTCCCTGACAAAGATCCACGCACAGCCTAAACCCCTGGTCCTGGAGATAATAAAGTTCTTCATATGGAATTTTAAGTCAAAATTGCAAGAAAAGTTCGCCATCTTGAATTCAGGCATTAAGTTTAATACGACCGTGATAAAAATTTAAAGAACGCAGCCGAACCACGGGTAAAAGCACCATCCGCCACACTTAAATCGGTTAAGGCAAACGCGCGATAATCGCGGGAAAACATTAACACGCAGTGAATAGATGTTAGTACGCGGGCGAAGCCGCGGGTAACTGCTAGTAAATTATAAACCACATCGTCCGAGAAGAAAGGCAAAGCCGTTCTTTTCAATAAATACAATGTAAAAGGATGGTTTCAAGTAAAAAAATAATAATTATACGGCAGTGGCTACTTTATTTCATGGACAAAGCTTAGGAAAACTTGTGTGGAAAATGAATATTTATAGGATTTGTAGACATCCAGTGCTAATAATGTGTGTATATGTACCCTTCTGTATGTCAGGTCAAAATATAAATTCATTACAAAACCGGCGAAAACTTAAGGAGCACTTGCCATTTAGATAGCGAGTGCACAAATATTAGGTGTCTGTGGAGTGGCGAAACTATAAAAGAATAAATTTCCATGCCATTTGAAAAACTATTTTCCCCCGTGACTTTCTCATTCTGAAGAATAAAACTGTAGATTTCCAGCTTCAATGTTGCTCATTGATACAGATTTCGAGTCTAGTCGGGTACGTGTAGGATTTTAGGTACGAGCCTTCACTAGGTACTTTGCTCGTACTTATCTTTTGCTCTCTTTAATTTGTCAATGTGTTCTCTGTAATTTTGATGTCCTCTCCTGCCTTATTATGTTACTTTTGGTTAATGTACCTATCGTGTATTCTGGTTGCCCTGAAAACCACAACCAGCGCCATGGCTAAAACTTTAGCTAGCGGCATATGCTGAGTGGCATCCATTTTGGTGTTGTTTTAATTTAAGTTTACCTTTTTATATAGAATTCATTTATTTGAATTCTATTCTATTCTATTCTAATCCCGGGATTCCTTGCCTTAAGCTCTATCTGCCAAATGGTTATAATTTCACACAGACAAGTACTTACGTCCTTTTGGAGCGGGGTATCATACGAGCCATGTGGTATCCCCCACGAGGTGTCAAGTCCAGCTTACGCTCTCATTTGTTTTTTTACCCGTCGCGCACGAATGTCATGAATGTAAGTATTAAGGTGCATGCAGACCAAAAGAGCATTCGCTGTTCTATCCCCCTACTCTACGAAATTCGATCGTTACACAAAACGTGATTGGTTGATTTCGTAAACGGGGTAGTACAGCGAATGCTCTTTTGGTTTGAACGCACCTTAAGTTTTAGTCGTGGTTACTGAGGCCTACCGCGGACCACATTTGACATGTTGCCATTCTCTTGCACTTGGGAATTCGGATATATGCGCGAAAGGGAGGCAACACGTCTATTAGGTTCGAAAGAGTGATTCTGAATAGAAAATATAGAAATCATATAAAAAATACGTAAGGGGGTCATTTGCAGAAAAAGTGTAGCTTTTAATTTTTGCATGCGATCATGGACTGTAATACACCATTTAAGGGTCTCACCAAACTAGTCGACGCCGTTTCGGCTAATCGCGTACGGAAAAAGCTTTATGTCAACGCAATAAGAGCGAGGACATCGTAAATCGGCTCGGCCCGCGCGAAACGACGTCTTTCGACGGGAAAACGGCGTTTTGCCGTAAAGCTGTTCGCATTCGTACGACCCCGTTTGCAGCCTAACGCACACGTTCGCATTCCTAAATCTCCTAATACCGCCGTACGGTGCCGGAAAGAGTTGAACGGCTCCGATCACGGCCGAGTACCTACGATAAGGACCGGTCAGAGCTGGCGGAAGCCGATCAGCGTCTTCGACGGCCGAACATAGCTGACGACGGCCGAAAAGAGCCGATGACGGCCGAAGTAGCTACTGATGCGTTTGTATTTATTCATTTGAATTATTACCCACATTAAAATCTGCAATGGATCTGACAACACGAAGTAATACTGTCGTAATCATACACGTCTGTTCAATTTCAAACTAGTTACTAACAACTAGTCTCCAAAAATGAGATTTACGATTGCCGATCACCCGCTGTCCTATCTATCTGTTCGTCGGACTCAGCGGCTGTACGCGTGCTGTCTGACGTCTCGACGGCAGGACGGAGCACGGGAGAGCCGACCGCCGCTTTACAACTGTTGCGGTAGCAAATCGCAGCCGATCGAGCGTTTCGGCGGCCGTAAGGAGGTTGAGACTGCTTAACGCAGGTGTTCAGCCGCGGAGACGGTCGATCGGCTAAATGCGAATAGTGTGGTGTAAAACACTCGGCGAAAGCCGACTCCGCGTCGATTGGTTTGGTGAGACCCTTACTCGGCATCGTGCGTACTTTTCAGTTATGAAACAAAAAAAGTATGTCTCTAATGTCACGAAAATAAGAAGTATGTAAATTCAGATTACTCAGTTTAGTTACTCCCATACTAAATGTATGAAACGAAATGTAACGAAACTGATAAAAAAAACTCAAATTCGTTACAGACTATTTCATACCTTTAGTACCTATGTGAGAAATCTCAATTTACGTACCTACTTATTTTCGTGACATTAGAGACGTACTTTTTTTGTTTCATAACTGAAAAGTACGCACGATGCCGAGTAAAATGGTGTATTACAGTCCATGATGACATATAAAAATTAAAAGGTACACTTTTTCTGCAAATGACCGAATTTCAAAAAGTGGAGGGACAACTTTGAACAAAATTACCCATATAACTTGATTATAATGCTAACACAAATTTGTTCTAATATTACAAGACGTTTTACCTGAAAATTAAAAAAAATATGAAAACACTTAACGAAACAACCACTCACAAAAAAAATGAAAAAAAAAACCTTAGTCTTACTTTTGCTATGTTTTATTTCACTGGCAATGTTGAAAAATATAAAAAATGCAAAAGAAAATGTAATTATGCTCTGTCTAGCAACCGCTGTCAGTAAAAAAATAGCGGCAATTTAAAATTTCCTATAGGAAGTGAACTCTTCGCGCATGCATTTTTCGAATTTGCCGCCTTCTACTATCAGCAATTACTAGACAGAATATACAGACATATTTTCTTTTTGTTTATTTTGAAATCCAGAATGCATGGTTAAAAATAATTAAAAACTTTCGTAATGCTTGCGAGCATCCTATATTGGTTTGTTAGTTTACACGCACGATTATATTGATTGTCAAACGCAGTTGCTCCGATTTCAATCACAGTGATTGACATTTGTAAGATTAATACTGTCAATTGTTCACTACAGAGGGCGTTTGACGTAGGTTCAACTAGCAAGTTGTTGTGTACTGAGCTTCCACCGTAACTGTCTCTGTCACTCCTATTACGCCTCAATGTGAATGACAGAGATAGCTCCCTCGATGGTGGCGATAGCAGTATCGGTATCAATAATTGCAGCACAGGTACAGTCAACACTATAATGTCGTCTACCACTTTTCGACTGCAATGTTTAAATTTAGATTACGTTTATATAAATATGTGTCATTAAACTCATTTACATCGAGTTAGCTACTTCACTATAGTTAAGTCATTATTAGGGTTAGGAATTTTGGTGGCATTAGGTGAACAGAGAACAGTGGAGTCGTTGCTCAAATTGTTTATGATTGATTGAATAATTAATTAATCAAAAATAATACAAGAATATATTCTTTTTAACAGGGTTTCGCCCATTTTAAGTATTAAATAATTTTATTGTATTAATATTTGACTACCTATGAAATGAAGTTCAATAATTTTTTTTATAATAAAGCTTATGATTATTATATAATATTTATGGGCTTCGAGAAAACTAGAACCATGAAAATCAAATAAAATATTTTCTCATTTATCAACACTTTTATTGAAAATTAATATTTTTGTAGATTCTCAAAAATAAAATTCATGTTATTTATTTAAATTCATTGATAAATCCAGCTTGAACTAAACACTATTTCGTTATTATTTTATAAGTTAATCATTTATTCAAGTAAAAAAGTTTTTAACATCGACTCCACTGCTCTCTGTTCCATAAATGCCACCAAAATCCTAACCCTAGTCATTATACAAAGATGTAAGTAACTATAAATAATGAATTTGATCAAGCACGTGCCAGCTAATAAACATCAATGAGAGACGGGTGCCCGTCTCTTCGCATAATGTTCATTGTGCAGAAAATGTTTTGGCCGAAACATTTGGCATATTGTTGAATGGCATAATAATCGTTTCGCCGAATTATTTTTATGCATACACATATTGAAGTCCTAAAGTATGTTTTTCCGAATATTCGTATGCCGATTTTTAAATTATCTAAAATGTAATATTACTAATATTGATTGTCATAAAAAATATTTCGCATTACTATTAGAGTGGCTAAAATAACAGCACTAGTCTTTTAAACTAACTTAAACTACATTAATATTAAGTTGTCACGTCTATCAAATGGAATAAGCTATTTGTAGATAACCTGATTGCAGAAAAACGAGAGGGGCAGAACCGATACGGTTAAGTTAGGTTAAAACATTAATCTTAGACATTTTACAATACAAATACTAGGTCTGCTCCAGCTGCTAGGAGAAAGACCAAATAAGGGGGGACGGGGGGGGGCGAAGCCCCTCGCATGAAAAAGAAAAACATTCCAAAATCATGTGATCCACCTGGATAGGTTCGTTAGGTATCTTTTGTCCCTTAGAGCGGAAATAGGAGCCCCGCTAGGGGCTCCGTCGACATGTTGGCGGATCGTATTTCATTTTAGTAGGCGTTATGTTTAGCAGCAATTTTAGAATGTACAATATTAGGATCATCAAACATATGCATAATACAATTTCGGCAAAGGAATCTTAGACACAATAAGCATTAGGATGAATAATGTTTCGGACAGACGACTTTAGGCACAAAAACTTCGACACATGAAAAATATGCGAAACAATAATTCGGCGAAACAATTTTCGGCGTAAAATTCTTATGCGACATACCTAATATTCGGAACAATACTTTTATGCGGTTCGATATAGACCCATGAGAGACCTCAGAATCTGCACTTCGTTTCACATTTTCTTAAACACTGGAGTGCTGAGCGGTCGACTCCCGGCCGATTCAAAAAGTCCCCGAGTGCCGAGCGGTCGACTCCCGGCCGATCTGAAAAATCCCCAAGTGCCAAGCGGCCGTCTCCCGGCCGATTCGTTATTGCGTATTTGGCGTGAAAATTTAAAGTTTGTGCGCACATTTAAGTTGCGTTATTTCTAAAAATATATCACCGAAGACATAAAAAATCTGTCTATATTTAAAATTAAGTGTATTTAATATAAATATTAGCAGACATTCCTCAGTTTAAAAGCATTTGATAGCAGTGCATTCGTCAAATATTTGATACCCGGTAAATTATGATTTTAACCGTTTATTTCTATAAAAAATGTTATGCGATTTAAATATAATATGCTTAACTAAGTGATAAGCAATTTACAATCGTTTAATCATCCATTTATTACATTTTAACATATTTATTTCATAGTTTATTACAAAGATTTGGGTTATGAACAGGTTTGTTTTAGAGAAATCGGGCATTTATTAATGTATATGTAACACTACTAGCCCCAAATTAGATATAAATAGCTGGGTTATCTATTTGGTAACTTAAATATATAATAATTTATTTAAAAACTCGATCACATTTCATTAAAAAATGTCGTCGTTGATATCGGGACCCATGTTTCAAGGTCGCGACCGTGGCCATTTTTTTTCATTTCAAATGAAGATAGAATAGTATGGATAAGACTTCGGTTTTTGGATTTAATACTTATTTCGGTTAATTTGGTTGGCTAAATACTTTTACATGTACAGACAGTGACTTTTCCGCACTAGTGCGGAAATTAATTACATTAGGAATTTTCTTATAATGCGTTGTAGAATGGTATAATGTTAGTGTCGAAATGTAGGTCATTTTCCCTACTCGTGTCGGTTTCAGGCACTTGTTCAGACACTATTATTATAAATGGCTATTTTTCACGTCTATGTTTATTTGCTATGCTGTAGTTATAAATTTAAGATATGCAGGAGCGAGAGGAAGAGTCTCAGATGTACTTGGTGGTCGAGGATGTAACAGGTCCAACAATCCCTTTTGGTGATAAAAGGCGGCATTTTCAAATTTTGTAAGGGCAGACCACTCAGCACCTACATTTGTGAGTGAGTTTAGTGAAACGTCCCACTTTGTCGTTTGCCATAAAGCCGCTTTGTCAGTTTATTCATATGAAGATACAAAGAAACCTCGTCTTTATGGTAAGCGACAAAGTGGGACGTTTTACTAAAAACTAACACATTCTACTTCCACGAATTGTTGAACAGAGTATATTGTCGTCGCTAAGTCCCACAACACAAGCATCAGGTAATTTACCTTACCATAGGACTAGGTCGTTTTGTGTAAGATTTTCCAATGACATTTATTTATGAAATATAACTATGAAAAACGGATAAACTCACGTATATTAACTAACTTTAACTTCATTCCGACGTCATCCGCAGACCACGAACCCTGTAGGTAAAGTTTTCGAAACGTCGGAATGAAGTTAAAGTAAGTTAATATACGCGAGTTTATCCGATTTTCATAGTTTTATTTCATGTGTAATCCTCGCCGTAACCGAAGAAAATGTATTGACTTTGAAATATTATTTCTATTGAATAATGTACATGGAGAGCTCATCATAGATTTGTTTGAATCTAAGTAGTCATAATTATATTAGAACAAATCAGAAGTCGTATCCACACTAATATAGTCCTGGTGAAATGTAATCATTTTGACAATTTTTGTGTATTTTTGAAGCGATTTAGTATTAAAAGTTTTAATGCTAAGGTATCGTATTTATACATTTTTGGGATGTTATTAAATATAGTTTTTAATCCTGTACATTACAAATCAAACACATGTTGAAAATATATACTTATTTTGAAACAATCTACGAGTCATCTTTCTACCTCAGTTTTTGAATGTCGTATTAATCGACAAATTTTATTTACAAAACCATTAGTTTTCCTTCAGACGCCGAAGTGAACACATTTTCCATGAGGCATTATGCAAAATAAATACAAAATTTGAAACTAATAATCAATATATGATTACAAAACAAATTTTTGAAGTTTACTCTGTGTTTGACTGATGTTGTACGAAAATAATTTTCGACGTAACATTTACGTGCTTGTTATGTGTAAAAGCTTTATGCAAGGGTATCATTTTACTTTCTTTTCTTGTTTGTAAATGTATGTTGCTACAAATAAACCTATTTTTTTTCTCAAATCAATGCCGTATTTTATATTACTAGTGTCTTCTACACAAAAATCGCGAAAATGTTTGCTCGGCCTACGTTCAACGAGGACTAGCAAATTACACTTTTACCAAAAATATATGTTTGTTAACGGAATTAATAGCCTATTTCATACTTATTATAACGCTGTGCGTTTTTTATATAAGCTTCATACAATAACACACAATAGGTAATCGTTAAGTTTGTAACTCCCGCCAATTTCTCGTTGACCACCCGTCGGACCCCCTGGCACTTGACTATTTTTCGCGCAAAATGGCGCCGCCACCTGACAGCTTTTTGACGTAACGGTCCTGCCACCCGAAGGGTTAATAGGCATGATGTGATGACTGGCAAGTCAAATCAGTATCTTTTTTCGAACTGTCGAAACGATCACCACTATGAAATTTTATGTGAAATACTCAAAAGTGACGTCACGTTTGAGTACAATCGACAACACAGCCGTGGGTAGAGACAAAGTGCCAGAAATATGTATACACACCTTTATGTCCAGGCAATAAAGTTCTGTTTACATATTTTTGGCATTTTGCCTGTGTCCACAGATGTGTTGTTGATTGTACAGCCAAATGACCTACTCTTTTAAGTTCTTTTCAATTTATTAAATAGATGTTCTGTACAAAAATTACTACAATCCACATCTTAGTAATAATTTCTTCGTGTATTATGTCGTGCATAATGTTAATTAATTTATTTGAACTACAGTCATCATCCCTATTTGCCTGAATATAATTATCTGTAAAGCCTATACAAACTCTTTTGTGAAATAAATATTTTTTAAGGTAACAGTAAAATTTTTGAACTTCAGCAAAATATCCAAGAGTTACATTTAAGACCAAAAATTTAACAACAAAAATCATTCACTTGATTAATTAGCACTAGAATGCGATCAAAACCTAACATATATTAACGCTTCATCCTCGTATAAATTTAAATCAATCCTTTCCATTCATTTAATGATATCAATCTTTAGCATTTTAAAATGTACAATCACTTTCCTGTTCCTTTTTACATTTTGTCATTTTGATTAAAATTCCGATGTTTCTTAATTTCAATAGCTTCACGTACTTTTCGGCTATGATGTATACGCTCGGTTGAGAGGACTTTCGGGTTATGGAGCTCAATCCAGTGGTTAGGTCCGGACTCCAACAAATGCTCGGCCACAGCAGACTTATTCGTTTGACGCTTTTTAACAGCCGTGATATGTTCCTTGACCCTTTCCGCTATGGTGCGTTTGGTTTCCCCAATATAGGAACTACCACAGCTACAATCGATTTTATAAACGCCCGGTGTGTGGTAAGGTAAAACATCCTTAGGCGACCTTAGATGCCCTGCCACCTTTGATAACGGCATGTAAACGGTTAAAATATGAGTGATAATCGTGAAAGTTTAAATCAATATATAATTCAGTATTTTCAATGATTGCTTACTAATGAATCTTAATATTCTAATGATTACTATACTTACAAAATGTATGAATTATAATTGTTTCTATTCCATTTTCAAACTAATATTTCATTCAAATGGCTCTTTAGGAGCAACTGTCGCAAAACTTACGCGGAACTTGCGCGAAATCGTTAAGCTAGAGAATATTTTTCAAAACTTTTACTGTGCTCAAACTTAATTCTTGCTAATGCTTTTACCAAAAGCTTCGGAGGTTCAACTCGTAAGTAAAAGCTTGTGTCGGCAAACAAACTGGGTTGTTTGTAAGAAGTTTGTTGCTGTACATAGGGTTGCCAGTGTCAGGGTAATGTCCGGGTTTTCACAGTTCTGTCCGGCGATGACGTTCGAACGATTGCGGGACACTTCTGGATTTGATCCGGACGGCGAACATTAACATCTATGTATAATAAATCACTTTGCTCAAACTTGGTACGGAAACTTGGTTGATGTTACTTTAAACTAAGCCCAAAAATACTACGTATCCGGTGTCATGTGCTAAGATGATATGTAAAGTAGGGTGGATCGTTTTTTTTATTTTCGGATAATCATAAAATAATCTTTACGAATCGATACTATGCGGCTAGAAACACAAAAAATATTATGACCATTTTTGGATATTTTATCCTTATGGACCCCATATAGAAGCCCGAAGATCAGCCTTATTTTTAAGGTTTTTTTAAGAAAACTCGGATGAGCAAGGATATTTTCTGTTTTAATTTTATGGATAAACAAAATAAGAGTGTTTTTCATGAATTTAAGGTTTGTGTGATTTAATTATATGAAAATTGTTCGCAGTATCTCCAAAAAATAATTTTCAACTTTGAGGCTCTTGGGGCAGTACTTTCCGAATGATTATCGGAAAAAGATATATTGTTGAAAAAGTTACTTTTTAGACAGGTTATTCCTATACGTGGCCCGTATCAGAAAATCCTGAAAAAAATTTTGGTCCATACCATATTGGATTTTTGGAACCGCGCGCCAATAGAATGATAGTCGTAAAAAGTAACATTCTTTAACAATATACCTTTTTCCGATATTCTGGCTAATACTGCCCCAAGAGCCTCAAAGTTGAAAACCAGTGTTTGCCGATACTGGTTATAATTTTCATATAATTAAATTGTGCAAATTCTAAATTTATGACAAATAATGTTATTTTGTTTCTACATAAAAATAAAACCGAAAATATTCACGAACTACTGACATTTCTTAAAAAAACCTTAAAAATAGAGTCGATTTTTGGGCATATAAATGAAGTACAAAATAAAAGTAAATCCAAAAATGATCATAATATTTTTTGTTTCTCTAGCCACGAAGTATCGATCCATAAAGATTATTTTATGAATTTCCGAAAATAAAAAAATTGATCCACCCTAATGTAAAGAGATTTCATAGACCTGCAAACAAACTTTCTTTTGTTTTGAAACGTCAAATTGTGACACTACACTTGTGTAGTCTTGATGTTTTTTTTATTGGGAGCATTTGACAACTAGGCCATCAGCTCAAATGCATAAAACATACAATTAGGTATTCTACACAATTTCAATCTTTTATCTAATACAACAAGTCTTGACATTCAGTCACAGAAAAAGAAGCCCCTTAGATCTAATGTCGATCAATGTAATTGACATCAATCAATGAGACCAGGTAAAAGATTAAAATTAAAGTTGGGCGCGAAAAAAAAAGGTTTTTATATTTTTTATATTATACGACACTGTACTAGGTACAAATTAACCCTTAAATACATGACCTTGACAAAGTTGTATTCAAATTTGAATTCTGACATGCTGTCATAGAGTCAAGAATACATGATGCATATATACATCACTATGCATTTAAGGGTTAAATAGCGTGGTTCAGTGAAATCAGTCCGTTTTATTTCATCGCAAGTTTGAGAAAAGCACATACAAATATAAGCGACAAACAAGGTTCCAGGCCGCGTATCTCTATAAATATATCTACTATGCCTGTAACCCTTCGTTTCCCGTCTTCTATAGTAATGTACTGTACTATTGAAATTAGTAAATTTCGAGGATTTGTCTTTATCACCCCAGCGAAGATGTCATTAGAGTGTTTGAGAATCATATCAGATCGATCATTTGAGAATCTATCTGTCAGATAAGTAAACGCTAGCTATAATACTCTTTGCGGAAAATACATATAAAGGTCTGTCAGCGAGGCACGCTCATATATCTCACGTGATTTCACTTTCCAAATACACTATATGTCCGGCTTTTTGGTTTTAAGTCCTGGCAATCCTATCTGTACACAGAGCTGTGTTAAAATGGCGTATCTAATTAGGAAATGTACGGCAGTTACGACCTTCTTCAATTACAGTCAAACTTACATGTTTGTAGTGTGATTGGGATCACAAAGATTCATTAGGATTTTTGTGATTAAGTTTCTGCGGAGTGCGAAGTTGTGGGCAGATAATGGACAAATAATGATCACAAGTTAGAGGCGCTTTTGCCACAAAACTATTTAACGCCTGGGTCGCGTTTTATAAAGTTACAATTTACAAGGTCCAGGTCACCTAGTCCGAATTTCTGAGGTAAGATACATAAAAAAATATACAGTTGAATTGAGAACCTCCTCTTTTTTAAACTCTGTTGAAAATCAATCAAATCGGAGCCGGAGAGTTAGGTACCCTTCCTTGTAACTCTTGTAAGCCAACTACTAAACTGCTCTGGGTGCTTAGACAAGTTGCCAATCGCTAACGCTTAATCGTCAATCCTAAACGAAAGGCAGCTACTTGTCTTTGTCACACTAATACAAAAGAGTGACAAAGAGGGAAAACTACGATACGCTACTAAGCGTTAGGGATTGTCAACTTGTCTAAGCACCCTGGAAACAGTATCCCAGCCAGCAGAACATGATCGACAATACCTTATTTGCGCACCTGGCAGGTAATTAAATGCCGGATCAGGAATCCCGGTTTTACGCAAACGTTTTCCGTGTCGTACTACGGATTACGAGTATCCGCGGTTGATTCGCTATTTGTTTGTTCATGTTGTTTTTGCTTTGGTTTACGGGTTTTGCTCGAGTTCAAATTCATATTGATTCCGTACGTGCCGAAAAAGTATGCAGGGCTAAAGACTGTATTGACTTATGTAAATACTTTTATTTATGTGACGAAGACAGACAGAGCTCTCAGCCCACCTGATGGAAAGCAGGAACTGAGGCCCATGGACTTGGTGATCAAAAATCACCTATGCGCGGCCTTGCCTCTATCTATACTCTGTTTGGTTTGGTGTTTAAAAAAAGGAACACAATCTTGCAAAACCTTTTTATTGAAAACTACGACTAGAATATAAGTTTTCGCAAATATACATAATATAACATAACATACAGTGATTTACATTGTTTTTGATTCACTAAGTACGTAGTTTGGATTTTTATATGTATTTTTAAATAAAAAGATATTGCAAGATTGTTTACCTTTTTTTAAACACCAAACCAAACAGAGTATAAGCCAGTAATTTTATACCGACTATCTTATAGGGAATGCAAACCGGTTTTGGAAAGAATGGAATAACCGGTTAATAACCGGTTATTCCTCGTAATCTCATACAAATAAAAACCGGTTTGTACGCCCTACTATCTTACCCCCAAACCGGAACACAGTATACAACTTCATGTAGTCGTAATAAAACATATTACGTTTGTTATCGTTTCATTTAATTTTAAAAAACGACCAAGATTATGTCGGGCTCAGTATAGGTTTCCGTAGTTATTCAAACACGAGTGTAGTTGAGCCGTATATATTCAAAATAGATTTATTTTAAAGTTGATAATTTATTCATATTTTTCGGACCTGTGGATCAAAAGTTGTGGCTTTTTTTTATTCAGGAGCAAATATTGACTTAAAAGATAAATCTTATGGCACTCTTTTTCTTTTTCAAATACTTATTCATCAATACCGCTGACTAGGATGTCATGAAAAAAAAAACAGTCGCACTTTACGTCTACATTTTATTCACTTAATTTTTACTACTAACGGTCACTGAGGCATACTGTAGACAGACAGACCGACAGACAGACAGACGGACATGGATTGTAATGTGATATTATGTGAGTCATAAGATTATGCATTGTAATTTTCCAAATGTGTTTTAGGTGATTTATTACTCATTACTCCAAGCGTTGAACGTTTAAGGTAAAATCAAAAATATACAATGTATTTATGTACCTACTCGTACATGCCACGAAATAATATAGTAAGCATTATTAATACCGGGTGTATGGGGGATGAGTTACTCACGTCCGCAGGAATCGCCACTAATCACCCTGCACGTGTCCCCCGGGTGGCGCTAATCGAGTAACAAACCTTGGAAAAATAGCCTCACAGCACGATAACTGAGTCGCTACTACTACGAATACGAATTGGATATGAAGAAGATAAAAGCAAAAAATGCTGCTAACAGCCCCCCCTCCGAGATAAATATTGGGCCTTATTTACGAATCTGCCAGCTGAACATTGAAGGGATCAGTTTGGCTAAGTGCGAAGTACTGCACAAAATGCTGACGAAACAACGCGTGGATGTCTTATTGCTAGAAGAGACGCACACTAAAGATATGCATGATCTAGATTCCAGAGGAAAAATCCCGGGATTCTCCATCGTCGTCGCACTAAACCACGCAAAATATGGGATTGCCACATACGTTAGGGAGGGCCTCACGAACATCTCAATCCTGCCCACAACCATCGATGCAGGTAACTATTATATGACACATCCCGCGGGGATATAGAAAAACTTATATCCCAGGGTGGAGTAAAGCGAGTGAGGAGCTCTACCAAAAATACAAACTTAGTGAAGACCAAGAAATTGGACGCCACTTGCTAGATTCGCTAGATAATGAACGAAGAAGCAAATGGATGAACACTGTTGAAGGAATGTACTTTAAAACCTCAAGTAGGAAAGCTTGGAGAGTGCTTAACAAACTTACGGGCAAATCAGGTTCCAAAAACGTATGCATATCGCAACAACTGACTGATTCAGTAGCCAATCAAATTGTAGAAACGTCACGCGTAAAAGGAGATCGATCTCATACCAAGACCATAAAGAAACTTGCTCAAAACGTAAGAAAAAGCCTCCCCATAGACGACGCCATCTCGAGACCCTTCACAGTTGCAGAAACAACTCACGCCATTAAACTCCTCAAGTCGGGAAAGGCAGCTGGCCAGGATGGAATTTACAACGAATTTATAAAAAATTTGGGACCCAACTGTAAAAAATGGCTAACATCGTTCTATGCCGATATACTGGTTAGAAACAAACTGCCACCTACTTTTAACCACGCCAAAATAATAGCCATCCTCAAACCAAATAAGCCACCAGAAGAGCCAAAAAGTTATAGACCAATAGCCCTTCTTAGCTCTCTGTATAAACTCTTGGAAAAGATGCTGTCTAATAGAATCACCCCCTTTATCGACAAACTCGTTCCCGTGGAGCAGGCGGGTTTCAGGAAGGGTAGGAACTGTACAGACCAAGTTCTATCTCTCACAACACATATTGAGACGGGCTTCCAGAAGCAACTAAAAACTGTAGCTGTCTTTGTGGATCTCTCTGCAGCCTACGACACAGTATGGCGCCACGGCCTTCTTTTAAAATTAATGAAAGCTGTCCCTTGTCGAAGAATCACTAGCCTGATAAACAACATGCTAAGCGACAGGCAATTTATTGTGCATCTAGGAGATAAGCAAAGTCGCCCCAAGAAACTCCACAACGGCCTTCCGCAGGGTTCTACCTTGGCCCCCCTACTGTTTAATCTCTACACACATGATCTCCCTGAGACTGTATCCAGAAAATTTGTGTACGCCGACGATATAGCTTTGACCCACCAACATAGCACTTTTAAAGTTTCGGAAACACAACTTACAATAGACTTGAAACTGCTAAACGATTACTTTAGAAAGTGGAAACTGGTGCCAAATGCCGGTAAAACAGAAATCTCTTCTTTCCACCTAAATAATAAACAGGCTTCATATAATCCCTCAGTCGATTTTGACGGCAAAACTCTCGTACACAACCCCCAGCCAAAATATCTCGGGGTTACCCTAGACCGCTCGCTCACATATTGCTCCCATCTTAGTAAACTGAGCAAGAAACTAGGGACCCGCAACAACATCCTGCATAAACTGACTGGAACATCATGGGGAGCCAGCGCTGACGTGCTCCGGACGACAGGCCTCAGTTTGGTTTATTCCGCCGGTGAATATTGCGCACCTGTGTGGCTCAATAGTGCGCATGCGGAGAAGGTTGATGTGGAGCTACGGAAAACCATGCGCTGCATAACCGGAACCTTACAGTCGACTCCAACCCAATGGCTTCCCACTCTGAGCCATATACCGCCACCCCACCTTAGAAGACAGCACGCCCTACTTCAGGAAGCAAACAAAATTGCTGCTAACCCGGAACTGCCAATCTTCGCAGAGTTTTCCAACCCCCCTAGGCAACGCTTAAAATCCCGACATCCGCCATACAGCACGGCACAGGAACTTAAAAAGCGGAGCTTCAACATCAAGGACAAATGGAGAGAGGAATGGACTGCCAACCTGCCTAAGGGAGCCCACCCAGGCTACGACCCCACCCACAAAGCCCGCGGGTTTTCAGCCCCGAGACGGGAATGGTGTCAATTAAATAGACTTCGCACTGGGCACGGCAGATCCGGAGAGTTCATGTTCAAATGTGGCTGGCGGGATACCCCTAATTGCGATTGTGGAGCACCTATACAGTCGATCTATCACATTGTTCAAGAGTGCCCAAAAAGGAGATACAGTGGAGACCCTCTGGACCTATTAACGTTAAGTGAAAACGCAGCCCGATGGGTGGAGAACTTAGATATTAATTTGTAATTCTTTAATAGCGACCAAGTTATGTAATGCCATACGAATAAAAAAATAAAAAAAAATACCGGGTGTTTTTCTTCATATGCTATAAATTTAAGGGAAGCTTATTTAGATCAAATATAAGTAATTTCTCTAAGAAACTAGTGTTTTAACACTTACTGTTATTGAGTAATTAAAAAATAAGTTTAATGACTGAATAAGTGTATATTGCAACCTTTATTACATCCTAAGGTTACTTATTTTGACATGTGCCGTCAGTCACCTGAGATTAACTTTTATTTTATTCTTAAAGTTCACTCACACTTTCCATTTCATTTATTATGTATGAAAACAAAAAAAAAATTTATCGAATTTTCCAAAAGCCGATTTACCAGACAACTTCTATTAATGTCCCAAGTAATCTGTCTAATCAATTTGAAATAGGTTAGCCGATTTTTTGTAAAACCAATAGATAACGTTTTTATTGCAGCATATTTTAAATATATTTTGAATTTCCCTCGGGCGCACTGCATATTTGCGTATAAAGACTAAACTTTATGATAACTATCTGGTGTTTTTAATAATATTTATGTAAATAAATGCATAGATAGAAAGCGGTATCAAACATAATTTGTTTGTATTGCCTTATTTTAAACAGAAAGCTTAGTGCAAATTTATCATTTAACGCTTATGTATCACTACATAGTATAAAATAAAGTCACTTTTTCTGTCCCTATGTCCCTTTGTACGCTTAAATCATTAAAACTACGCAACGGATTTTGATGATTTTTTAAAAATAGGTATCGAGTAATTCAAGAGGAAGGTTTTTATATAGGTAGGTATAGTACCCGTGTGAAGCCGGGGCGGGTCACTAGTACAAAAATAAGTCACATCTGTGAATGGAATAATAAAATTCATAATTTGTAGGGCTTCCTAATTTTATGCCAATTTGATAAAATCTAAGTGCCTTTTTACATTAGTCTTGAAAGTAGACGCCTGTTTGATTACATTAGATCTAAAAAAACAGCCAAGAGCATGTCGGGCCATGCTCAGGGTAGGGTTCCGTAGTTATTCAAAAATTACGGTGAAAATAGTTCATTTTAAAGTATTCTATAAGCCCACTGTTGATATTATTTTTCATATTTTAGGACCCATAGATCAAAAGTAAAATAAACGAAAGTAAAGTAAAATAAACTTTTTCTTATAAGTCAATATTTATAAGTTTATTTTGGGACCCTTATTATTTTTAAAAGACCTATTCAACGATATCACCTATATAAATTGCAGAAAAATAAAAATAAAATGACCATATTTTTTTTATCCGAAAAAAAAAAATTGTTTTGTATATTTGAATCTACGCCTTTGTCGGCGTGATTAATTTGCATAGCTGTATTCAATTGCAAATTTCTAATACTCACGACCACTGAGCTATGCTGCGGACAGACAGACAGATGGAAGTCGGACAGACGGACATGGCGAAACTATAATAAGGGTTCCTATTTTGCTACTTAACCCTAAAAAGAACTCTGTATTGAAAAAGTTATCTTGTCTATATCCTCTGAAACTTTTTCAGGACCCGTAGGCAATTCTCTTCGAATGAATGGCCGATTTCACTACAAAACGAATTTCTTATCTGTGAATTCTGTGATGCCTAAAATGTATAGTCTATACTCTGCCAAACCAGCTTGTAAGTCGAAAAAGGTGCCTAATTATTTTTTTAGTCCCTATAAGGCCCTTTTTACGCGCTAGTGCGAGAAGTAGCTCATCTTATGTCAGTACATGTACTAAAAAACGTCGTACGAGACACGTGCAAAAAGGAAATTCGTAACTCGTGTCGATTTAAAACGTATTTCATGTTTTTCGCACTTGTGTCGTAATGTACAATTTTATGGGCAGCCAACACTTTCCTCTACTGACAAGCTTAACTAGATTAGACAGAGTATAACTAGTAGTAATTTTCGAACAATATTCGCGAGTGCGCGACGTGCGTCCGCTTGCCGTGAGGCCCAACTGTATGCTTAGCATTAGCACACGATTGGTATGTCAGTTTGTCGCCGCGAGATAGATTTTTCATCTTTTACTAACTATATCAATAAAAGAGGGATGGATAGGCTATCTCGCGGCGACATAATTGTAGCACTGATCCTGTGCTAAGCCTACTGATGTAGTCACCGGGGTCACGGGGTGGCACTGACAGTTCGCGCCGAACGCGCTAGTTGGACATGCCGCGAAAAACGAAATTTCGGGGATTTGTCTCACTCTAATGACGCCTTCGTTTGAGTGACAGAGAAAAATCCTCGAAATTTACGAATTTCGATTTTCGCGGTAGTAGGCCTAGCCACGCCAAAGGCAGCACTTTCAAAAACATCGGTTCTATTTTTTTTGCAGCCGTTTTCTATTATACTTTGGCTAGAGTTTTACTCACTAGAAGGAGAATCATACCGCCTCTTTCTAACACTAATATTATTAATTAAAAAAAGAGGTGCATCTAATACACTGTCTACATTTTTGTCATAGCAATGTAAAGCAAATTCTAATATGGCCACAATTAAAAAAAACGGCAATGTACATCGAACAATAACATTAGTTCATTCTTAAAAAATGTTTAAATGTCATTTTATCATGTGATTAAATAAAATGTTTCATCGTTTTATTTGTGTTTATGAATGGCGTCGATAAAGGGGAGTGTACATGTACAACTAATGCGACGAAATGAAAAAGTAAATAGAGGAAACATAAAACAAAACCTCGAATGAATTATCACAAAATTAAAATAATTATATTTTATTTACTGGCTACACTTTGGACAAATTTATTCACGATATTAAATTTAATTATTATTGGCAAAAATTACTTAAAATATTGCGAATTCAACTATGAATTTCAATGTAAACAAACAATATATTTATATATTTTTTTTCGTATTTAATTTATGTATGTCCCACGCATGGTCAATAAATTAAATACAACTTTTGGAATTATTGGAATGCAGTGTTGCTAACTCGCGATTTTTTAAATTTTCTACCTTTTTCTACTACCACCAATCGACAGACAGAGTAATTTCTTGTTCCTCTACTGTTACTGCCAAATTTGATCACCAGACTATAATATAACATGCTGGCTTTCCAGTAGCCCTACCACGAACTTCGAAATCTGCAAATTTCGAGGATTTGTCTCTCTCACTCTAATGACGTCCTCGTTGGAGTGAGGGAGACAAATCCTCGAAATTTGCGGATTTCGAAGTTCGCGGTAGGGCTACAAACTTCTCTAAAATAAACGTTTTATTTGGCCGAAGTCGCAAGACCTTTGTCTCCAAAATAAATGAAGGTAGATAAAAAAATGTTATCATTTTGTATATGCTTAGAAACACGTTGGAGGCTTAATTTGCGACTTGAACATAAAATGGCTTTTTACAACCGAAAGATGGCGCAAAATGATGCTATTAGGGCAGCATGGAGGGCCGGTCATAGACGGAAAATAAAACGAGATGAAGATCTAACTTTACCGGAGATATGGTATGTGATATTATTTTGTAACGGTAGCCTACTTGGTAGTAAACATACCTGCGAATAGAGAAATTGCTTTCGATTACTTTCCTATGCGTATTTTGTAATCTAGGTTACAAAATACAAGTTACAGAGGTAATCAGATTATTTTTTGGCCAACTCTGACTGCGAAGCTGGTGGGCCCAGGTTCGAATCCCAGTGAGGGAATCTTGTAAGCTTTTAACAAATATTTATTTACGACACCACGACATTGGTCTAAGGCGACCAGCGGCGAGCGAATCCATGAGTGGGACCGGGATGCCGATATGGGTGCGAGAGGGAGCACCATACGTTTTCCGCTAAGCCGGTCGCCTTAGACCGATGTCGTGGCCGCGGCGTTAATTTTGATTTTCAATATTGTCATATAGATAATTATGAAATTTGTTTATTTCACTGATTAATACATATCTTTTTAGGGCTTCTGTTAACAAATCATTTTTATTTGCTAAAATAGTACATTACGACACAAGTGCGAAAAACATGAAATTCGAAACGAGTGGCGATGTTTTGTGGCGACACGAGTTACGAATTTCGTTTATGCACGTTGTCTCGTACGACGTTTTTTTAGTACAGTACAGACGGCCCTCCGAAGTTTTGGACCTGACGTAAAATGACCCACTTCTCGCACTAGAGCCTAAAAAAGTCACCATCTGACTAAAAAGTATATTTAGAATTTATTTCGTGTGATATTTTTTAAGTGCCGCCATTTGCCACTTACTGGCTGGTTGGTAAAATAATATATCTTACAGCGTTGTAAATGTTATAATAGTTAAAATTGAAATATCAGTTACTTTGACACTCGGCGGGCATCTGTCAGATCAAGGCAAAGAAATTTCCTCTTTTTTTCCGGCAATCGAATCTTTTTGATGGGAATATTATGCGGCCAGTCTCAACAAAATTCAAATACTTATGAAAAAGAAAAGTAGCCGTTAGTCGTTCCACATTTGAATTTGTAATTTCTCCGAGGGATCTCGCCCGATGCTAAAGTTGTTTGCTTAATTTTTATTTCACGTTGAGAAATTTTCGAAAAAGTATAATTTGCATGTGAATTAAAATAATTCGGTTTTACCCAAAAGGATGTATCTTTACTTTACCTAAATTAATCAAGTATAAGATTATGTGTCCTTGTACAGATTCGTAAATAAATAGTCCGTTATAGTAGAATCTAATAAAAATATTTAAAAAATATGACTGATTTTCCATAGTCTTTGACGTCTTTGAGACATATTGGCAGATGTATTTTTTACGTTAATACTAATAAATATCAATAATTTGGTGATAAAACAAAGGATTGTATTCTAAAAGTGCGTGATTATGAAATAGTAATCCCGAGCCCCCTTTGCTATACTCTGACCATTAATAGTTTTTAGTTTCTTTGGATTCTACTGATGAATGGTACTTATAGGTAATCAAAAAAAAAATACTCATTCAAAAACTAAGTTGCAGGGAGGGAGCTATACTAAGGAATGAGATAGTAATATTCACCTCTCACTCCTTAGTATAGCTCCGTCCCTATAACTTACGTAAGAACTTACAGGTATACGGCTGGCCTTATGTAGTGTTTCTTTTATTTTAAATCTTAATTTCTCTTTATTCTGACAACTAGAGGACCTTTACATCTCTAGTAGTATAGATATAGATGCTTAATAATATTGTGAACTTGTACAATAATAATAATTTTTTGCTTAATATTATGATCCTTTATTTATTTCTCTTTTTTATAAAAATGTCTGTAATAATCTTTTTTTTATGTAATAAGTTCTTTAATGCATGTTATTTTAATAAGATGTATTATTATACTGTTTTGAAAAAATAAGTCCACCTGAGTTTCTTACTGGTTCTTCTCAGGAACGGTGTATGATTTGAACCAGTAGTAGATTTTTTTTTCTCTTGATAATGTCAGGCGATTCGAAAATGCTTATTAATAAGCTTACTTGAATAAAGAATAGTTTGACTTTGACTTTGATTTCAGTGGTGAAATCGGTCGCTGGATGCGTCGCGACCGCAATCCGAGCAGCCGTCTCTCTCTACGCAGCTTCTCCGTCCTGGTCTCCGGGACTGTAAGGCTTTACAGGGATCAAGTCAATCTCTTATTGAAAGGTAATTCGTGTATATACCCACTAAACTAAATATAACTGCATGCATGCACGATTTATGAATGAATTCATTCATAAACTGTCCATGCAAATTTGAACCCGACTGTACCTAAAACAGAATTCCCATTAAGCTCATCTTGCATACTTCAGCTCAAATCCATCACAGATAAGATTGAAAGCCGCAATCTTCGCTTAGATGGTTGGCAGGAAACCAAATCGATCTATCCGTTAGGAAGCCTCCGCTCTATACATACGTCACTAGATAAGTTTCGCAATACATATATCGTCGGACATGCTCGCGCTGATGTACAGTGCGTCCCAGGGAGAAGTGACCCGCTTCCTGGGACACACTGTATAAGTCATACTGTAGGGTAGACTGGGGTCAATTGAACCAGTTTGCCTTTAACCGACCGTGACCGCTATATTTTTATAAGTAGAAAGATTTACGCTCATAACATTTCAAGGTTAGTTATCTGGTTCCAAAATAAAATGTATTTGGGTGGTCTATATCTCATAGTTTTTCGACAATGGTGAAATAAAAAGAAAAAGGCAGAGTGGTTCAATTGACCCCACATGTGTGTCAATTGAAACACTATGTGGGGTCAATTGAAACACTTAAATATCTTCGACACAATGAAAGTATTTATATCTGTTTTAATCTTTTTCATTACTACCTTTTGCATACAATGAGCTCATTAAAAGTTCGCAAGTACAGCATGAACATATCTCAATTTATGAGCATCTGAAAAAGTCGTTATAAAAACATGGAATAAAAAAGGAGTATACGACTTTTAGACTTCATTGTCACTGTTACCATTAACATTTACCTTAACCAAGGTAAATTTAATGCATTTACAAGATATAGCGATGCAGAATCGCAGAAAATAATCAAAACTATGTTTCATACAAAAGTGCCTGTTTCAAATATAACAATGTTTCAATCATAACCATTCCCAAACGCCCAGTCACAACAAGTGTTGTAGTCGCGATGTGTAATGAAATAATAGACGAAACAAAATAATTATCAGTTTAAATGGTTTCATTATAGCGGTAAACGAAAACATCGTTAAGAACGTGAGGCGATATTAAGCCGAAAACATTAGCAAAACACCAAATTTTATTTAGTTTACAAAAAAAGAGTACTTTTTGAAGTCTCGAATTTCTGAAACTATAAGACGTACGGTAACCTCAACTTGTTGGAAATTTATTATTCTTTAAACGTTTCATAATATATGATATCATATCAAATAACATAAGGTTTTTTAAATAAAAATCAGAAACTACAAAATTACCGTAAATTTCGCAGTTTTTTACGTACTACGCAGCTAGCACAACGTTGTTTTGCTTGCAAAATTTCTAAATAACATAGCAAAAATGCAGCGATACTACTTGATTTGCGAGTTTAAGGTTAAACGACGTACGGTTTGACCGTACTATTTATGATCTAGATCAAAAACTAGCCAAATAATTGTGAAGCTTAATAAAACAAACATGTGCGTCGAATACAAAACTTTATATTTCAAAGTTGGTTAATTTTGGGGACGATTAAAACATGGGGAAGATTGAAACGTTTCAATTGTCCCCAAGCACGTTGTTTCTATCGTCCCCAAACCAATTTTTTAACTTCAATGTCAAATATTTTATACAAAAAAGACTCTAACACTGATCACCGTCCATCAAAACATTCGTTTATTCCTAACTATAACACTTACATAATTAGGTTAGTCAATATACGAGAGTAGACGAAGTTATAAGACAATATACGAGAGCACGAATACTTACTTTTTACACCGTTAAACTGGTTTCGCTCGTGGACACTTCCGTATCGCACCGGCGCCCGTGCGCTCCTGTTAAGGATTGCAATATGGCCTACCGCTTGTTCCGAGTGTTGCGTCAGACGCGTAGGCATTATAGTTTCCGAGATATTTGACTTGTTTCAATCTTGACCTGTTTCAATTGTCCCCAGTCTACCTACAACTTTTGCTTTGGGACCAACAAGGAAATCGTGAAAAAAAATTGTCATTTTCATACATTTTGGTTGCGTATCCGGGTGAATATCTAAGCGTTTCAACCACCTAATTTTGGTGGCATAATTTTTGCCGAAGTTTATATTCGTTACAATGTGTTTTTGTCATTTGAAGGAGACTCGGTACTTTACTTACACAAATGACGAAGTATAACATTGAGACGTTTAGAAACTTCGGCAAAAATGGTGCCACCGAAATTAGGCGGTTGAAACGCTTAGATATTCACCCATCCATAGGGAACCGGTCACATCTCCTTGGGACAGACTATATTTCAGAAAGCGTGATGCACTACTTTACGTATCGAGCAAACGCTAATGTAAATGTTGTTTGTCAGGATGCTTAGCCAAGTTGCCAATCACTTAGCGCTTAGTTGCGTATCGTAGTTTTCCCTCTCTGTCACTATTTCACATTAGTGCGACAAAGACAGTTAGCTGCCTTTCGCTTACGATTGACGATTAAGCGTTAGCGATTGGCAATTTGTCTAAGCACCCAGGTGGCTAACCATGGTCACGCGTTTACCGTTTAACGCTACTCGTCACTTTCGCACCTGCATACTTATTAGAACGTGACGGCAACAACGACAAACGACTTTTTTTTATTATGTGACGAATGTAGGAGCTCTCAGCCCACCTGATGGAAAGCAGGAACTGAGGCTCATGGACATAAGTGACCAAATATCGCCTATGCGCTGCCTACCCTGAGGACTTAGATGGATTGCCTCTATCTATGCCAGTAATGAGGGTTTTTGATACTTTTTCTGCCGCTATGGGGAGGTGAGATGGCAGCACTGAGCCGACCGTATAACGAACTGTCAAAATAAATACGCGCATTTAATTTTCAACATATTTATAGGTTTATTTGTTCTGAAAACCATTACTTTAGTCATATTGTTACCTAAAATAAATAAATAAAATAGTTCCAAGTCAATTCTCATGAAATTAACAAAGTTATAGTAATTATTTTGAATACCAGTGACTTTGAGCGCCTGTTTTAGAGTTCAATCTTCAGTTCGACGACCATGTATTAGTCGTAATCCATTACAAAATCAATTATCTTCCAAATAAAATAGAATTTCAATATTTTAGGCCCAGGTGCCTATGAATAGTATGAATCTGACAGCTGTCGAGACCAGGTGCATACGAAGCGCCGCCTGGTGGCAGAAAAATTATCGAAAACCCTCATTACACCGGCTATCTTACCCACAAACCGAAACACAGTATACTCCATTTCAAATACCATGGCCCGATGCCACTTCAAAGTTTTATGTGGCATCCAGGGACCGGAACCGTTATTTTACAAAAACCTCGAAATAGCCCAATATTTTAAAATGTTTGATACTCTTTATATACTACTCATTAATGTACCTATGCAATTTACAATAACATATTTTTAAATTACCAATCCATTAACTTAGAATTTATATAGCGAAGAACGAAAAAGAACGAAAAAAGAACCGTTTTTTATGGAGAAAATACCGGTTCCGGTCCCTGGTGGCATCGGGCCATGGTATTTGAAATGGAGCATACCATCATAAGCCTGCTTAAGGCACGGCTACTGTGTGCAGTCAATAAAAAAGTAGTTTACCACTCTTCGACTCTTTTGAGTGGTAATAAAGTTGTTAAGACTATACTTATCGATACCCTCGGACTTACTTTCTATCTCACTCGCACCAATGCGAGTACAAATGGGATGAATATAAACGGCTACTCATGGTTCAAAGGGTCGATTGGACAAAAAATGACAGGCCTTAATCAAAACAAAAATTACGATCACGTCAATTCTGTCACGAAAGTTAGTCATACTAAATACTAACTACCTATATGGTATACTCTGTCCAACAACCTTAGGCAGTAGAAAAAAGGCGGTAAATAAAAAAAAATAGGAGCGCATTGTGGACTGTGTGCAGAATATTCGAATTTTATTTTATTGTTACAGTGAAAAGGTTAAAATACTTACTAAATTACGACACAAGTGCGAAAAACAGGAAATCCGAAACGAGTGGCGATGTTTTAAGTCAGCGGTCGGCAACCGGCGGCCCGCGGGCCGCAGAAGGGGTCACTTGCGGCCCGCGGACCTCCGTGACTATTTTGTATATCGTGTATGTTAAAATCACGAACCTCATCGAAGGTCATTCACATTAACAGAAAAAAAGGGAAAAATTATAAAGTACAAAATTTAATAAAAGTGTAGGTACAATTCAAATAATAAATAATTGAAAATCGCAATGCAATTTATCTTTGCGCCCGGCTGCAATCCTGCCTCTTATATTTCAAAAAATAAACATGCATTTTTCGACGTATTGCCGTGAAAGTAAATTCGTCTACCATATCTTTGAACGTTAATTTTGTACCGGGTTTCAGAGGCGAAGTAAAGAATTTCTTGAAATATCAACAATGTCCGATGTAGTCACGACATGCTCGGCCTCGCGGGCTGCCGCGCGTCTGTCGGATGCTCCGGGCCTTCAGCCCCACGCGCAGCTGGCCTGCGGCCTTCGCAAGGGATCCAAGCGAACCGTCGGGTCTCCGGCCCTCCAGTTCGCTTGTTAAGACAGTTCGATAGGGCAGTTGTATCGCCAGGGCTCGACCGTGACGCTCCGGGCCTTTGGCTCTACCCGCAGCTCGGCCTTCGGCGCTCTGGCTGGGTTTATTTAGCTACTAGGGTAGTTGAACACTTGGTAGCTAAATTTTCTCGGAGCTCGGTATTCGGCCTCGCTTTAGATAACCAGACTCCGGAATTCTGGTAGCATTTTTGAGCTGTGATAGGGACTTCTCGTTTATCGACTACCGATTATACATAAGTATATCGATAAATGCAGAATACAATGTTAAATAATTAATTATGATTACAAATAGAAGTAACCACAGCCGGTCTTATCGCTAATGAGCGATCTCTTTTAGATAACCTTTGGATACCAACTTTTTGGAAATTATAAATAGTAATTAAAATACATATTTTATTAATCCTTATTAATATTTGTGGATTTCTTATGGCTATTAAACATTTTTCGGAAGAAATTGCTACGAGAATTGCTATTGAGCCTTATGATATCATGTTGCAAATCTCTATTTAACATTTTCAGCCACTCAAAAGTTATCTAAACGAGATCGCTCACGAGCGATAAGACCGTCTATTGTTAACTTTTACTTGTAATCATAATTATTTTACACTGTATTCTGTATTTATCGATATACATACGTATAATCGGTAGTCGATAAACGAGAAGTCCCTATACAGCTCAAAAATGCTACCAGAATTCCGGACTCTGTAGATAACTTAGAGGTGAAGTGCTTGGGGTGAAGCTCCGGGCCTTCAGCCGCCCACCCTGAAGCTCGCCCTTCGGGCTAGCTTAACATAGATTTACATCGGTTCGGGCAATGTTCCGTCCCTTCCGCAGCGAGGCCTTCAACCGTGCCCAAAATTACTAGGGTTCGGGACCGCGAAGTGAAGTTCCGGGCATTTGGCCCTCCGCAAGGTCGGTCTACGGCCTCCCGACCTGAAAGCGCGCCCTTTGGGCTCGCTTAATTTACTTAGGATTTTGGTTTTTGTTCCTGGGCGCCGTCATCTTGAATTTTTCCAGTTTTTTTTTCAGGGTATCACTCCTGGCCCACATAATGCCGTATGCCAAATTTACCTGATCTACCTACCTCTCTAAATCTACCTAAGTACGGCAGTTGTACCGCATGGGCTCGATCGTTACGCTCCGGACCTCCGGCCATACGCGGAGCTCGGCTTTCGGCCCTCTGGCTGGGTTTATTTAACTACTGGGCCTACTGGGGTATAGTTGAACGCTTGGTAGCTAAATTTTCTCGGAGCTCGGCCTTCGGCCTCGCTTTAAATTACTTAGAATTGGCACGCTCGGGATTTCGGCTTTTTGTTCCGAGGCGCCGTCATCTTGAATTATTTCCATAATTTTTTCAGTGCTTGTATGCCAAATTTCAGCGGGATCGGATCATTATTTTAAAAGTTTCATGTGCCTTTTTGTCCAATAAATCTAAAAATTTTTTTTTTAATATGGCGAGTCCAAAAATCACGCACTCGGATTTCCAGTTTCCAACCCTATCGGATAAAATAAAAAAATATAAAAAATTGTCGATAAGATGTTATTTGTATAAGCACATATATTGCTAATGACAACCGATAATGTGAGTATTTTTTTCGAACAAAACCTACATATTAACAAAGCAAAGTGCGGCCCGCGTCAATTTCGTTAACTGCTATGTGGCCCTTGGATGCTAAAAGGTTGCCGACCCCTGTTTTAAGTCGACACGAGTTACGAATTTCCTTTTTGTACGCGTCTCGTACGACGTTTTTTAGTACATATGGCCCTCCGAAGTTTTGGACCTGACGTAAAATAAGCCACTTCTCGCACTAGAGCCTAAAACAGGCACCATCTGTACTAAAACAGTAGTACAGATGGTAGTACATTTCGATACAAGTGCAAAACATTTTTTTTTCGACAAGGGTGAAAGTTGGAGCCCGAGTGAAACCAGGGCGACCATCACCCGAGTTAAAAATAAGTTTTTACACGTTTACACGACTTTTCATAACAAATGCCTTAAAAAGAGAAATTTACGCACACGAAGCGTGCGCAAAGTTTAATTTTCCGCACTAGTTAGGAAAAAATAATTTCGTAACACAATAATTTATGACGTTAGATTCTGTTTTCATGAAAGCGGTTTATTTATGCACATTTTTTTTCAATCTACTCGTAAGCATAATACTTGTAGTACCTACAAGATAAACACACTGCATTCAAACCAGTAACTAGCGAGCTAACATAATGAAATAACAAACTAATTGCAGGAGTTCCACACAAGTTTCCCTTACACCGTAACATTAACTTTAACATACGTAACTGCCCGACTATGAATTGTCATCTACAACGAAGACTATATACTACTATTACTACTATTTAAATGTATGTTTATTATGTTATTGACGGTGTATGATTAATATCAATAAATGTCTTGTCTTGTCTTGTCTTGTCTATACAAATGCACACCCTTACCACGAGATAATTAGCCCTCATCATCATCATATCAGCCGAAAGACGTCCACTACACATAGGCACTCATAGGCCTCCCCCAAAGATTGCCACAATGACCGGTCCTATGCCACCCGCATCCAGCGGACTCCTACAACCTTTTTTTTTTGACGGAGTGGAAGAATGCATTTACGCATGATCCCCCCCGGCCGGGAGAAGGCCATATGGGGGGCGTATGTGGGACTCGCCTGTCTTAGCCCTCCTCTCCTAACGAGAGGGGGAAGAGTGCGGCTAGGGCTGCCAACTGTCCCGCTATATGCGGGACGTCCCGTTTCTGGGGCCCTAAAGTATGCGTCCCGCAAAGGGTTCGCGCGGGACGCCGATTGTCCCGCTTTTCAGGGAATACTAAACTGGAAATACTAAAATAGTAATATGAATACGTAAATGAAAACAATTCAAGATTGCATAATGTTAATTTGAATGTACCACGACGTCCGTGACTATACCCCGCGAGCACCGTGCACTGGTTGTGTATAACTACCAAAATATGAATGATTGCATCTAAATTGAGCCGATCTGAAACTAAACATTGCTTTTTAATGTCAATGTCGTTCTTCACGTCCCGCATTTTATAGCGAGGTCCCGCAATTTATTCGCGAATGTCCCGCATATCTGTGATCTTTGGTTGGCAACCCTAAGTGCGGCCCTACCCACTAAAACACCACTCCGGCGTATCCGTCACCTGCCGTTTAAGGGGGATGTCTTGGGATCGATCTGGCACTCTACCATGACATCCCTCGGACTCCTACGACCTTCACCAGGTCATCAGTCATAATTAGCCCTACTTGTTTATAATCAGACGTATCTTTTCGTACAGGGTGATTTTTGGGTCATGTAGCCGAAGTAGATGGCAAGATGGCATTCTGCAATCGTATACGATAAGCAGGGCTGGATTTAGAGGTTGAGAGGCTTCGGGGCAACAAAGGAGTGGAGGCCCCCTGGCCCCCAATTATTTTCCGAATAAAGTAGACAATTTTTTTCAGTTAAGTTTTTCAATAAATTGTTTTTGTGGAAACAAGTATAGATTATTTTATTATTTAACAAACATATAAATAAAAGGGCAAAGGGATTTTGACGGTCACAAAAAAGAAAGAAAACTCACACTAGCCACTTGCAAGGTAGAACACCGTAAAAATTTTTTTACTATACCAGTAATTGGAGTTCGAGGCCAACGAAACTACGACAGATGCGTTATTGTCAAATCTGTCAAAGTCTCTTATGTCATTGTCAAATAAAGTTTTCAGGTTTCCACAACCTTTTTGTTATTGAATTAATTTATTTAAAATAATTCCTAATAAAAACATTATACATATACCTCCGTAATGTTTGTACGACTTTTTGTTTAATATGGCTGTCACAACTAGGATTTTCTTAAAAACACGTAAATACCTAAAAACTTGTCTTTTCTCTTAACTAACATAGAAATGTCAAAATTTTCTTGTAAAGAACTTAAAATGATAAGAGCCAACGTTTCAAAGCCTATTTTAAAAAGAAGTTGAATTACCAGTGAACACAAACGACAGCGTGCCATATTTATTAAGACGGTAGGTATGGATAAATTACTAAACCCCCTGCCTTATTACGGGTTAAAATTATGGGAAAGAAATTTGGAAATCTAAAATGAAAGCATTTTTTGTATTTTATTTTTTAATTGTCTTCTTCATCACTTATCCTCCTGAGTGGTAACTTTTTCAAAGCTGGTCCCATAGTAAAACTTGACTGTAATCATGAGTAGATCCAGAAAATATGATTTTGTATCATTGTGTTTTATAACATTTCACCCAGTATATTTCATTTGGAATTTAATTTTTTGATGATGGGGTGTATAGCGAAGCTAAACATGGCTGAACCAAGTGGGTCACTTTGTTAACAACCTACGGATGAAAACAAAACGTTAGATCTGTATGATAATTCAAATGGAGAACTATAGCACTGCCAAAGAAATTTGTAGGTCAAAGGAATTTTACGAATACGAAATGTGAACATAAAGCACGCTACAATATATTATTCTGCAATTTTCTAAACGTATGCAGAAATAGGGTTTTAATTTATGTGTAGTTAAATTGCTGTACCAAATGTTTTTAACACCTGAGGTGATACCAGCGCAATACCAACTTTGTTACTAATAATTGCGTATAATTAAGTTTTTATTAAAATATCTCATATTTACGTGAAAAGAAGTAAATAATATTGTTTCTATAAATTAAAGAATTAAAATTACCAATAAATAAGATATCTAAACGTCTGTTTTTAGAAAATAATTATTTACTATTGTAAGAACGTTTCATTGTTGTGGCAATATTTTCGTAGATTCTTTGGCCTCGAACTCCAATTAGTGGTTTAAGTAGTGTTTACTAGCAGAAATTTCAATTATTTTTTCGAAATTCTATTGTGGGGGGCCCTCTTCCCTCTTTCTAAATCCGGCCCGGAAAATAAGCGATAAGTAGTAAATTTATGTATGAGAATGAGACATTTGAACGAAAAATCACGTGACCATTTTCTATATATTATTATGATCACGTGATCGCTTATCGTATACGATTCTAAGAAGATGCTAAGAAGTTGCCATGAAGAAGACAGGCGGAGGAGCCGCAGTAAAAAACAGTAGCCGGATGATCAATGATCATCAATTTTAACGTAGGGTCAAAATTCTTTTCATTGTCTTGTTTCATACCACTCTGTCACGCTTTTAGCTACTGTTTCGACTAAGTAAATAAAAAAATCCAATGCACTTGTATTTCTTTTTCACGCTAGATTTTAATCCATATATCAAAAATTGAAAACACAACATCATCGATACGAAAATCACAACTGCGTCACATTTTTTAGGGTCACAAAATAAGACAACGAAAACAATTTTGACCCGTTTATCGGTCATTCTTCAAATTTAAGGTCTGATTCTAAAAACGCTTCACTTTTTTGCCGCTAAGTCTGTTGAAATATGGTAAAACCAGATAGAGTCAGATGGAGCGCTAGATGGCCGATGGGTTCGAAAAGTGCTCGAGTGGAGACCACGGCTTGGCAAACGCAGTGTAGTATGTCCATCCACAAAATGGACAGACGACCTTATGAAGATCGCCAGGAGACATTGGATGCAGGTCGCTTGTAGTCGCGGTAGGTTGTAGGCCCAAAGGGGAGGCCTATGATCAGCAGTGGACTTTTTATGGCTGACATGATGATCAGAGCTCGGAAAATCCATAGCAAAACAAAAGAACTGGTGAGAAACATTTTTAATCGATATTTGTGTAAAAATCATAGTGATTTGTTTAGATACATCATTTTATACTCATTCAAGCCAAACGCAAAAGAAGTAGTAACTTAAGGGTTTGTTTTATATGTGTTATTTAATCTAAAATGCAACGTAACTTCTATTATCACCGTTAGTTTTATTTCATATTAAGTAATAACGCTTCCTTTTTGGCTTGGCCGTAGTTGAATGAAAAAGAGGTAATCAACCCCATTGAAAATAGTAGATATTTCAGAAAAGTAATACTCCATAAGACATTGAATGTCATTAATGTTATTTCATTGCGTCTGATTGCGATAGATGCATAGATAATTATTATTTGTATCTTAAAAGGGTTTGAAACGGACTTGGTTGAAATATAAACTTACCGCCTTATTCATAAACGTTTGTTAACTTAACAAGCCGCTAATAATTGTTTGCCCCTTTTAATTTGCTCTTATGGACACATTGTTAAGACCGAAAGCGACAAACAATTATTAGCGGCTTGTTAAGTTAACAAACGTTTATGAATAAAGGCGTTACTCGATATCGATAAAAAAATGTCTCTCACCCTCGTCTGATTGCGGCAGTCTTTTGTTTTGTTATACATTTTCCGGGCTCTGATGATGGTGATGGTAAAACCAACTCTAAATATATCACTTATCAGTGTAGAGAATAAATATTGCACATGGTAAGGGTTCTGAAGTGTCATATACACCGTGTAGTGCCGAGTTACGGTGTACGTTGGGGTAACTCAGGTGAATCTGAATAGCCCCCCGACATGTATACACTTGGCTTACCTAGCAATGTACCGAGGAGAAGTTTCATAAATTGCGAAACTTCTATAGAGAATATTCTCGGCAATGTTCATTTTACAGCAATCTAATAATGCAAAAACCTGTATATTCTTGCCTTTTAATGTATATTTTACACCTTGCTTATTCAATTATGAAATATAATAATCTGTATAACATTTTTTTATATGTTCTCAATGTTCTTATGGAAACGTTCTCAATGAGAACTTACCTACTCTTAAATTCTCATGAAAATTCTCGGAAATTTCCGAGTATATTCCCGTAGTTTTATGAATGTTCTGCAACTTGTACATTGCTAGGCTTACCCCGTCGCTACATTAAAGTCATCATCATCATAAACTTGAGAGATATTCTCTTGTCAGTGGAGTAACTTCCCGCCCTCTCTATCTTGTGCTAGCACTTTGACACTTTGATACGACACCACCCCCGCTCTTTCCATCACTTGGTCCATGTAGCTTCGTCTTGGTCTGCCTCTTCCTCTTCTACTTTCTATCTTGCCCTCAAGGATGGCTTTGAAGAAATGGTCATGTCGAATCAAATGTCCAATTATCTTTCCGCGTCTCACTTCAATGGTAATATAACAGTCATCGTCATCATCATATCAGCCAAATGACGTTCACTGCTGAACATAGGCCTCCCCCAAAAAATGCCACAATGACCGGTGTGCCACCCGCATCCAGCGGACTCCTGCGACCTTCCCAGGTCATCAGTCCACCTTGTGAGGGACCTAAGTACCCACGCTGCGCCTTCCGGTACGTGGCTGCCACTCGAGATCAATATAATGGTAATTAGTCATAATTATTTTGTATTAGTATGTACGGGTCACATTATTCTGTCCCTCCTGAGGGCGTAGCCAAAATGCCAATCACTAACGCTCAGTAGTGCAGCGTAGTCTCTGTCAAGGAAACAAGTTTATAACAATTAATAAGAATAAATATATTAAAGGTCGATAGTATGTCTCCGACAGTCTCTCTGTCACTCTTTCTTACTTTGATTGGCATGTTGCCTACACACCTTGTATCTTTATCTCTTTTTTGTTCCAGATACCTTCAATTGCAGCATTTACCCAACCACTGGTAGACCAGCTCTGAAGGACGATCCAGTAACAATGCTATCTGGTAAGTATTTTGAGAATTAGGCCAATCCTGCGTAATAAATACCTATCTCTTACTTCTTCCTAATGATGGGTCGCTTGTAAAAAAAATGGACATATCAAAACAAAAATCACGATCATCTCATGTCAATTGTATATTTTGACAATGCAGAAAGCGACTAAACTCAATACGATATAGCTTAAGTCAGATTGACAAAAAATTGCCTTGTGCAAAACTATATCGAGGGTTGAGTGGTCAAACTGGGTAAGTCAAGCATACCGTAAAATACGAACTATATTACATTGACATTAGGTTGTTATTTAAATGAAAAAATATCTCGACTTATCGGGTTTGACCACCCAACCCTCGATATGGTAGTCCTTGTAAAGTGTTATTGAACTTATTGAAGTTTTTCATAAAATGGCCATTTACCAACCTCACAAAAAAAATGATTGACCCAAATGAGTCCTTTAACGGATCATCACACACGTATCGACCTTCTATGGACAACAGCTGAAGATACGCGAATATTATTATTTATTACCTCAAACTAATATCAAAATAAGAAAATTAAATTTAATTGTAGTATAATAGGTATAGTTATGTACCTAGCCCATAGGATCTATATAATCTTCGTTTACCCATGTCTTTGGTGCAATAATAAAGCATAATTTAAGCTGAACACTCGTTTCAAAGTTTCAACTCGTCTCCGAACCTTCACCTTACATGGCGACCCTGCCATATATTATGCGGTGTCGCGAATGCGGTCAGTCAGCGGATGATGTTGCGAGTTCAATCAATTAAAGTGTAAATATGATACATAAATATATTAATCTAGAAATTAATAGCGCTAAGCCAACGAGTTAACTACGCATTTAATTTATACGAGTATCTACATTATGTACGGATAATACGGATCCTTGTACTATCCGTATCCGGTACCGTATAAGTTAAGATACGAGGGCAAACCTTGATGCTTAGCTTATTTTATAATAGCTTTAAGATTACGAACAGGATAATTTTGTTTGGAAAAGATTTCCAGCTGTCATGTTTAATTTAGTTACTGAATCCGACAGAGGAAACCGTGCACTCAGATACAATCAAATAAAATGTCAAATAACTTCCATAAACAAAATAATATACGTGACATTTACATCTTTTTTTTCGGATTTCTTTTATTTTTAATGTCAATTATGTGAATTATAAATATTGCAGGATACCATATACCAAAGAAAAACGACCAAGATCACCAACGTCCGAGGTGGTAAAAAGGGAAGAGAAACTGGGGAAAAAGTAAAAACGCAAAATCAAAATATTTTGTTAATAAATCATTTGATTTGCGTTATCAAAATACGTTCAGTTAATTATGTATTATAACATTATGTTACCTTCATTTATTTCATATTTTCACTTGGTATTTCAGATTCTTCAAAAGAAGAAACGCTTGAAATCATGCCAGGAATAGAAATATCTAGTACGTATTCTGATATTACTTTCGGAAGAACAATTATAATTACCTACTTACGAGTGTTTACAATAATAATAATAACAAAGGCAACATAAACACATGTAAATAAAAAAACCGGCCAAGTGCGAGTCGGACTCGCGCGCGAAGGGTTCCGTACCATTATCAATTTATTACGTATTAAAAAAATACAGTTAAATCAACCTACCTCAAAAACTATAGGAGATAATTTAATCAAACCAAAAATCGTTGATAGAGTTTATTATTGTGCATAACATATATTTTTTTTAGAATTTTATATCGCTTAGTTTAAAAAATAGAGGGGGGGGACACATTTTTCAGACTTTGAGAGCTGATATCTCGAAAACGAATTGCTTAAATAAAAATAAGATTTATAAACCTTGGTATCATTTTCAAAGACCTTTCTATTAATACCCCACACGCTTATAAACAACTAAAAAAAATTATCCATCCCTCAGTTACATGTATGGAGGGCCCCCACCCCAATGGTTTTTTTTACAATTTAGTATCATAATCCAGTAGCGGTTCGTACAACACATATCCTTACCAAATTTCGTTACTGTAGCATTTATAGTTTCCGAGTAAATCGGCTGTGACAGACGGACAGACGGACAGACGGACATGACGAATCTATAAGGGTTCCGTTTTTGCCATTTTGGCTACGGAACCCTAAAAATCACTTAAAAGACATTCAATCAGATTTCTACATCAAATGATTTTTTTCAGTAGAAAAAAGTGCGAACGATGTGTTCTCAAAAAAGTTGAAAATCTGCAATGTTTCACTAGCAAATTTATTACACCAGAGTACAATGTAATTTTAATAATATTTTCAGTACAGATGGCGCTTTTTGTATGCACTAGGTGCGATAAGTGGGTCATTTCTTGTCAGGTCAAACTTCGGCATGACATCTGCACTGAAAAACGGCGAACGATACACGTGCGAAAAGGAATCTCATCACTTGTATCTCAATGTATTATTTTATTTCAGAGAACGATTACTCGGCAACCGAGCTACTATCGGAATCCACGGAATACAACACAGATACGGAGTCTTTGCCTGAATATTTTGAAACTATATCAGACGAGAGTGATTCCACTGTATTCACAGTTACTAATAACACGGAGGTGAGTGATTTACTGATTATTTATATCTATTTAAAAACAAATTGATCGAAGAGCTGGCGACTTCCTCGCACAACGCATCAGTATTGCGATACAGCGAGGAAATGCCTCCAGCATCCTCGGTGCAATGCCACAAGGACCAATCTTAAATATAGATAAGGTTAGTTAGATTTCATTTATTCATATACATACAATGTTGTAAATTATTGTTGTGACAGAAAATAATGAACAAAATAAATACCGAAGAAAACCCAAACTTATTTTTCTTTTCGAAACACTTATTACTAAAAAAATCATTTACTTTCGAAATAACAAACAATATTCGATATCGGCTTTGGTTACATGTCATGTTTCCGTATCATAGGATTCTTGTACAAACTGTGGCCTATCCCACAAAACTTTACAAGCGTAAAATTCTACAAAATTGTATAAATTCCCATACAAAAAGTTGACAAATTTGTAGAATTGTACGCTTGTAAAATTTAGTGGTATAGGCCCCTGACAGCTATCTTTGTAGAATTAATATATTTGCTTTATCGCCCGTTACAGACAACTAACACCGACAGTCAAGAAACTACCGAAAAAACAAGAGACCAAATAGTCCAAACGTCACCAACGCCAGAGGGTAGCAATTCACACAGTTTCGACCCTAACTTACCCTTTGGGTACGTCATAGTACACGACACCTACCACTCTAGGATACCTAGCAAAATACTGTTTTCTAGCCTCTCTGAAAATGTTAAATTTCTGCCCGTTCACAGACCAATGGACTGAGAATATTGTAGCTGATAAATCCGAACATTTTTCATTCATTTTGTTCATTCGAAATTTGAGTCTATTTTCTAATTTACGGGCTAGCGATTTCACTATGAATACGATATTTAGGTTAATATTGTACTCGATTTGATGATTAAGTTACATTTCGAATTATCAGAAGTAAATTCCTATAATTGTTATTGAAAATTGTCGATACGCTTAACGTATTTCATGTTAAATGTGTTGGACGTGTATTAAGTTTATAACTGCCTACATACATAATCCTAATTGAAAATAATAAGTGTAGCATTTACCAAAATAATATACAAAAATAATTATACAAGTAAATACTTACAGCATAGCAGTGTCGTTTCAATATATTATAAGCAGATAGGAGAATTTCGTCAAATCAGAAAACGTCATATAATTTCGAAAGACGGGTCCATTTCTCGAAATTTTATAACTTGTAATACAAGTGGAAGCCTCTTTTTACCCTTTGACCATTTGACAGTTCTGTTAAAGCATTCAATTTGGAACCTTACGTGCTTCGAAATTAATTTGGTTTTGTTTTTTGACGGCAAATATGTTGCCAATACCTATTAAAGGGTTAAAAAGATAAGGACTTCCGCTTGTATTACAAGTTACAAGCAGAAGTTCTTATCCAATTAAAAGTGTCAAAAAGAGACTTCCACTTGTATTACAACTTACAAGCTTTTGAGAAATGAGCCCCAGGAGTCCCATCCCAGGACTATAAATGTAAAGGAATTGGGTGATACTTATTTCTTTAATTTTCTGAACTTTCTGACTTATTCTGATATTCCTAATTATCCGAATATGTAATTATTTTAAATGGATCGTAATAAGTTAAGGTAAAAGTACCAGTTCTAGACGTTAAGGGCTATGAGAGTTAATATTCATATTAAACCCTTATTGTCATTTAAAGGCACTCCTTTCCTATTGAATTGTATGATAAAAATCACGACTACACTCCTACCAGTTGCTTACTATTGGCCACAGGAAAGAGGGGCTCTACAGTTCAGCTGAACACGCACTTCTTCTTTCCTGTGGTCGATAGTTAACAGCCTGTGCACAGATAGTAATGATTTTTATCATACAACGCAATGAAAAAGGAGTACGTCTTAATGAAGATTAGGCTTTCATAAGAAAATCAAGCTTCAAATGCCTTAACTTTTAGATTGTCCACCGGAAAGACTGCGAACATGGGCTTGCATTTGACCCACCTACCTCTTTACGTACCTCGTACCTAATTCAAACATGTACTTTTACAATTTGTTCTGTATTTGTCATTGAGGTGTATTGTACTTATTCATGTATTGTATAAAATGGCCATGTCGCAAACTAATGCATCGTAGCACTGTATGGTTTGTATGTTCGGTAGATACCTTTGTTTAAAGGGAACTTTGTTTTAAAAACAATACATTACATTTTTAACGTTGTGATTTCAAAAGTTTAGCATAAACTAACACTACCATAAATCTCTAAGTCTATAAACAACTATGGTAGTTTTATAGCAGTGTTTTTCTTTGCATAAACGTACTTATCCTAGGTTTTAAAAGCTAGTAAAACTCCGCGCGCCGACATATCGCCCGCTGCACTTTGCGTTTAAACTTTCAGTAAGATCCGAGTCTGATCGGCGATTTATTGCATTTTATCTCGAGTTCTACAGAGCTGGAGTGCTTCTAGATTTATTATTAAACTAGCTTTGTGATGCTAGAACCTTTATTAACGGTACTGTACCAACCATTTTCTATATTTCGAACGTACCGACATCGGCGACATCTATGTGTAGAAATGTAAAAGTTGCAGAACATTGCCAAAATGAGGAAACATTCTCGAGAATGTTCTGCGAACATTCTTGCAATCCCTATTGATCGCACCAATACGTGAGTATGAGCGGAATGGATAAAAAGCAACCCCCTTATTCATAAACGTTTGCTACCTTAACAAGCCGCTAATAATTGTTTGTCCTTTCGGTCTTAACAATGTGTCCATAAGAGCAAAAGGGACAAACAATTATTAGCGGCTTGTTAAGTTAGCAAATTTTTATGAATAAGGGGGTAAAGTCTTCGTTAAACTCACTGCGCCATCTCATGGCAAGCACACTATTCTTCGGATTTTGAAGTTGGGGCGCGTTCCAAGTCGTGCGCAAAAATCTATAAAGGAAGTCGTGGCCTATATATAGATTTACTCATAACCTCTTGAAGGGGGGAATACTTTTATATACAAAGGGGGGCGTATAAAAAAAGTTTGGAAACCCCTGCCCTAGAAGTTGTGTTGCCAGCAGCTTGATTCAACGGGCAGCAAACAATGTTCCAAGTTTATTTCCAATTCTATTAAATATTACCATGTTCCAGATACTTTTATGGCCCTAATGGAAATGGAACATATCTTTCCAGCATCAAAGTACAGTTTACCAATTGCAACCAGTGTATTGTATATGGAGGTCCTAAGGTGTATGAGTATGTTCATCAGTGGACGTCTTATGGCTGAAATTGTGAGGAAGAGATTGAGGAGAAAAAATGGCAATACTCTCCAGAAAAAAAAATCATTGGCAAATTATTTCATTTTTTCTGGAGGCTTAGCCAAGTTGCCAATCGCTAGCGCTGGGTAGCGTATCGTAGTTTTCCCTCTGTCACTCTTTCATATTAGTGCGACAAAGACAGTTAGCTGCCTTTCGTTTACGATTGACGATTAAGCGTTAGCGATTGGCAACTTGTCTAAGCACCCAGGATGCTTAGCCAAGTTGCCAATCGCTAACGCGTATCGTAGTAGCGTATAGTAGTTTTCCCTCTCTGTCACTCTTTCATATTAGTGCGACAAAGACAGTTAGCTGCCTTTCGTTTACGATTGACGATTAAGCGTTAGCGATTAGCAACTTGTCCAAGCACCCTGGTCAGAGTACGACACTGAATAGGCTATTAAAATCGCATCACCACTATTTGTCTTACACCCTGTATTGTGACGAGAAATAGGATTCAGCTCAGCTCTACAAATTCACAATACAAAGAAATTAATTAAACAGTTCGTTGTCAAAACCATTTATTAAGCGCAATTCAGCCTTTGAAATTACGCGTCTAAGGATTCCTTTGTGTATCTATAAGCTGAAGTATAAACAGTCCTTGTCTGTTCCGATGATTTAATAGGTACCTACATACACGCGCATTGCCTAATTTGTCCACAGATCACCTCAAGTAGAAGATGTACCTTCAGGGCAAACTCACTCCATCGTAGGCCACGTCTCTTCCCTTGGCTAGTCTGTGGCCATGAGTAAGCCCATTTCAAATAAAAAAAAATCATAGGTAAATTGTCAATGCCTTCATTGGCATTGACAACCAAAACTCACGAAGTAACAAATACCTAATTGAAATGGAGCTCGCATATCAGTTCAGCCCGATGGGGCATTGTATTTTTTTTTATGTTAGAGAGATTGGAGGTGGACTCCATTGAGCTCCCGCTTAAACGCCTGAAAGCCCCGATGGGGCAGCCAGGGAAACATTAGTTGTAGCCTTTCGCCTACAGATGCCCTACCGCGAACCACGAACGAAGTGTTGCCTCTCCCTCGCACTCGTAAATTCGTACGTAAGTGTGACATGGAAGCAACCCTTCGTTCGTGGTTCGCAGCAGGGCCTCAGCATGCGTTTAACCCCTAGAACACTGCCAAAATTCGGTTGTCGATAAATGACTTTAAATATATTGATTGAAACTTTCACGATTATCACTCATATTTTAAAGACAAACGGGTCTTAATCGCGTAAACTTACGTTTAATTATATCCTGACCACGTGGTCCCAGGTCTGCCTGCGACCACGGGTGTAACGTCATGCCTTTAAAATAATGACTTTAATTTAATTTAATTTATAGTAAAAATTGCTATTGACGGATCCGTCACTAACACTCACTAAGCACTCCAAGGGTTCATACATAAGACTAGACGTGGATGTCCTGTAACTACCCGCTATTTTTCGACTTTAGAAAATAAAATCTTTAACTATAAAATAGTACGAAAGTGCTACCTCTTTTTAGGGTTTCGTAGTAAGCTAGGAACCCTTTATAGTTTCGCCATGTTTGTCTGTCCATCTCTCGGTTACGTTACGTTTTACTCGATGTGTAAAGCAAGTCTTTGCGCTCGCAATGGAGTGTGCGCGATTGACTGTAGCCGTACCATGACTTTGCAGGTAGGTATCGGTAACATCAGGTTTTTCTCGAAACGTAATTCAAGCCATCGAGCTCGCTCCAATATGTCAGTGCGATATAAAATAATGCATTACGTATCGAGTAAAACTTAACGTTATCATCAGCCTATGATAGTCCACTTCTGGACGTATGCCTCTCCTATTAACTATGCGTATATACGCATTAGGAGGTAAATGCCCATAATCGCCACGCTGGGCAAGCGGATTGGCGATCGCAGTAATGTGTCCACTATGATGACGCTGCTGCCCATCATCAATCTTTTATCAAATGATAGTCAGTGACACTTCGATCCCTTAGTCGACTCTTACGACACCCACAGGATAAATTGGGGTGGTGACAAATGTATTCTTAATGCCGTCACCTCACGGCCAACGCCACGACCAAAATTAACGTATCCTTTACTTTTCAACTCACGATACGGCTACTCGTCTTCGCGCTCACACTGTACTCTGTAGCCGTACCATGAGCTACCACGGCGTCATTCACGCGCGTTTACTTTCGTTCCGGCTCGCTCACGCCAATACGCAAGGGTGAGCGGGATGGATAGAAAGTAAACGTACGTTAATAACCTACCGGAAAATCATGGTAGGGCTACTGATTTACGAGTATTGTGAGCCCGATGACCTGATTTACGTATCGAGAAAAACCTAACGTTACCGATACTTGCAAAGTCATGGTACAGCTATTGACAAGTTTCAAAATAATACGGTGTCTAGTGTTAATCTGTGCCTATAGTTGACATATGAGAAGCCCGTGGCATGATTGGCACGAAAGTGCCTGGAAAGTGCCTCGGTGCATTATTAAAGTTAGTTTGCAGTCTGCACGGCGTTGGCGTGATCCAATTTACTAGTTGCAGATTGCGAGGGATAAGAAATGTAATATTACAGTTTTATAAGGGTTGACTGGTTTGATAGTTGTTGTATGGCAATCGTAAGATTTACTCTGATACACTCAAGAGCAAACATTTCAGGATGCCAAGCTGCCAATCGCTAACGCTTGATATTAGCGTATCGTAGTTTTCCCACTCTCGTCACTCTTTCATATTATTGCTGACAGTTAGCTGCCTTTCGTTTACGATTGACGATTAAGCGCTAGCGTTTTCCAACTTGGCTAAGCATCCAGGTCAGCATGCCTAACCAAATGCCATTCTTCTGTAAGCGATAAAATAAGTAAGTAATATTTATATGTATGAGAAGGACAAGTTCGTACTAAAAGTCACGTGATCATTTCCATTCATTACTATGGTCACGTGACTTATCGTTTTATCGTATACTATTGCAGAATGGCATCTTGGCTGCTGGTGTAATTTTTCGTAAAGAATCCTGCAAACATGCCGATTTAACATATTTTTTAAGGAAAAAAATTTAGGACGTGGTTTTGTGTCACGAAGTTTATTTCTAACAATCTTTGGCAATAAAAAATGCGGCAAATTCAAATACAGGCCTACATATTTTTAATTTGCCGTGTTTTTCAATTGCCAACTTTGTTGGACATTGTATATACCATATAGTTTGCATGACCTAATTTCGTAACACAACGGACGCGATTGTGATTTTTGTATTTTATTGTACATATTAATTTTCAGCCTCCGTAGCCTAGTTGGTAGACTTGGTAGTGACCCTGCCTACGAAGCTGGAGGTTCCGGGTTCGAATCCCGGCGAGAGCATTATTTGTGTATTTATTTATCACAAATATTTGTTCCTTGGTCATAGCTGTATATGTATTTAATTGTCTATATGTATATATCTATTATAAATACAGGATTATTTTTTCACCGGTACAATAAATTTTCCCACATATTTGGTATCGATAATAGATTACATTTATCAAATAAAATTGACATTTTTTTTTCATTTATTATTAATTTATCCTTCATGCAAATGCAAAATAATGGGCCTACTAATGATAAGACGTCAACGGGGTGCGGGACGCAGAGGGCGGCGGAAAGGGGTGAGCGACCTGCGCACGAGTTGGCAACATAGCAGTTACCTCAATCTAGGTGACTAGGTCACGGACGGTCAGTGTCACGGTTGACGTAGGTAAGTGCGCGCGCGCCGCATCGTACTACCTTCAGTCGGAAATTGCTCGTACGAAATGGTTCGTAGTTATTTTCTCATTGGGGAAAATACAGTGGCAGCCCAGCGGCTATACGCTGAAGAAAGTGTGCCCCGCCTGGAAAATGCCAGTGTTATGGCTATGGCCAGCCAGGTCAACAGATTTGACCCCGTGTGACTGTTTTTGTGGGGTGAGGGTAGGCCCAAAATTTAAAAGACTTAAAAAATCTAATTAAGTGCATTTGATGAACTTAAAAGTGAGAATTACAGACTTGTGTTGAGAAATATCGAAGGAAACATTCAAAAACGGGCAAGAGTGTGTTTAGATAACCACGGCCAACATTTTGAACACTTGCTTAAGTATGTGAATTAATTAATTAGTACGAGAAATGGACTCCATTAATCAGGTATGTTTTTTTTATTCCAATCATTGTGCATAAAGTTGATTTCAAGTGTTTAAATACGCCTCAATGAAGAAAGTTTCTGTCCTTAGTGCAAGTATGAAGGAAGATTTGGGATCAAGTAAGATTTTTTTGCCAAGTCGTAATCATAAGTTGATTATCACCGCTGCTTTTCAAAGCCGCCATGCCACGTGCGATGTCGTTGTAAACAAACAGTTGCCAGTTCGTGTGTTTTGCTAGTTATTTACATTGATAATGCGTAATGCGTCCAATTTTCTTATTAGGTTTGCGGATAAGTTCAAACATCGGTATTTTAGTTTTTTTGTTCCAAAGGGGTAGTAACAAAAAATGCTAGTATTCTGTAACTTGGACTACTATTACGTATGTTGATTTTGTGTACTGGTGAAAAAATAACCCTGTATAATATACATATATCGTCACCTGGTATCCACATCACAAGCCTCAATTGAACTTAGCGTGGGACTAGGTCAATTTGTGTAAAGATGTCCAAAAATATGTACCTATTTACTTATTTATTAAATTATTTCTTGATGGAAAACTACATTACAGTTAAATATCACGAAATTCACAAAAAGATCGTCAAATTAGTTTGGTTTGATTGTCCTTAACTATGGAGGTACAATTGTTTTACATTCGATCCAGAGGTACTGACTGAATATAGGTACAAACGATACTCCTGGAGTATGTGTGGCTGCTCACGCGTTTCCGCTACTGCAACTGTGGCCGGGTCGCATCCCACGATGGTGGGACGGTCGTTGCATCGTCATTTGGGCACGGTGTTGAGAGACTGTTGAAGGAAAATTTATTGAGATTTGCCAAGGGCATGGCGAGAGGAAAACCAGATGTACAGTCGCCATCAGATATATCGAAGTGTTCAAAAACATCTCAACAGGTCGATTGTTATGGCGGGCGTTAGGCACTGGTCTCACCGCGAGCTACTAAGCTATGAACTGTCGGCTATAAACACGATCAAAAGATACGCACTCCCGCGTAAGGCACTGGTCTCACCGCGAGACACGGCGACACTCGCCCAGCTATCAGCTATCACCGCCGGGCGAATATCGCCGTGTTTCATTTATTTACACGGGAGTGCGTATCTTTTGTTCGTGTTTATAGCCGATAGTTCATAGCTTGGTAGCTCGCGGTGAGACCAGTGCCTAAATAAAAGAGACACGGCGTTACTTGCCCAGCTATCAGCTATCACCGCCGGGTGAGTATCGCCGTGTCTCTTTTATTTACACGGGAGTGCGTATCTTTTGTTCGTGTTTATAGCCGATAGTTCATAGCTTGGTAGCTCGCGGTGAGACCAGTGCCTAAATAAAAGAGACACGGCGATACTTGCCCAGCTATCAGCTATCACCGCCGGGCGAGTATCGCCGTGTCTCTTTTATTTACACGGGAGTGCGTATCATTTGTTCGTGTTTATAGCCGATAGTTCATAGCTTGGTAGCTCGCGGTGAGACCAGTGCCTAAATAAAAGAGACACGGCTATACTTGCCCAGCCATCAGCTATCACCGCCGGTCGAGTATCGCCGTGTTTCTTTTTTTACACGGGAGTGCGTATCTTTTGTTCGTGTTTTTAGCCCATAGTTCATAGCTTAGTAGCTCGCGGTGAGACCAGTGCCTTAAAAGTGCATCTTCAGATATTTTTGAGAATCGTGGCCGCCAGTATATCTTATGGCAACCGCACTCCTACAATCTACATCTCCGGTCGAGAGATAATGGCAAAGTAAATCACAGTGGCTCGGAGATAGAGGTGTCTTAAGCTTGAGTTACTGGATTGGTGGTGGGAAATAAATGCGATCGACTTTACGGCCAATTGCGAGTTGGTAATCGCGATTTGATTTGTTAAAGCCGGTGAATGATAACTACAGGACGCTTAGCCAAGTTGCCAATCGCTAACGCTTAGCGTATCGGAGTTTTCCCTCTCTGCCACTCTTTTATATTAGTGCGACAAAGACTGTTAGCTGTCTTTCGTTTACGATTGACGATTAAGCGTTAGCGATTGGCAACTTGTCTAAGCACCCAGGGGCCTATTTCTCGAAAGCTTGTAACTTGTAATACAAGCGGAAGTCCTTATCTAATTGATAGTGCCCAAAAAAGACTTCCACTTGTATTACAAGTTACAAGCTTTCGAGAAACGGGCCCCAGGTCACGCTTTTGTGATCCATGAGAAAAAATAATTACTGGTACTTTCATTACAGAAAATCATATGCTGCTCTAAAAAACAGATTCAAGATTTTTTTATTGTATTTTTTTCGTAATAATGAGGGATCTGACTTAAAATAGTAGACAACACAAGTGCGAAAAACATGAAATTCGAAACGAATGGCGATATTTTAAAACACGACCGATAGGGAGTGTTTTAAATCGACACGAGTTACGAATTTCGTTTTTGCACGTGTCTTGTACGACATTTTTTAGTACAGATGGCCCTCCGAAGTTTTGAACCTGACGTAAAATGACCCACTTCTCGCACTAGAGCCTAAAAATGGCACCATCTGTACTAAAAAAAGAAACATTAAGTCGAGGCGAAACATGAACCCCTTATTCATAATAAAGTTCATTCACATTTTCGCACAAATTTCTGAATTAACATTAGTCTCAATTATTAGCCTCATTATAATGGACACTGAGGGGGCAGGGTCACCCTGTAAGGCGTATTTCACATATTTTTGAATATACGTAGATTACAGATAGGGTTGCCATCTGTCCCCGGATTAGTCCTAATTTGGAGGTCGTCCGTTTTTTTATTTTACTGACATCTGTCACAGATGTCATATATACCATAGATCAAGCAAACGTATCTACTTAGCGTGTCAAATGAACTCAGTGAAATCCACTGAGTCGTCTTTAATCGCAGCTTGCAGCTTTCGGGCGTCAAAATTTGTAAGTTGAAGTGAACAAAAACATTAATAATGCCTCCTTAAGTAATATTAATTGCAACAACACAAAAAAATATGAATATTCAAGGGCCTGAGACATATTTAAAATCATAGGCATGTAACAACTTCAGTACAAAATCTGACACGCTCAGCCGCCATACAAATGAATGAACTTGTTTCTTCTATCCAAATCTAATTCTGTGGCCATCTGTACTAAAAAACGTCGTACGAGACACGTGCAAAAAGGAAATTCGTAACTCGAGTCGATTTACCACATATAACATCGCCACTCGTTTCGGATTTCCTGTTGTGTCGTAATGTACCTACTAAATATTACGTACGTTATTCATATAGCTCGAATGTGCTTTAACGTGGGTGTGAAATAACAACAAACAGGATAGACTCCCACGTCGCAAAATGTTAACACGATTGTAGTTCCCAACACCTACGCCAGGGCTAAAATCGGATGCCTCCTCCCCTAGGTGGAATAGGTGGTGCTATCAATATCAGTTTACCAGGCTGATACTTATTTTATATATATCTGATTTAAAAAGGTATTTGATTAAATATTTATTAGTAACACTACTATGTACAGTCGGGTTCAAAATTGCATGGGCAGTTTATGAATGAATCCATTCATAAACCGTCCATGCAATGCTGGACGCCACTGTACATAAAATATATAAGATTTCATATACCAAGACCGATATTTTTGTTTGATATAATATGATATCTAATATTTAAATTTTCTTTTTTTATGGTTGAAAATTACTTACCCTTAACGGTGCTTGATTAAATGATTGACGACTATAACTTTATTATTTAAAAGATTGAAATATAACTACTATTTCAGCTTATTTTTCTGCTGCGTGACGTCGAATCGTTGTCATCGGCATGAAAAGTACGACCCCTATATCGAAATCCGGAATCTTCAAGGATTTGTCTCTATTACTGCAACGACTGCATCAATAGACTCATTAGTTCCTAAGTTCGCGGTAATAGGTCTGCTTATGAATAAAGTTACAGTGGTTTTCTGTAAAATTGACAGTTGAGAGAGACCCAACTTCCAGCAGCTGAAGTAGTATAAGAGGTCCAGTAGGCTTATGATGGTAGGTACCACGTCTAATCGTTTGTTGGCGTTGCCGTCACGTTCTAACAAGTATGCAAGTGAGAAAGTGACGCGTAGCACGATAAATAGACAAAATGGGATCATCATAAGACACCAGCTTTGAGTGACACTTCACTAAGCTTTATCATTATCACACAAAGCGAGATGACCATTACACTGCCAGCTGATTCATTACCACCCAATTTTAAGGACACCCGAGGCTCTTGTTTATCCTATAAAAATAATAGATACGAGGGCCGCTCTGAAAGTTTTGAGAATGACCCACTTAGAGATCACTCAGTCTATAGAATCAATTATTTTCTAAAAATATAACTCTTTATTAATTTTTGATGTATAATTTATTCTGTTAACACCTGTACTTTAGGATTTCAAGCTATTTGGATATTGTGTGTCGGACGGTTTCACGATTTTCCCATTTTTTTAATTCTGGAATGTAACGTTTTTATACCACTTTCAGTATGGCCATAGTCAACAATGACGCAGAAATGGGCTTAGATTCTTATTTAGTAACAAAGCCCAGTTCTTGTAGGACTTTTTGTAGTAGTTTTCACAAATTTTATTGCTTTCGATTTTTTCTTATGGATGATTATAGAGATCAACGTTTTTTAACAGCCATCCCCTAATTTCAAATCGCAATAATGTGGTAAATCATAGAAAATTCACTAAAAGACTAAAAGATTTATATCAGAAAATTTGGACATTCTTATGACTCACTAGAAAAAACTCCAATTTTTTTTCTTAAAAATCTATATTCTTAATGGACCACCCAAACCTTCCATACTAAATTCCGAAAACTGAAAATTTGCATACATGGATGAAATGTCACCTAGGAAAAATGGGCTGTGAACTTTGAATGTTGGTTCAATTGTATGAAAAATTTGTACACATTATCAAAAAGATTTAAGAAAGGTGATAATTAAATCAAAAGAGACATAATTGATACAGTTTCCTAGATATTTTAAAGACAAACGGGTCTTAATCGCATAAACTTACGTTTAATTATATCCTGACGTTTCGGGCATGACGTTACACCCGCAGTGGTCGCAGGCAGACTAATTAAACGTAAGTTTACGCGATTAAGACCCGTTTGTCTTTAAAATATGAGTGATAATCGTGAAAGTTTAAATCAATATAGTTTCCTAGATTCTCGAAACTTTTAAAGCGTCATAGATAAGATACAAATTTAGGATTGTATGAGGGGCAAGGGTATCTTAGCTTATGTACTCTATGCAGACCCCTCATAACATTACGGCGGGCGGCGACAGGGAGAAATGTATGCGCTTTATAAAAATGCATGTTTACCCCGACTCCGCGATCGGCTGCCTGTCACACAGAAACGAACATGTGGTAACTTGTCGAGCTACATATCTGCAGTTTCAGAAGTTCACCGAGCACTGCGAATGTGTGGCTAAATGTCATTCCACTAAAATTAGAGCAAAGCCTATCCTGCTTACGGGTCAAAGTTAAAATCAAACGATTATTTATTCATACAAGTACTTTTGAAGCGATACAATAGCAAGTCTATAAGATAAAGTCTACTCCCAGTCCTAACTCTACACCACTTATTCCCGGCTATTTATCCCCAGTGCCATAAAAAATTTATACAATCAACAGTAGCGTAGTGTTCTCTCTATGTAATTCTTTCTTATTTATTGCTACAAAGACAGTTATTTGCCTGCCGCTCACAATTAACGATTGAGCGTTAACTACGTAGCAACTTGGCTACGAACCCTAGCCGTAGGTCAGGAGGGTTACCATGACGTACTAAAGCGGTTCAGTTTAGGTCGAGAGAAAGGGACAAGGCTATGTGAGTCGTATATCACTGTCCCTTTCCTTGAACCTAAACTGAACCGCATTAGTACGTCATGGTAACCCCCCAGGGTGCTTAGCCAAGTTGCCAATCGCTAGCGCCTGCTAGCGCATCGTAGTTTTCCCTCTTTGTCACACTAATATGAAGGAGTGACAGAGAGGGAAAACGACGACGCGCTAGCAAGCGCTAGCGATTGGCAACTTGGCTAAGCATCCAGGTAATGTTCGTGTCCGGTGTGACGGGCTGCCGGAAATGAAGAACGGCTAACCCGGTACGGTATCGGTACGTTTCGTGCACGTATCCACTATACCTACATAATTTATGTAGCACATATTGTTGCCGCGGACATCTTGCATACTTCCATATTGGATTTTTAGCTTCAACAGAGTTTCTATATTCGCTTGGATGTGTACGTATTTACTATTTACGTACCTATTGTTGAGATGTAATGTCAGTCGCGGAAAGGTAAGGCGTACATGTAAAAAAATGTCAAACGTATAACCCCGAGTTGGTCCCATTGACACCAAGTCGATGATAGGATGTTGTAGAAATAGGTTGAAATCGGTGTTTTTTTTTTAATTTGGTGATTATGTATAAATTCGTTTGCGTTAATTATGAAAGTAAAAGGGTATAAAAGATCGCATATGATTTATATTTTATAATAATTACATTTTGCTGTAAGTCATTTGTTAACACTTTCATTAAAGTGGATTGACATAGGGTATATCTTATCTACATTAAACAGTCAATTTTCATTATTAAGATGTCGACAACATATTTGTGGCAACTCTGGAGCTACACACGTCCAATAGGCTATAATAGTCATATAACTGATACCACTGTAAGCTCGTTTACTACCGTGTAGGCAGGGCCGGATTTAGGGGGGGGGCACGAAAGAGGCCTCCACGAAAGAGGGATTCGGGAGGGATCCACAGTAGAGATTGCGAAAAAATTTTTTTTTATTTCCAACTTGTAAGCACTAGTAACAATTTTTTTTGATTATTGAAAGTGATCTACTCCGGGAACTAGATTTCAGCGAAATCATCAACGATTTTTCGGCGAAAAAAGATCGGAAGATTCCGTTCGTTAACGCTCAAACTTAATTTCAGATAATTCTCATTTCCGATTATATTTATATGTTTGTTAAATAATAAAATAATCTTTACTTGTTTCCACAAAAAAAAAAATACTGAAAAACTTGACTGAAAAAAATTGTCTACTTTATTTTGAAAATAATTGGGGGTCAGGGGGCCTCCACTCCTTTGTTGCCCGAAGCATCTCAACCTCTAAATCCGGGCCCTGCGTGAAGGTAAAAAAGCAATGTTCAAAAAAAAAGTTTTTAATAGACCTATTTAACCCACACTACCTATAGGATTACAGCAAAAATAAAAATAAAACATCCCCCACTTCACCACTAAGGGATGTACCCGAATAAAACATGTTTTTCTATATTTTTTTCTACCAATTTGTTGGCGTAATTAATATATAGGTATACCTATAAATATCTATAATATACAAGCTACCCACGAGGAAAGGGAAAAATTCTTACAGCATATTCCTGAAGCAAAAAATGTTAAATGAGTTTTGATCAAATCTTTTTTAGTTTTTTTTTAAATGTTTTGAATGCCTTAATATACAAAAAAAAGGATTTTATTAATTAAACTATCGCAAAAAATGCACTTTAAAGTTTTTTTTTACATTAGCTAGAAAATTAAAAATATTTTTGTTCATTTCATTTCTGTCAATTAAGTGTGACAAGACTAAGATAACATAGTGACAAAATCGTTTCCTAAAATGCGTTTATCATAGCGTAACGGTCTAAAACGGTTTTGAGAAAAAAAACATTTTTTCTCTTAAAATAGACTGAATCCAGAAAACTTCATATGACATTAACTTAAATTTGGTCAGAAATCCGCTGTTGAATTTTTTCCCTTTCCTCGCGGGCACCCTGTATGTTCCGACAGCCCCTGAGCTATGCTGCGGACAGGGGTCCCCTTTAATATGCCTAATATGAATAGTCCTAATATGAATTCGCATAACGGATTTGGCATAAATAATTAAGCATAATATTGAATAGGCAAAATAATTAAATTCCATAATACTTAATACGCATATTACTGATTATGCATAATTCAAATGTGCATAACATTATTAAATATAACTTTATTCGTCCTAATATGGATTAGCATAAACTTAGAAATCAAGCGAATGAGGCAGATCAGGGTAAAACCAAGACAGTAAGGTTAAGTTCAAAAGACTGATAAGCAGGAGCGATGAAGCGAAGTTAAAGCCGAGCTTTCGTGGATATCTCCTACACGTCCTAATGAACACGTCAGATATAATCAATTAAATAAAACATTAGGTATTTAATAATCAATTTTATTAGTAAAGAAATCACATCTTGGTAGGCGCATGAGGCGCACAGTACAGAGTGTGTACCTATCTATACCTATTAAATTGGAAGCAATATATAGTATATAATAATATTATTAATACTACGTACTAATCGACAGTAACTTGGCAAAAGTATTAGGTATATATAGTATCGGTTTCGCTACGCAATCTATGATCGGTCATTATTATTTTATCTATTATATTTTATACCTTTCATTAAGTATACCAATTAGTATTATGCTCATCCTAATTATTCCAAATCATCGTTATGATAGTTTACGTTATACGTAAATACATTATGCGTAATCGTTTATGCGAAACTATGCCTATGCCACTTAAATAGTATGCTTAACAACGCTATGCCAATTTGAAGTAGGTATGCGTAATAAATTATGCGAATTAATATAGACTCTGCGGACAGACCGACGGATCAACAGACAGACATTGCGAAATTACAAGGGTTCCTAGCTTACTACTGAAACCCTAAAAATGCATTTTTTTATACAATACCTAGTAAGAAATAGCCAAAATTGTATTCTTAGTAGGAAAGGAAGCCATGTTAGTAGTTATAAAGTAATTTAAATCTAATTTTGATCAGTCGGTCATGTTAATGTGTGTTGCTATTTAGAGTAGGTACTTGTTTATTTTGATAGTAGGAATAAATTAGACGCACTGCAATAAATCACGAGAACTGTACCCCGGGGTAACCTCCATCGCTTAGACATCTGTCACTTCAGTCAGACGTTGTTCGTATATGTATACAACTATACATACAGTCGCTATTAGGTACACACGGTGTATACGTAACATATTTCGGAGATATTGAGAATTCTATAGCCCTAGCCAAGGTACCATTCTGCAATCGTCTACGAGCCATAAATGACAGATTCGTACGAAAAATATTTTATAAATTATTATTATGGTCACGTGACTTTTCGCTTATTGTTTACGATTTCAGAATGGCAAGTTGTTTTTTTGCTATTTACGAAAGCATACGATCAAATTAATTTAGGTAACTTAGACCAGATTTTTTTCCTTATCATCAGGCTTAGAACAGGATTAGTGCGACAATATGTCGCCGCGAGACTACCCATCCCTCTTTTATTCATATAGTTAGTAAAAGATGGAAAAAACTATCTCGCGGCGACATACTGACATACCAATCATGTGCTAAGTATACAGGGTGCGAAGCAGCGTAGCCAAGATGCCAACGCTTCCCAAACGAATCGCAACTGTCTTTGTTACACTAAAGGTGCATTCAGACCAAACGAGCATTCGCTATTCTATCCTCCACTCTACGAAATCAACGAATCACGTTTTGTGTAACGATCGAATTTCGTAGAGTAGGGGGTTAGAATAGCGAATGCTTATTTGGTCTGAAGTCTGAATGCACCTTAATAAACTACGGCACCCTAACACGTGATTTAGGGTGACCTACGCTACTGTGCGTCAGCATCTTCGCTACTTGAGAGAGAGTCCGTGTACCAAAAGAAATATGTAGTACATTTCGATACAACGCAAAAAAAATGTTTTTCGACGAGGGTGAAACTTAGTGCCCGAGTGAAACGAGGGTGACTTAAAAAAAAGTTTTTACACGTGTATCGATCGACTTTTTCATAACAAGTGCCTTAATTAGAAAAATTTACGCACGCATAGCGTGCGCAAAGTTTACTTTTCCGCACGAGTTAGGAAAAAAAGTAAACAAATATAGATAACTTTCAATAGTATTTGTTATCTTCGACACATATCGTGAAACACGTTCGCCATTTCTTGCATGCGCCGCATGAGTTAAAGAGAAAAGAAATTCCCTTGGGAGTTATAGAAATGGTAGTACATCATTTAATAATAGACTCTCGTTAGTAGTACCGTAGGTAAAGGATGTCCCAAAAATAACGCAAGATTTGAAATCGATGAAAAATAATTATTTCTTGTTTGACTTTCTTATTTCTTGATTTAATCATAAAGTACAAAGAATAGGGTTTACTATGGTAAAGCATGCTGAGAAATTCATTTCATCTATGGAATTTGCAATTTTGCATAAATATGAGTGAATTTCGTTGTTGCAGTGTGAAATCTCCTCCTTCAAACCATGGGCGATCGAGAGCTTGCTGACATAGATCTCTCGTAAATGACCCCATAAAAAAAAAACAATTATGTTAAATCGCAATATT
>JALPQI010000638.1:0-14979 GCA_025490895.1 Thaumatotibia leucotreta | reverse complement strand
AATAACATTACAATACTCAAAACAATACTCAAACATAATACAATACTCTTACTATCTTTCTCTAGGTATAAATATAATTTTGCAGTTCATCTCATTAAAAGTACCTAGATTAAATCATTAACAAAAATGCTTGTCGTTATACTTCGTTGAAAGAAGACTAGTTAATAATAATTTAACATAATACCGATTCTTAAGGATACACGATAGAACGTAGTTTACAATGTTATTATGAAATACCTTGGTTTGACGATATTTATGTCCACTATAAAACTAGATAATGAAAAAGTAACACTGTTTAGAACTGCCATACAAGTGCAAGTGGATTTATTACGGAATTAAAATAAGCTATATTATAGTTTGCCAAACATGATATAATTGCACCGCACAAAAAGTGCATGTCAATAGTAAATTTTACGCTTCGTTGTTTCAATTCAAACGTTTATTTAAAACGCGTTTATTAAAAAATATTATTAAGGCTTAATTTTGAACATACTCTGGCCGTCTAATTAAAACTTCAATGAGATATTCTGCTATATAGGTATTTCTTATTTGTACTCTCATTACAAACAATTAAATTACGATCCATATGGCAAGAAACTCAACAATGCTTTAGAGATTTAAAATAATCTCAAAACTCACAAAATGACTGGAAAATACATGATTTATTTATAATACCTATTAGTAATTTAACTGAACAAATTAAAAGCTCTAGATAAACAACAGTCTTAGTACATACAAGTTATTTACACATTTTTTTTATATAAAAATATCCTACTGTACATATAACAATAACTATCAATGTAGAAATATAAATTGTCTCTATGTACACAACTAGAAACAGTATTAAAAATAGTCAAATCTTCTAGGAATCATAAGTTTAAAATACGCAGATAGCTGGCGGTGCGGTGCGGTCGGGAGGAATGAACCCGGGGCAGAGTGGAATGTTTAATACGCGGTGCCTTTAAACTGTTAACCTTTAATAAGCCAATGGTAATATTTAACACCTTAAATATTTTGAAAGTATGTCTCACTGAACAAGTGTGAATCATGCCTTATTAAAGGTTAAATAACGTCCAGTGTACATTGTGTAGTACAGCCTCATCTGATAATGTCGGTACAAATATAGCTTCGAAACTATTTACTACCAAAATACTAAGGGTCTGATTTTTTTTCTCTATAGTGTCGATATTATCAGACATCACTGTACAAGTTGTAATCCCGCCGCATCAAAGTTATATACCTTCACACTGCAGAGCCATGCTGGCGTAAGGAAAAACTCCCCATATGAATATCCCCACATAGCGCGCCGAGTTGCATCGTAACTACTATTTTCCCTGTTTTGGTACATTAAACTCCAGAATATCTACACAATAGTAGGTAACTCAGTGGGTACATTTTGACTTACAATACCGAAAATTATGCAACCTGCAAAAATCTGTCAATAACATATCTTAACTCTTCGGCCAAAAATAAGAATAAGTAATTAATTTTAGTACCATTTTAGAGGTTGATTATTTCCGTAAGAGTATGTTAATTTATTGCTAATTAGGAGAATGTAACCAAAATGATACTGGACAAGGAAAATGTATTTATCTGACAGATACTGTTAACTGGCAATTGAAAAATCAGTCCTAAGTGTGAAGGCGGTGAAGTGAAGCTACGAATGTAAATTAACTGATCGATCACTAACCCGCATATTCATAAACATTCATCATCCTCTGTTAGTATATACGCGGTTTGTCTTTAACTATCACTTTATAAATTGTATGTGTTAGAAACAGACAAAACACGTATTTAACAAATTGGTATAACTAACAGAGTCATAAGTCTCGGCGCGTTTTATGTGAAGTTGATAAAGTCTTAGTGTCGGGCAAGGCAGCGTGTCCGCTAGAAGTCGACAGGAAGCCAAACAGCACACTATTCTACGGAACTTGGCCGCAGCCGGAATAAATAACTATGAACACAAAATACAGCCACGGATAATTTTCGCGAGCGGGTAAGCCTCTGAGGTTTCATTTTGAACTTTGTTATTAAAAGAAAAAATACATATTTGCGTATACAGCGTATAATTTAAGATCTTGCGAAAATTACCCGTTGATATCCTAACTCTCACACGTCGTACCTACCTACGCACAGTCTCTTTCTAAAGGTTCCGAGAAGGGCACATCACGTCTACCTACTCCCAGACTTGGTCAATATATAATTGCACATTACCTATTTTCTACTAATAAATTCACGTAGGTATTAGACGAATAATTATGAATAGCGACAAAGCTATACTAAATAGCTAAAGGATTTTATAAAAAAAAAACTAAAGGAGTTCTAAAACATACAAAGTTAAAGGTAAGCTGATTTGTATACCGCTACATTCTCAAATTTCTCAATTGTAAATTATAAGTACATTTAAAGATAAAATCGGCCGACACGCGGTGGCAATATTGTAATCAATGTACTGTAACGAGAGACATCTCTTCGTTCCTCATATTTTATAATTATGCATTGTATGTTTATGGCCATCTATATAAAATTGAGTTTACTACTCGCATAGATATATAATAAATATAATAATCCTGCGGTATAAAACATTAAGATTGAATGAAGAAATCGTGAAATAGCAGTAGAGAAGTTTCAACTGTAAGGAATATTTAGAACGGATATCCATAATACTAACAGGGTTTAAATACCTATGCCTGAAATCACAATTACCTAAATTTAATTTTTATTTGTCACAATCATAACGACCATGCAAAACGAATATTTGGAATGAGTATTTTTTATAATCGTTATAATACTTCAAAAACTTTTTAAGTAGGTAATCAGTGAACAAAATAATCGTTAGCTCCAATAATTATATTCTGGTTTATTGCTGTACCTGCTTACACTGCTGCAAGTAAGCTATGCAAGCGCGAGTAAAACAGCAATAAAATTCAAGTGTTCTTAGAGCTTACGGACTGTAAATAAATGTGTCGACTGTAATTTACAGTGACAATTATTATAACTACGTAATTTTTTAGGTTAAACTTCTCATTTATGAATTTCCATCCCATTTTCCCGGCGATATTTCCCATCCCCGATCCGTCCCCGTGTAGGGAACCCCGCTGACGACCCGTGCCACGAAAGCGCGATTGTCAAACCGCACTAACTGAAGACAAGGCTATTAAAATTGGTCAGTTATATTGTGAGAATCATGTGAATTCACATTATTATCTAGAGCATAAAGAGAAACTTAAAGTAAGGTAGTAGTATCAAAACTATTTGGAATTTGTAAGGCTCCACACACCGGGCCTTCGCGGCCCCCTTCAAGGACGATACACGCTGCACGCGTGTCTTGACGACTCTGTCCTATAGTTTGATTATAACATTATTTATTATTGTAAATTCCAGTTAAATACATACTTAACCGTAGCGTATTTTCTATAAACAATGTAGGTAGATTTTATAAACTGAATTGTAGCTGTAGTCGACATAGTGTAGCGTGAATCATCCGTTAGAATGACGCATTGGTCCCGACATTCAAAAGCACTATATATTAGTCTAACATCGTGCACGCGCCCACGAGGCATCTTATTGTATAAAACGTTTCATCGACTACACGCTCCATAACCCATAGGGCTTACAATCTAGAAAATTTATGAGTACTCATCAAGGTAAGCTTTTATCATCGACTGTACCGAGACAATTTGTACGAGCCTAAACTAAATGAAGTTTCATTGTTGTGTTATCTTACTATGGTCACAATACTGTAAAGGTATTTCAGTTTACGCAGAAACCGAGAAGTGAATTAAATTGAAATTGTAAGATTTATTTTTTTATGCCGTAAATGTTACTCCTCTTTTGAAGAAGATAAATAGATTTTACATAAACCTACGTTACATTTCAGTTGAGAGAAAGAGATTAGGTACCTATTTCAAAAAGGGTTTGGGTTTGAAAGTAAACCGTCAGTCGATGGAACGTTCTCGAAGGCGCGCGGGCGCTGTCGCAGTAGAGCTAGGATGCAGCGACGGGCAGGCCGGCCGCGGACGTCACGTGATGGCCGCCACGTCTGCCGCCGTCTTCTGCAGCCCCTCCTCGTCTGTCGACCTGTCGGGAATATAGTTCTTTACAATATTGACAAGTCATTATGTAATAATAAAAATTCTTGAATTCAACTATATTACAAAGGAATAGAGTCTTTTAAAGTCCATATACTTTATTTCAGACTGACGTTACAATGTCATGGCGGTTAGTACATCGTTCCAAGTCACCGATCAGTCTATAAATCGTCTCGCGGGTCGAGCAACAATATGTATGAACTGACAGGACACTTGGAAAGACGTGCTCGCTCTCATGGTCAAGTTTTCCTGACAAACTTATCGTTGTGTCAAATTCATATTTAATCTTGGCGCCAAGTCTGGACAGATAAAATTAGAACTTTTATTTATTAAAGTAGAAATTACAAACCTGGCTGTTATTTATAAGATGCCTAGATTTGAAATTAAAAAAATAGCAATAGCAACTTGACGCATTGTACTTGAGGCCATGGCCAGCAGTATGACTCTCACATATAGCTAGCAACTTCCTGAAGGCACCGATACATGGACTCAATACCACCAGGTCGTCCGCGTAGCTGATGTTGTTAACAACTTTTCCACCAACGGAGCAACCTATAGGGGTGTTACTGAGCTCCTGGATCAATCTATCCAAGTACAGGTTGAAGAGCTTCGGTGACGTCAATCCACCCTTTCTCACTCCACACCTCAACCTATACACATCGGACATGTGACCAGCCCATTTCACAACATTATAGTCTGGTTCTTGTACCAATATTTAAATAATGACACAAGCTCTCACTGCATCGGCATGCTTGTCTCCCTTGATAATTTTGACCACAAGATATCATACGACACCAAGTCGAAGGCTTTTGTAAGATCTAGGAAACAAGCATACACAGGAGTTCGTTCACCATTAGCATAGTACTGGACAGTACGCTTGAGGCAGTAAATTGTAGCTGATTCAGTGGGTAATCCAGCCCGGAATCCGAACTGGGCATCATTCAGCTTTACATGAGCATCTAACTGTTGGTCAAGCAGATTATCCAGCACCTTAGCAACAACTAGAAACCGATCACCGGTCTATGTTGAAAACACTGTTGAGCTCGGTGTATCCCAGCACGTCGGGCCGCCACGAGTCTCACCTGTACACGTGCGCCTCGGCCCTGGCGGCGTCGCAGTGGTAGTGCGCGGCGTAGGGCAGGCGCTCGCGTGCTCGGCGCCGCGCTAGGACGGCGCGCCCCACACGTCGGGCCGCCACGAGTCTCACCTGTACACGTGCGCCTCGGCCCTGGCGGCGTCGCAGTGGTAGTGCGCGGCGTAGGGCAGGCGCTCGCGTGCTCGCCGCCGCGCTAGGACGGCGCGCCCCACACGTCGGGCCGCCACGAGTCTCACCTGTACACGTGCGCCTCGGCCCTGGCGGCGTCGCAGTGGTAGTGCGCGGCGTAGGGCAGGCGCTCGCGTGCTCGCCGCCGCGCTAGGACGGCGCGCCCCACACGTCGGGCCGCCACGAGTCTCACCTGTACACGTGCGCCTCGGCCCTGGCGGCGTCGCAGTGGTAGTGCGCGGCGTAGGGCAGGCGCTCGCGTGCTCGCCGCCGCGCTAGGACGGCGCGCCCCACACGTCGGGCCGCCACGAGTCTCACCTGTACACGTGCGCCTCGGCCCTGGCGGCGTCGCAGTGGTAGTGCGCGGCGTAGGGCAGGCGCTCGCGTGCTCGCCGCCGCGCTAGGACGGCGCGCCCCACACGTCGGGCCGCCACGAGTCTCACCTGTACACGTGCGCCTCGGCCCTGGCGGCGTCGCAGTGGTAGTGCGCGGCGTAGGGCAGGCGCTCGCGTGCTCGCCGCCGCGCTAGGACGGCGCGCCCCACACGTCGGGCCGCCACGAGTCTCACCTGTACACGTGCGCCTCGGCCCTGGCGGCGTCGCAGTGGTAGTGCGCGGCGTAGGGCAGGCGCTCGCGTGCTCGCCGCCGCGCTAGGACGGCGCGCCCCAGCACGTCGGGCCGCCACGAGTTGCGCACCGCGTGGTACGCCAATCTGCAGCACAAAAGGCTCTCAGTTGTACGTCGAGGTAGGGTAGTTCCGTGCGATTATCGAACCAATCGTGTCATTAAGCGCGCGATTGTTTTGTGCGTTTATCGCAGTATTTTTACGAAATTTTCAAACATAATGCAGACGTGGTATTGCGTTGATCGCGTGCGTCTAAAGTAGCCTAACGCTGCGACGAACGCAGAAAACAACCGCGCCCTTTACCGATCCGCCCATTTGCACATTATTGACTAACTGCGTATAAATAGGGGCGTCATTTTCGGTGCTCTTGTAAGTTTTTATAAACCGCCAATAATGATAATGAAAAGGAAAAACGCAGGAAATAATCACACGGAATTACCATTGTTAAGGGCGAAATCGAAGCAAATCAAATAAAATAAGATCAATCAGTCGAGATAGAAACACAACTACGTGCAACAAATCGCAAGTAGTTAATACTTGTTACCCTAGTTGACTTGCGGAATAGCAAAACAATTTTTGTTTTAGCTAAATCAAGCACCAACGAGGAGATGTGGAAAATATCGTACAAAATCTTCGTGATATTAAAATTAATTACAGTAGGTTCGTAACGACAATATTAAGTACAATATTTTTAGGAATTTAAACTTGATCGCCTTTTTGATATTACATAATGTCGCTTATAGTTTATAAAATTACACCAAAACCGAGTTTTGATTGAAATGTTGTGCATTTTTGTGGTTACAAACCTGACTAAAATTAAGGTTTTTTTAATTTCACGTTAATTGATTGTCTATAAATGTGAAAAAAACTCATAAGCGGCTCAACACTTTGGTCAGTTGCATATGTCAAATATTTTTGTCTTTCAAATGCCAACATAGCCACTCACTTGCTTCATGTAGCTTTTGTTACATGTCATCACTCTTATTTTACAAAGACATAGAGTCTATCGCAAAAATCAAAGCAAGTGAGTGGATAGGTAAACAATAGCAAATCCACATAAACTAAAGTAGCCACAACACCAACCTGGGTACAAGCGAAGCGACGGTAGCCAGAACCACGACGAGCCAGTAGGTGGGGTCGGCCATCGCGTGGTGGATCACGTGGTAGTTGCACGGCATCTTCAGGATGGAGAACGGCACCGAGTTGTAGATGAGCGTGCCCACGAAGAACGCGGCCAGTGACCCCACCAGCGAGATCCCGTGGATCACCGTCTGTTCAAGTACAAATATATTTATTTTCTCAAACATGCAATGAAATGTTGTCATTATGTTCGTCATAATAGGCTTTAAAGTATGACGTTGCAGGCGGATGACCTCGAGATAATAGTAAAGGATTTTCATACGAATTTAACGGCCTAGGCCCGTAAGTAATATTTTTTTAAAACATGGCGTCGGTTTTCATGAACAGGCTAAACAGCTAAATTCTGTTTTATTGATTGTCGTACTTTTTATTTCATTGCATATGTTTGAGAAAATCACTATACATGCCTCGCCGTGAAATGGGCTTACCGGCTCCGTATCACTGCCCGGCCTCACTACGTTCGGCCGTCCATACTTACTCAGCCGGTAAGCCCATCTTTCCCGGCGTCTGCAGTAATGTACTATTCTTTTACAACAATATTACTTACAGTTGTTCGGGTTTGCGAATTTACCGCCTTAGGGCCGTAATGTACTTACTATAGGTTAAGCAGTTTAAAAGCTGATGTTTATTACATTATGTTTGCATTTTTATGTAGGGTGTTGGGGGCACCTGTTGGTGGAAATTATTTACATTTATGCAGTGGCGTATACCTACCAAATTTCTAAATTTTTTTGATACTTTTTCTGCCACTATGGGGCAATAAGATGACACGAATGTCATGATAAACGAACTGTCAAAATAAATAAACGAATTCAATTCAGTACATATTTTTTGAATAATTTATTTTTAAACCAATTAATTTAGGAATATTGTTTTCTAAATTAATAAAAAACTGATTCCTAGTCAATTCTCATAAACTGAACCAAGTTCTAGTAATTTTCTTTAGTACCAGTACCAGTGACTTTGCGCCCCTGTTTTAGAGCTCAATATTCAGTTCGGCGACGGTTTTATAGTCGTAATCCGTTACAAAATCAATAAACTTACGAATACAATAGATTTACGATATTTTATGTTCCTATGATGTCCTGTACCTCACGCCGACGTAGCACCGCTTGTTGGCAGTAAAAATTACGAAAACCCTCATTGGATGCGATGAGGGTACATGAAAAGTAACTTTTTCACCCTACGACAGTTTCCAATCTTCGAGTTAGATTTAATTAAAATGATAAGCATTGCCACACACTCCAGAAAGTGAACTTTGTGAACGGTTAAACCACACAAAAACGGTGTTAACAGCTAGGTGACGGTGTCTAAGAAGTTCGGTTATATCATATTTGCTCTGTGCGCAAATATCATATTTGTGTTTGCGCAGCGTGGCGATTATGGGCATTTACCTCCTAATGCGTCTATACGCATAGTTAATAGGAGAGGCCTACGTCCAGCAGTGGACTAACATAGGCTGATGATGATGATGATGATGATGGGCAGATCATAGCGCTTTTCTTAACACCGCGCATATTTCGGCGGAACATGTTTGACAAACGTTTATAGAATATAGCCAATCAAAAGTTTGCCGGACCAATCACAACTATTTATAAATGGCGGTTTAAATTTTTATAGGTTGATATTGAAATATTTGAAATTCATTACCGTGATGCATTGAAGAAAGGGTGACACTTGTCAACTAAAATTCAGGACCGTTTTTGAAAGGCAATTTAGTATGGCGTGAGACTTCCATGTTTTATTTGTTCGTAGGTTTCACGGCTGCTCATACAGTCAGCAGCAGATATACCTGAGCGGGCAAGGTGTCCAAGAAGTCATGTACACTTAAATCGTCAGAAAAATATGAACACCTAAGTTATCATTTTCACATACGCTTTCAGTTCGTCACATATATCTTAACATTCCAGTTTTTCTTTAACACGTACACGGTTATTTAATCACAATGTCAATAACGGTTACAAAGTCAGTGGTAACTAAGCACTCAAATTTAAGCAGTTGTCATTAATATCTACACGCACTGCCAATCACATACGTCAGCAGCCAAGGTGCCACCCGTTGCTTAGCAGTTGTTATTTCAATGGTAACTAAGCACCAACATTTCATGTGAATAACTTTCAATACTGTAATTTTTCATTCTGTAATTAGTTCGTTGAATGCAGTTTTTGCAATCCAAATGGCAAACGTATTTTCCTAGCTAGCTTCGGCACCTACCGCTGAACAGCTGCAAAGGAACTTTCTCTGTCACTTCAATTAGGGTATAATAAGAGTGACCATGACAAGTTCTTTCGATTTGATGATTTCGGATTTCGCGGTAGCGGTCCTGAGGGCTAATTGCTAACGCACGAAGTTTTGCCTCTTTGTCACACTTACGTTCGACATTGCAAGTGCGAAAGAGAGAGGCAAAACATCGTTCGTGGTTCACAATAGGCCCGTTTTTTTTTATACCACGTCGGTGGCAAACAAGCATACGGCCCGCCTGATGGAAAGCAATCACCGTAGCCTATGGGCGCCTGCAACCCCAGGGGTGTCACATGCGCGTTACCGACCCAATAAGAACTTGTACACTCCTCTTTTGAAGAACCCCATACTGTAGTCGAACGGGAAAACCTCGGCAGCTCATTCCACAGACGGACCGTCCGCGGGAGGAAGTTCCTCTGAAACCGCACGGTGCGCGACCATTTAGGTTGCAAGGTGTGAGGATGAGCGCCCAGTCGGTGGCGAGCGGTGCGATGATGAAAAGTGGACGTTGGCATCATGTCGAACAGTTCTTCAGAGCACAACCCATTGTACAGACGATAGAACACACATAAGGAGGCGAAGTCTCTCCTTAGACTTAAGGGTTCAATACTGCCTGTGAGTCTGGGATCGTCTACTATTCGGACAGCTCGTCTCTGAACCGAGTCAAAGGGTGCAAGCTGGTATACAGGTGCTCCTGCCCAGAGGTGACAGCAATACTCCATATGGGGTCTGACTTGCGACTTATATAACAGAAGTCTTTGCCCCGGAGTAAAGTATCCCCTCGCTTTATTGAGCACACCGAGCTTTTTGGATGCCAGCGTAGCTTTTCCTTCTAGGTGACATCGGAATTGGACGTCGTTGGAAATGTCGACTCCGAGGTTATAACTTGTCCCTCTGGTTATAACTTATAAAGCATATTTGATCCATATGTGACAAGGATTGCTTTGACGTCTGACTGACTGACAACTCACGAAAGCAGTGCAGACTTGTCACTGCATACATCTATCTCAGGTTATGGCAAACTATTCAAAATGGATACATTTCTTTAGAATATTGATTAAATGACTTATATTTGTAATAACATATTTTTAGATAATAAATGAAGGTTGCAGGAGTACATTCATTTCGGACCTAATAATTATCAATATGACGTCAGTAGGTAACGTCAATATTTCATTGCAAGTTTGAGAAAAATAAAATGAAATGAAACAGATAACAAACATAAAACATTTTATTTTCAAAAAATGAATGTTTTCACTGGAGGAGCGTTGGTGGCCCACCGGTAAGGCTTTCATTCCGAAGGTCGTGGGCTCAAATCCTGTCGGCTCGTACCAATGAGTTTTCAGAACTTATGTACCGTACCTATGTACGAAATATCATTTGACATTATTTACCAGTTGCTTTTCGGTGAAGGAGAACATCGTGAGAAAACCGGACTAATCCCAATAAGGCTTAGTATACCCTCTGGGTTTGAAGGTCAAATGGCAGTCGCTTTCGTAAAAATCTAGCACCTACGCCAAATCTTGGGACTAGTTGTCAAAGCGGGCCCTAGGCTCTCTGGCCGTGGCAAAAGCCGGGGGTAACGAAAAAGCAGGAAGAAGAAGACAAAGTATTGTCGCTGACTGTGCTTTACTTCCCACGACCAACTTACACATATCGAGACGAGTCTAAGAAACCCAAACACAATGGGGTTTGGTTGTTTCATCACAAAGTTCCTATGGCTACCTTCCAGTTCCACCATCAGATCAGCTCTTTGTCATAATAATATTGCATTGTCATCAAATTTAAGCAGCTCAATCTAAAATCAGGAAATGGTTCAAATTTAACTTGCAAGATTCGATCATAGACAACGGAACTGAAAACTAAGTTTAAACTAAATTCTAAAAGCTTGTAAAAAGAGAAAAGTAAATAATTTATCCTAAAGTTGACTAAGAAGCACCTGTCAAATGATTGAAGAGAAAAATGTGAGATAGATGTATGTGATGACAAGACTGCACTGCTTTCGATGATTGTCAAAACAGTTACTTAAAATAAGTATAGCTATTTTTCAATCAATATTCAACCATATTTGTACCATACAACGTCTATTTTTCCTTCTTGTTCAGATATATTTGCCTTATTGACTGCTTAGATACCAGTGGTTTTTTAACAGCTGAGGTATCAATGATGTGTTGTATGTTAAGAAATTAATGAAAATCGACTGTTAAGATATTTGTGACTTGTTAAGCGCTCACAAGTAAATACTATCATGACAGTCAACAACTTTTTGAAAGTTTAAATGTTAACCTCTCTTTGGACACCTCGAGTGTATAGTGACTTCTGATGCTGACTGTACAGTAAATATTCCGTTAGCTTATAAAATAACTGAACTTCTAAGACTACACAGTAACTGACGGACGACACATCTTATAATAATTTTCTAAGTCCACACTTTGTTACCCACTTACAAGTTTAGGATAGAAAAGCTGCATGTAAACATGTTATATTGAATAAGTAAAATACGGATACGAAAAAACAAAGGTTTCACTACTGGGACTTCCATACAAAAATAGGACATAAAAACCGATTTATTCCTGCGAAGATCAAGTTACAGCTAAAATCAAAGCTGGCACTAATGTTTAATGAAATGAATGATATCTATCATTGTGTGCAAGCGGCCCTGCTATTTCAACCTGTATCCACTGTCATCTTATCACTTACTCGATCCATTCGTGCCAGCTTTGGTGAATGTACTCGTACCTGTATCAGGGCATTTTCACTTTTAGGGACATTCAATTAGCGTGAAATTAAAAAAAATCTTAATTGCAGTCAGCTTTGTAACGACAGTATTTTAACTTCACGCTAATTGGGTGGCCCAAAAAAGTGAAACTGCCCATCAACTGTCAGTAAACACTTGTCAAATAAATCGGTTTATTTAGGTTAGAATAAAGTTCAATAAAACCGATATAAATTATTTTTCGAATCGGTTCCGAGTCTCGGTATTATTACTAGCGGTCGGAACTTTGAGCACGTTTGGTCAAATCTTTCAGACGCTCTTCGTGCCGCCGCCCGCCCCGCCGGGCGCTCGACGCTCGCCACTCGGGCTTCATCCATTAAGGTGCATGCAGACCAAAAGAGCATTCGCTGATCTATCCCCCCACTCTACGAAATCAACGAATCACGTTTCGTGTAACGATCGAATTTCGTAGAGTAGGGGGGATAGAACAGCGAATACTCTTTTGGTCTGCATGATTAGATCATCACTCACCCAGCTCCTAGTCTCGATAGCGACGTAAGCGAGCATGGACGACGAGACAGCCGGTCATGTTGCAGACGCCGAAGGCCCAGAAGTCGACGGTGGAGTCCCAGTAGGCGCCGACGGCGGCGAAGAACACGACGACGCTGATGTAGACGGACTCGGCCAGCACGAGCCAGTAGGAGTGCGCGCGGTAGGCCAGGGCCGCGCCGTGCTGCGCTGTAGAGGCCGGGCCGCGCCGCTAGCAGCGTCGCCGGCGCCACGCGATCGTACGCGCCTAAGCAACACATTACCTTTATTAATAAAATGTCTCTGTAATTCTGCGTCGATATATCGAATTACATGTTCAGAAACGTGTAATTCGATAAATCGATGGCGGAAAGCAAAATAGTCAGTCAGGTGTAGGTATTTTGTTAAGATTAGGTAGCTATAGGTATAATATTAATAACATAGTTGTAAATCTTATGTTCTAAACAACTAAAATTGCTATGGACTCATGTTGTCTGATAATAAAACATTTTTATTTTTATTTTTTATTTATTAATACGGTCTTTTACCACAAAATACATATTAGTACAAGCACAGAAAACCATCTCCAAACATCCGTTTAAAGAAATTATGGACTCTTGCTACGATACTATTAAGTTCAAATTTCCACCGCGATAGACAAACATGAAACAAATAAACGGGCCAAGAGCATGTCGGGCCATGCTCAGTGTAAGTTCCATAGTTATTCAAAAGCGGCTGGGCCGATTATGTTCGAAATAGTTTTATTACGGCCGAATTTAAAGTATTCTGTAAGCCTATATTCATGATTTTTTTCATATTTTTTGGACCTACGGATCAAAAGTTAGAGGGGGAACACATTTTTTTTCTTTTGGAGCGATTATTTCCGAAAATATGGACTTTAGAAAAATCTTTTTTCAAAAACCCTTATTATTTTTAAGAGACCCTATTCAAAGATACCGATACCCCCACACTATAGGATCACTTCACCAGTTGAGGAGGTACCCGAAAAAAAAAATGTTTGTCTAGTTTTTATTGTACCACTTTGTTAGCATGATCAATATGTATACCTATACCAAATTGCAGATTTCTAGTATTAACGGCCACTCAGCTAAGCTGCGGACAGACGGACATGGCGAAACTATAAGGGTTCCGTTTTTGCCATTTTGGCTACGGAACCCTAAAAAGACGTCTGTCACTTATAAATTAAATATTTATATTTGAAACCATCATATTTCCACTTGACCAATCTTTTCGAACTTCTTCGTGTCTTTTATCGAACTGTCAAAACGATCACCATGAAATTTTATATGAAATACACAAAGTCATGTTTGTATAATGCCAAATGACCTTGGTCATGACCTATTCTTTTAAGGACTGATTTTTCAATCCCAAGTTAACAGTACTTGTCAAATAAATGTTAGCCCTGTCCTTTTTTAACTGATGATTTTAGAAAATGATGGTGATAATTTTAACTAATGGATAGGTTTATTTGGCGATTGAAAAATCAGCCCCTAAGTTAGATTCAGAAATTGTCAATCAAAATTTCTGTCCAAAAATTACTGCAATCTAGTATTTTAGTAATCATTTCTTCGTATAGTATGTCGTTCATAATGTGAAATAATTTGTTTAACTACAGTCATAATCCCTATAGGCTAACAGATCACAGACATGGAACTTGTAACATATCGCCGGTTGGCAACCAAAACTCACTAAGTAAGTAACAAATACCTACTTGAAATAGAGATCGTATCTAAGTTCCGATTCAATACTGACATAAGAGGTTGCGAAGAGTAGTGACAGTTTTTATAGTGAGTTTTGGTTGTCAGCCGACGATTATAATAGAAAAATAAGGTCACTCACCAATGACAAGCGGCGGGAAAGCGGTGAATATGAGGTTGTATGTCATCATGTGTAGCTGGTCCACCATCACCGCCGCCGAGAACCCCGCAGTACAGCTGGTACCAGAACACGAGGAACACAAACGTCTGCAACAAGAACCTTCATTACTACACATTATCACACGAATCCCTTGAGAGATGTATGAATTTTTGGATATCTTGGTAGACGTAGTTGACAACTACCAAGATATCCAAAACAATTATGAGATACCCCACGGATATCAGGTACAGTCGCCTCTCGTTAATTCGAAACTCGAAGGACCTATCCAAATATTACGATTTATCGAGAGTTTGAAACATCAAATGGTCGGAAATATTCGGGAGAAAAAATTAAAGTTCGAGGTGTTAAGTAATAATCAACTGTTATTTATTAAATGCATTTTTTTTTCAGTTTTCTTCCCACCTACTTCCACTTTTTCGATTAAGTCCTTCTTTTCAGCAACCATCAAGCATCTATACTTTATAGGACTCATAAC
>JALPQI010000637.1:0-19038 GCA_025490895.1 Thaumatotibia leucotreta | reverse complement strand
ACATTTGATTTGTTGCATTTTCTGTTGGAAAATGGAAAACATTAAGTGTAAGCCTTGTGAAAAAACGTTAAAAAATATATGTGGAAAGAAAAAATGCATACAAAATTGACAAGAGGCTGATTTATATAGCAAATGCACTAATAAGTCAATTTACGTCAATGATATTTTGTGCGGTAAGTGTCAAGAGATTGTATACCTACATACTAACTTATGTTCACACTGCACTGGTACTGTATTTGTATGCCAGTAACGACTACTTCTGAAATATTTTTATTTTTTTTGGCATGACGCACGATGATTTACGGAAATATTTTTATTTATGTATACAGTGGACATTAGTGGCTATGTATGCATATTTTTTTTGTAGGTGTACCTCCGCGTGAAATAAAAAAAAATATGGAACAAAAAACAAGAACTCTTTTTTTATTATGAAAAATAAGGACAAGATGCAGGTTAAAAATATGCATTTTGTAGTTTATTTTATTGTTATCAAACACAATTTTGTTTGGTTGATCTAACTTGAACAGTTCTCGAAATATGCCACTTTCAACGACACCCTGTATATTTTACATTATCTTGAATAACTCTGAAACAAAAGAAGATCTAGAGCTAATATTAAGCATGGAGTATTCTTAGGTCCTGCTAGTACACCACCTAAAATATTGACCTCATCCGTGGGGAAAGGCACCTCTTGTTCGGTAAGGCTGCTAAACCCTTTGTGGTTATTGGTTTTATCTCCATAACGTGTAAAGGAAAAATAAAACACGCTTATAATCAAGTAAATCGTTTATCTAAACTGCATCACTCGCAGAGCAACGGCCGTGTCGTGGGAAGTGGAAATTAACGTACCGTTCTGATGCATTTCAATAATACGACCGGAACGTCATATAAGATAATGTTATCGTAAGTCCATGTCGCATTTACGGAACCAGCACTTTGAGTCCTTCAGAACTGTAGCAATAGGTCTGACCGTTACGCATTGATAAGCGCATTTTAGGAAACGATTTTGTTACTGTGTTGTATCAGTCTTGTCACACTTCATTGAGAGACATCAAATTGACAAAATATCTTAAATTACCTAGCATGTAAAAAAAACTTGCAAGTGCATTTTTGCGAGTTTTGTATATAAAATACTATAGTACGTGTTGTAGTGAGGCAAATACCAAAACATTTTCTTTGCAGATTTGAACAAAACTCATATAAAGGTGCATTCCGACCAAATAAGCATTCGCTATTCTAACCCCTACTCTACGAAATTCGATCGTTACACAAAACGTGATTCGTTGATTTCGTAGAGCGGGGGATAGAATAGCGAATGCTCGTTTGGTCTGAATGCACCTTAACGTTTCTGCTTCTTTGAGCCTCAGGAATATGCTGTTTTTTTCCTTTCCTCATGGGCTCCTTATATATCGTCGCTTAGTCTCTGCAACACAACCTTAATTGAGCCTAGGTACCTTGGGACTAGCTAGCTGGATTTGGGTAAAATCGTCCCGTGATACCTATTCATTTTATCATATTTATATATTTCCGTTTCCCCGGGTCCCCATAAGGCGCCATCCGTTTCTAACGTGAGTAACCGTAATACATGAGTATTTATATGCGCCAATAAAAACCTCGTAAACCCTGGACTCCATTGTCGTATAGTATGTTTATGTTCTTTAGCAATAAACATCTATGTAGAGCCGAATGTATGGCACGCTGGAAGGCTACTGCCTACTGGTACCTATCGAGAGTGATTGAATTGAATCCTGAAAGTGATACAAAAGTATTTTCCTAACTAGTGCAGAAAAGTAAACTATACGCACGCAATTTCTCTTTTTAAGGCACTTGTTATGAAAAATGTCGTTTGATACACGTGTAAAAACTTCTTTTTAAATCGGGTGATTGTCGCCCTCGTTTCACTCGGGCTCCAACTTTCACCCTCGTCGAAAAGAAAATTTTTTGCACTTGCATCGAAATGTACTCTTCTTTCACCCACCTGGGAGGCCAGCTTATCTTGTGTTTGACAACATAACCTTTTCGTTACTGTCTCTGTTCCGTATACGTCCGAAGCCGACTTAGTCATAATGTCATAAACTTGACGATATTTTTTTTTGACAATGGTATAGGAAAGGGGGCGTCATCTCATCTAAGCAGTCAATGTCATACGAACGAAAAATGTCGACCGACGTTCGATCCGATTGACATGTTTTTCGCTTTTATCCACTTTACTACTCATACGAGCTGTGTACTCTTAATTTAAGTGTCAATGTAAATAGTCTATCGCAAAAATCAAAGCATGTTAGTGGTCACATAGAGAGTTGAGAGGTTTGTTTTGACCGATTAATGCCGTTGACAAATAGGGAAGCCCTTAGGGAGCGCAGGTAGGCTTAAGTAAACCTAATTTATATAACCTCCGAATAAATGGTCACTGTTTATCCATCAGTCGCCCGGGCGCCGCCAAAAAAACAAACTGTCGCATTAAAATATGCTAATGTTCGGCGATAATGTTTGAATAAATGAATCTGAGATTTTTCAAGGCCCTGTACTATAATACCTATCTGTACAATAACTTATTATATGTATAGTTTACTATGTACTTATTTGTGTATATACATAGCACATTCATCTCATTGGCCGTGTGGTGACGGCAGTACCTAAGAATACATGTGTTACCACCCTAAAGAACTAGCCACACCGGATACGTGTGCAGCACATGCGCGTACGCGTGTGTGTGGCGTGCACGTTGTAGTCTATGTAAATGTCATAATAGATGGCACACCGATTGCGTGGCGTAAACGTGCGCGTGACGTGCTCGCGGTGTGCCATTCAATAAATTAATTGATACGCTACAACACAACGCGCACGCTACGCATCCGGTGTGGCTCAGCCTTTAAAGCGTGTATAAATTCTCAAGTTGACACAAAAAAACTAATAACGTGGCGTCGTATTTAAAAAGGAATTGAAATTAATTATTAACTTCTAATTCGTGAACGCGTGGCCCATAATAACAGGTAACACCTACTTAAGTATAGCAATTGGTAGCACGACAACCACCAAATTACAAGCATACTTTATAATTAAAAATGGTCGCGCATTACACGAAATTGCTACTTAGAGTAGTGCTACGTCTACACAAGCGAGTCGACGTGTAATTTGTATTGAATAAGCCTTTAAAACTGCGGCCTTACCGCGAACTTCGAAATTCGCAAATTTCGAGGATTTGTCTCTCTCACTAATGACGCCTTTGTTGGAGTGGCAGAGAAAAATCCTCTAAATTGACGAATTTCGATTTTCGCGGTAGCAGGCCTGAATCCTATTTCCCCATAATGACTGGTGCGACAATTGTAAAACATTTTTACTGACGTCACAGGCCACCGTAGGCTACCGCATACTATTGAATAATCCATGTGCATTTTTGCTCTCAACATAGAATTGTTAAAAAGAAAGTTTAATAATCGTTCATAAAACTACTTTTTATTTTCCGAAGGTCGTGACAATTGTCATAAAGATTAGATAGATTTTCGTTAATACTTGACATAATTTCAGCCTGTGTCAGAATTCCCTACAATTGTCGTGTTTCTTGAGACAATTAACTAACTAGGTTTTCGTTTCATTGCCATTTTTCTAGCGCTTTCTTTGCTCAGTGTCATGTGAATTGTAAACCCTGCATTACACACTCCTGTTAGCGTTAAAAAAGTTTATATTCAATTACTTCTCATTCTGAAGCTTTTCATTTCAACAAAACCTTTTAAAATTTCGCTATATCAAAATGAACCTTAAAGTCGTTAACATAAATGAGCCAAATTCATATCATTATTTAAAAAAAGAATTCAAAAGCGTCTCAGTTCATTTCCAACTTGCGAATCAAAATTGAACTCTATGCCGTTTTATTAAGGTGTGGCGTTGTTTTTGTGATCGTTATAGGTAAGTTTGTCCGTCGATAGGTCGTTTACCTAAGGGCGCGTGCACACTTGCAAGGTTACCGTATAATTTGGATTAAACTTACACGCAATGGTTTTGACGTTTGTTTCGTACAATTATAGGGGGATTAATTGTAATTGGTGAAATTGATTAATCTAACTTTTGGGTGGTTTTGAAAATAGGGGTAATTTTGGGACGGTGAACCTAATTGTTTTTTGCATGCTGATATAAGTTGTTTAACAATTTGAAATGATGATATAAAACAGATGTCTATTTTTTTTAAACTCCTTGTGTATCATCATCATCATCAGCCTATGATAGTCCACTGCTGGACGTAGGCCTCTCCTATTAACTATGCGTATAAACGCATTAGGAGGTAAATGCCCATAATCGCCACGCTGGGCAAGCGGATTGGCAATCGCAGTAATGTGTCCACTACGATGTCGCTGCTGCCCATCCTCAATCTTTTATCAAATAGTGACACTTCAATCCCTTAGTCGACTCTTACGACACCCGCAGGAGGAGTGGGGGTGGTGACAAATGTATTCTTACTGCCGTCACCACACGGCGGCACTTGTGTATACTAAAAGTTTAATTGGAAGTGATCTCTTATATTTAGGAATTAAGTGCGTCTTTTGTGCATTACTTTTACTGTAATTGTAGATAATCGAAGCTTGACCTTCGCAATCCAGTTTATACTTACAAACCTTTATTCTGAACAGAGTAAGAGTATATTGATTTAAACTTTCACGATTATCAGTCATATTTTAACGACAAACGGGTCTTAATCGCGTAAACTTACGTTTAATAGTATCCTGACGTTTAAGAATATGTATTGATAATTTTAGACACCTCGCCCGCTCCCCAATATCAACAGCTGTACCTACTTTCCTACATTTCGGACATTAGAAAAAAATCAAAACACATCTGCTCGTCACTTTAACAGTTGATTTAAAAATGCGACATCAAACGAAACCTCACAAAAACATTTGACAATCAATAGAGGCGCATTAAAAAGACATCGGGACGCGAATAACAGAATGTTCAAATGCTCATTATGGGCCTGTGTTTACAAAAGGTGATAAGTGACGTGTATGAATAGGCTGATAGGACCTTTCGGTTGTGGGTCACTGTGAAGGGGCTCGTAATTTATGAGCTTACATATCACCTGTCGGGGCCGCTGGAGATGTTTTGAATACAGGGTGGAAACGGTGGCTTGATTTGTTTTTTTAATTGTTGATCTGAATATTTTATTTATTTTCATGGGATAACAAACAAATATACACTATTGATTACAGTCAAAAATAGATCGAGTATAGGTTAATTAAGTTTTTATTTATGTTGTCATATTTAGATGTGACTTTTGTTAAGATGTTAACATGGACGAAGTAAAAATAGCATATTTTTATGTTTAATAACTAAGAACGTAGGTAAATTATGCTTGAAGGTGCATGCAGACCAAAAGAGCAGACGCTGTTCTATTCCCCTACTCTACGAAATTCGATCGTTACACGAAACGTGATTCGTTGATTTCGTAGAGTGGGGGATAGAACAGCGAATCCTCTTTTGGTCTGCACGCATCTTGAGATTCACTTACAGACTTCGAACATATAAAAATGAAAAAAAGTAGTAAAGACATGTACTTATGTAAGTTTTTAGCATGTAGCTTAGACAATTTAGCGTTGTAGCATTGTTTACTATCTTTTCGATTCTTACCGTCTCATTACCAGAGATCGGCCAAATTTGCGTCATTGTTCGCAATAATATGGACATGACTCCAAAGTTGATTAAATAATTATTCATTCAATCATTTTCAAAAAATTACCTTTTTGTTACCGGTAGCTATGATAACCTGTGTGAATAGACCCCTCAAAGTTTCGAAGTCAAATTTCAAGAAATTATTCGTGTAATCATTCATTCAATCAAATTTTGTCCACATTATTGCGAAGATGTCGCAAATTTGTCCGATTCCTGCTCATTACTCATTAACCTTATTATACAGTCATGATTGTCATAAATACCATAGTCTTGGTATAAAGGTTGTCAAGCCACAGAAGGACCGCAAGTATACCACCTCTGTACATATTACTGCACAAAATCTATAATATAGACAGTATAGTATAGAGTAGATATTCAAAAACGAAACGTCAAATGGCATTATTCCAACAAAACCTAGTTCACACAAATAAAATAATTTGATTTGTACCACAGAAACTTGACGTTACTAGTAACTGTATATTAAATTTTCTGTTATTTTCTGGTGTCGTATAAGTTTTCACCCTGTATATATTAGTGAACATAGTGATAGCATCAGCTAGTTGATTTGACAGACGGATGTGCACCATTAACCGAAATAATTATTAGGTTGTCTCAATCGGAAATACATAAATTCGTCGGGACTGGAGGTGTTATTGTTGAAAGCGTTATGTTGGAGAATGTAAGGGCTAAAATGTTATCTAATGTATCATCACATCATCAGCCTATATCAGTCAAATGCTGGACAACGGTTTCTCTTTAGCCTATGCGAATGGACACATTAAAGTAGGTAAATGCACATAATTGCCACGCTGGGCGAGCGGGTTGGCGATCGCACTATGATGATACTGCTGCCCATCATCGCTCTTCTCTCTAAGGCACTGGTCTCACCGCGAGTCACTAAGCTGTGAACTATGGGTTATTAACACGAAAAAAAGATACGCACTCCCGTGTAAATAAAAGAGAGTGTCTCTTTTATTCACACGGGAGTGCGTATCTTTTGTTCGTGTTTATAGCCCATAGTTCTTAGCTTAGTAGCTCGCGGTGAGACCAGTGCCTTAGGCTACCATGATATACTAATGCGGTTCATTTTAGGACCTAATCTGAATCGCGATATGTTAGTTCCATAGAATAACTGTCAAAAACTGACAGGCCTAACCTAAATTTAAGAGATCATGCTAGCCCCCTGTACGTAATAAATTAAGTAATTATGTGAAATAAACGTCTACCACTAAACCTCGTCAATGAAAACGCCCCACACGAACAAAACCGCGATTAAATCGAAAGAAAAACACACTCTTTCGGAGATTCTATCAGCGAGTAATAAAACGCCACACCAGATTGTTATACCCAACATTTCTTTGTTGGCCATAAAAGATTTCACTAACCAATTAAACAGTCAGCAGGTCGCAAATCGAATGCACCTGTCAGGAACATCAGAATAGTGTGGTGACGTCTTAACGACCCTATCACCGACAATACCGACATACGGTGCGCGATTACCTGGTTCCTGCGACCATATATAACATGGACGTCTAACGTCAGCTCAAAAATGCTCAAAAACAATTGTTCAATTGTGCCAAGATGGGCAGGACATAGCGTTTTTCTTAACACCGCGCATATTTCGGCGCAACATCTTTGACAAACGTCTATAGAATATAGCCAATCAAAACTTTGATATAACGGAGCCATCATGATAATGCCGTCATGGCGTTAGTCTGCATGTTCAGATATCTTTGAGCACCGTGACCGCTCCGAATATATCTGACGGCGACTGTATATGACGTTTTCACGGTTTCTAACAATTAAAAAACCTCTCCTATTCGTAACAATCGGATTGCAATTACTTAGGAATACGACCAGTAGCGTGGCGTATACCACAAAAATTTACAAGCGTACAATTCTACATAATTGTATAAATTCCCATACAAAAAGTTGTCAATTTTGTAGAATTGTACGCTTGTAAAGTTTTGTGGTATAGGGGCCAGGAGTGTACCCGTAAAAGAGTACAACTGTAAATATATGGTACCTTTCTAAAATCTAGTTTTAAACGTGGTCTAACTTTGTGCCATATATAATTGGCTAGCGACTATTCGTATTTACGCGAACATCTGTGTTAGTAGCTAACAATCAGTAGATACCAAAGAAGTAGGCTTGGTAACAAAAATGTGACATACAGTGAGTTATATCCAAGCAACTTGAAATACCACCCAGCAGTACCACGTACCTATCTAAAAATCTTATCAGATATCTAAAGATCTGAAATGATTATGACCGGTCTTAAGGTTAATGCCCAACAATGACTCTAATTGAGGGACAAATTTTAATGAAACCCGACCCCCCAATCAAAAATATCAAATCAAATTGGAAGACAAAGCGAACACGAAGGTTGCGACAGCGACAACGATAAAATGATTTTTAACAAGGAAGCGGCAGGTGAACGTAATTATAGATAGATACAGATGTTGAAACAAAGTCACTTCGCTAACACCTTTCCTCATTGTACCAACACATCTGCCTCCATTAAAGAAGCGTCATTTATGACGCCTCAAATATTTGTTTTACAATGGTCAATAACTAAACAATAACCTTCTCGAAAACGCTGATAGAAATGAGCTACATACCACCCATAGATTTCGATTCATAAAACCATACTTGTAACAAAGCCTTTCGTCACAATGCGTCCTTTTTATTCCCGTCCATTTGCGGGTAGCGGGAGAAATGGACGTCTTCCCGGTAAGAGGATTCGTTTTTGTTGTTTCTGATGAATAAATTTTTATTATTTACCTCCCGGGACAATGATGGGGATGACAATGTCAACGTCTGAGGAGAATGCCTGTTGTTTCTTCAGCGTCAACGAATTTTGAAATTGGTGTTTTAATTGTTTGCTTACCGGTACAATGGAAGGTACATTCCTTTTATTGCATAGATCCGTCTCGGTTTTCTTATATTATGTTTCAAGTGCCCAGAACAATTATTTTGCGGGCTAATTAGCTTAAGGTCTTTGGTTAAAGTTAAAACTCGATTCGATGACTCAGTATACTCGTACTTCTCATTTTAGCATAGACTTGCTTAATACGATATAACATGGGATATCTAACATGTTGAAGAGGATAATATAATAAAAGTAGTTTCAGTACACAATCAGCATTCAGTCTTTTTACTCTTATTACTAAAGAACGACCTATTCCTGGTGACTTTTGAGGTACCGTTGAAAATGTTATGTAAGAGTTTTTGATTTTTCTAGAAATAGAAAACTGTGGAGTACCTACTAATTAAACGTGAATTAAAGTGTACACTTTCAAATATTTCACTGTATTTGACGCAAGTATTTTTTTTTATTTTGCAAAGAGTTGGAGGTCTGATAGTTTATAAATCTCATCGTACCTGTAAGAAATTGTTAACGAATATTTTGAGTAGTGACACCGAATGGGACTTAAGGACTTAATCAGTTCTAGAAAGGCTTCGTATTTCTATAAAGACTTTAGTCTTAAATGTAAACAAATTATAAAGAGCTATAGAGGTCTAAAGTCTAATACCTTATTGTGAATTTAAGTTACAGGTATTGGCCAACACAGGCGTAAACCTCCTATTTAAGACAACCAATCGCCGTACAATTAGTATCCTCCGTCAAGATCAACCACGATATTTACAAATCAAAAATTCCCTTTCGGCCTTTGGAAAAAAGATAAGACGCGGCGCAAAAAACTTTCCTGTTATCGTCAAATTGTTGTGCTTGAGCATAGATCACTTGAACATTAGACTGATCAATAACAGTATAAGGATCTGTAGTCAGTACTTTGAAAATCTGATATTTCAGACTAGTATAAAATACCGATCACAGTAAATCTGTAATGCAACTTATATTTTACTACTAAAATTTTCTTTTGCTTGACAGTAGAAGACACAATTTTTTTTCAAAGCTGTGACGTGGCGCTGTATAGTAGTAACTTTTCAAATAGCCCAAAATACAGTGCAGTTTACGTATAATGTGTACCTGTTTATTTATTTAGGCTAAATTAGTGTGCTAACTGCTAATTAAATCAATGTGTGTACATATTGACGTCTAATTGCATTCTCTACCTGACGACCATGGAGCCAAACAGCAGACCATGAACCTACAAAATAGTGCAAACAGAAAAGCAGAAAATATTAGTAACAAAAGGCAAACGTTTAATAAACTGCACTTACGCATACGTAAATACATGTACAGACTATAACAACAATCCGGAATCGCTGCTATCAATATTCATTCCTGATTGGCTCGACGTGCTCGCATGTTGGTGTCCAAGCAAAAACCGCATAGTTCGAGAACCGTACGATGCTGATTCTGTGAGAGGTGGTCCATAGCTCGGAACAATATCGGTGCATCGGGTTGTGAAACCGTTTGTCGGCGGCGAGTCCGTAGTTTTTTCATTCATCTCAGCGTTCCTGGAAGGCGGCGGCTTTTTGGCGCCTCTATAATACATTTTTTTGGCTTTGTTGTTAGTTTTTTCTTGGGAATTTGGCGCTTCGTTTAGCATTCTTCATTACGACGATGATTTAGAATTCTCGCTTGCCCTTGAATACAAACTTTCACCAGTGTCCCATTTAAATGATTTTAGGATAAATAAAGTATCGTCTATCATCGCTATAACCGTTGCTGCTTTTTATTATAATCATTCATAAAATCTATTCATACTTGCATTCATAACAAATCAAATATTATGAGTAGCAACACAACCATTTACATGGGATCCCACCTCTGGCGTTGGGGAACTCTGTATTTTTTATTTAGTATGACTGCTAACTAACATACTTTAATTCATACTTGTCATTATTTGAAATATCCCTTGAATTTTAATCAATCCTCCTATTTTAATCAATGAATAATTTGTCTCTTGAAGACGAGAAATCGATCCTACTTTCTTTTCATTTGATCATAAGTGTCTTTTGTATTCATCAGTGTATTTTATCTAATTGTATTTGATTGAGCATCGATAACAAAAATGTATGTTTCTAAAAAAATTCTAGTATTGTCTGTTTTGTGAATCCATTGAAAAGGCTCACTTAGGCTTTCACAATAACGTCTAAAATTAGCAAATAAAAAATATTTACTTTTACAGTAAAACAATCGTAAATATTATAGAGTAGCAATACTGTACTCTTTTCTTTCTTAAATAAATCTAAAGAAAACGGGAAAATATAACAATGATGCCACTTGATTTGGGTCATTGTCAGTCAGAAAAACAAAAGTTGTCCACTCGGTGGTCGAAAGTTAACAGCTTTTATAAGTCTATTGTTGAAGAAGCAAACGATAGTAGAGCAGAGAACTAAAAGCAAAGGTTTTTTTTTATGACTGACTTAAAATATTTACAATTTTGTATTTTGACATATTTTTTAAATAGAGAATAAAAAGACAACCAAAGACAATAAAAAAGTATCAGTAAATTGTATAAAAACTATATACAACCTCAACATCTATGCTACAATTGTATTACATAGGGTTAGAGAACGGGGTACCTAGTTGTACCAGTCATTGTTTTATCGCAAAATAGTACACGAACTCCGTAACTTTACGTATGTACAATTGTCCACCGAAAAGACGATAACCTAAATCTGACAATGACCCATTTACTACTTTACTTTGTCACTATTTACCTACTACTACTACTAAAATATTTAGAACATCATTACCACTGTTATGTTTCAAAACCTTCCTTCCGATCCCCGGTCAATAGCAAAGTTTAATAGACCCGACAACCTTTAATAGACTCGATCATCGACAATTTTGTCTCTTATCACTCAAACGAAAACGCCATTAGTGTGACAGAAACACGCTCAAAACTTACAAATATCCGTAGTAGGCCCTCAGTTAATGATATCCGGAAACCGGCTTATTACGGAATTAAATTATGAACTATTAAGGGTCAGGTGGCACCTGGATCACGCGAACTCAAATTGAACTGATGGTTGTTCAGCCGATCGCTTGGCGAGGGTAAGTTCCGTTACAATCCACCAGTGTAAGCGTATAGGTTATTAAACTATCGTACAGAATGTTCTCTGCATATCAGATATCGCGAACGCTGAAGTTCGTAATTTTCGCGGATTTGTCTTTGTCTCTCCAACGAAGGCGTTGTTAGAGTGACAGAGAAAAAACAGCGTGAGAATGCTGTCCCTCCCTGACGTGTAGCATGGTCTCATATGGCTTATTAAGGTTATGAAATTTGCACGTGGTCTATCGTGGGGGATAGCGTAATACCGCGTAACTGCCAAAGTACTCGTAGATAGAGTTAGAACATCAAACAATTGACACTCAAATTAAGCCTAATTGAATTTGTTAGTTACGTGGTTTTGCACTATCCCCGACGCTATGTCAAGTTCAAGCGACGCAGTCAAATGTGAGTGCGTGCGAAAAAGTCCCAATTAAACAAATATTGATTAATGAAGATTGTTAGTATTGTGACTCACAAGAATGATTGAATCATTTGCGTGCCGGATGCGCCGAATTAATTGACTTGACCTGGGGGGCTACCGCCAACCACGATCGAAGTTTTTCCTCCCTTCCACACTTACGATGAATTTCCAAGTGCAACAGAGATGCAACATGTCGATCATCCTGGCCTTCTGTAACTGCGTGAAGTGAGTGCATGTGAAGACTCTTATAAGGATGCATACTGGCCTGCTACCGCTTCTACTAACTTCGAAATTCGTAAATTTTGATGATTTGTCTCTGTTCCTCCAACGAAAGAGTCATTAGAAAGACAGACAAATTCAAGTCAAGGGTGAATAGGCACCTTCTGGGCAAATTCACTCCATCGTAGGCCACGTCTCTGCCCTTGGCTAGTCTGTGGCCATGAGTAAGCCTATTTCACATAAAAAATAAAATAAAAACTCTCGTTTGCGGTAGGGGCGCTACTTGTACGACACCAGACTTCAGGAAGAGTTGGGTGACAAATGTATTTTTACTGCCGTTACCGCACACGTAACCTACAGTCGCTATCGTAGCGTCCGAAGTGTTCAAAAATATCTGAACACGCCTCTATAGTTATGGAAATAAAGGCGTGTTCAGATATTTTTGAACACTTCGAACGCTACGATATATCTGATGGCTACTGTACAAAAGGTAAAGGTTCAGACTATACGTGTTTGTTACAGTGCTTTCACAGGTCAGTTTACACTGGTTATCCTGCGTACTCGCCGTACCCTGCGCACGCGCACCCATACAGAATACACGACAAGCAGATGGTTTGACGCGGACATGTCGCGACTTGCTCGCTTTTTCTTAAAAGACATTTCTTAGGCAACGTTTTTTGTACGCCCGATTAAATTCTCGAAGGGCGCTCTCAATGCGCACACCTTTCGTATTACTGTTTTGTTCATGAACTCTGAATACATATGTAAGTACCTATCCTATAGTAGTTTGTGCAGTAGTCAGAACTCTAACTGGACTCTGCAAGTTGAAGAAACATATGTTTCTAATGGGTAAGAAACAAGAACCGGCATGCAGGTTCTGCCAGGAATCAGAGGAAACTGCTATGCACATCCTCTGCTCCTGCGGACCACTAATGTACAAAAGAAGTATTCACCTAGGTAGGCGATACTTCAACCTCACGAGGTACAGAATATTACAGCCCAAAGAACCTGGAACTTCCTAGACTCAACGGCTATTAGTGACGAACTATAAAACAGGGCTGCCACAATAGATCGCAACCGGTCGATGCGGCAAATTTTCTAGCCCCTATCTACAATAATTTATAATAATATCCTAAGTATGTATAGCCAATTGATAAAGAAGCTACTGATACTCGAGATGTTCCAGGGTTATGAAGAAGTATTTAAAAAACCGGCCAAATGAGACTCGGACTTGCGCACGAAGGATGTTGTACCAATGGTACATCACGTGGTCGCAAGTGCCACACCAGTCGCCACGCAAGCGGTGTGGCATCTAATATGACATTTACATACGCTACAAGCCACACGCACATGTACTGCGCACGCATCCGGTGTGGCTTAGCCTTTAGACTTTTGCGAAGCGTTCCTTAAGGTACAAGTTGGCAGCCGACCGCAGGCGACAACTGCAGACGACGTGTCGCGACGACACTACTGGTTTCTATGTATTTCTATGAAATTCCCTCCGTAGTTAGCGACATGAAGCTAGCGACGCGTCGCCGAGCGGCAGACGTCAGTGTCGCCCGACCGCAGATCAGTAGTGTCGCTGACGCCGAGCAACGATACGTCGAGCGTGTTTCATTTCAAAATGGATTTATTAGTATAATATTAGTATATTAGTATAAAATCGAACTGTTTTTCATTTAAACGACAATACTCTCTGAATTCTTTCATATCGCTTTTCAAATGGTTTTTGATCAGTATTGAATAAGTTCCCTCACTTGCTCTGCATTTAATCATAGGACATGTGGCTTGTCGTCTTCTTCTGTATAATAAAAGCAAGTCATCATCATCTTCTTCCTCTTCTAATAAAAGACGTAAAAAATTGCGGTCACTAATCTCGAACACGTCAGACATCTTGTTTCACGGACCGCTCGGAATCAACTGAATGCCATCTGCAGTTGTCGTCTGCAGTCGGGATCGAAATCATGACTGCAGCGACAGGACGCAACGACGTGTCGCGACGACATGAAGCGACGACATGTCGTCTGCAGTTGTCGCCTGCGGTCGGCTGCCAACTTGTACCTTTATACTTTCCTTACAAAAAAGCAAAACAATTGCGTGATTTTGTACTTTTTTCCCCTTTGAAGACGATTAGCAAAATTTCTTTAACCCCAAATTTCGTTCAAATCGTTTCCCTTCAATGGAACAATGGGGTGATTAGCAACCCCCAGGCTAGTAAGGCTCTTTATAAATCGGTTCCTGGAATATGCTTGCGATCTTTTGATATCGACCGTCGTTGTTTTTCCAAAAAACAAGTCGTGTTTGCCGTTTGGCGAGCCCGCCAAAATTAAGCTGTCGGATTTGAAATTGGATTTTTGGAAAAGAGCGGTTAAGTGTTTTTCTATCTTTAATAATAAATTTGCTTGGTACCCACATCACAAGTCTTGATTGAGCTTACCGTGGGAGTGGGACTAAGTCGATGTGTGTAAGATGTCCCATATTTAACAATAAATTGATTCAGGTGTTCAGTGTTTTAAAATTGTTTAATGTCTTATCTAAATATATGTTACCGATTTTGATATTTGTACCTCAGTCAATATAATATTTTTTATTCAATCAATGCTTATGATAGGAAAGGAGGTGTGCTTTTTATATGTATCTATAAAAGTAAATTTACTGTCAAATAGAAGTTTAAAATCCCATTCGAACATAGCATCGCTACAAACAAAGGTTCATTTCTGACAGTTTTGGTTGATAAAATAATTTCTCTGTCATTATCCGAAAAAAAAAACAAAAACGAGTTACGACAATAAAAAAAGGCGTGAAATAAAACGCACAGTGACATTTCTGCTCCTATTTATTCTGTGTCGAAAAGCTTTAACTTGTATGTGAAATATTTTGAAACCATACTCAGGTCCATTGATAAGGAACAGTTGATAATTGATCCACCATCCGCAATGCGCCGGCGCATGCGACCACGGTCGTTCACTGTCTGCATTCCCCGCAAGGTGACTCCGCGCATAATCAAACTGATTTAAAAGAATTAAGCCTCTTGATTAGAGAACCAGACTTATTGACATTCGGCGCTTGTATGAGTCACATCGGATGCAAAAGTCACAAAAATATACATGAATAAAATGCCAAGTATGTGTATGTACTTACAGATTCTGTCTTTGACTGTACGCTTAACTAATTGGAACCCTCGACCGCTCTAGAACCATGTCACTGTGACAACTAGTAAAGGTGCGTTCAAACTAAAAGAGCATTCGCTGTTCTAACCTCCCACTCTACGAAATTCGATCGGTACACAAAACGTGATTGGTTGATTTCGTAGAACGGGCGCTAGAAGCGAATGCTCTTTTGGTTTATTTATTTATTTCACAAAGGAGATAATACAGAAACATACATGGGGGATAAATATTACAAAAAGTAGGTTACAGTAATGAATAGGTACAGATGTTTCCTAGAACTTATCTCACTAAGAACACAAAAAATCAAACTAAATTACAAATAATAACATAGTAACAAAGCAGCAGTGACTAGGAAAAACTAATTTGTGTGAAGCCGTACACATGCATGGAATTAAATAAAAAGCTATGTGTAATTTGGCTGTAGTAGTTTTAAGATAGTGGCTTTAAACTGGGCGCGAGATTTGGAGAATAGGTCGATTTCACAAAAGGATTTATTGTAGCGGTTGCAAAGTCTATACAACGGTGCACGCTTCCCAGCGTTGGTCCTTATTTTAGGTAAACTAAAGAGGTGGTTAGATATAAACGCACCTTAAGAGATTTCCTATAATATTCTTTAAAGCGTAACTTTGACATAATTCACGAGTCGCTTAGGGTTCCAATTTGTACAATATACTACATGCAAATGTGCTTGAGGCGGTATTACTATTAACTAAAGAGGGAACTGAGAATTATCACATGCTCTGACGACAAATAGATTTTTTTCTCATATTTTAATAATTTAAAAAAGGAGAATCGTGTCAAATATTTCTATGAATTGAAGCACTTCTATGTAATGATAAGCTACAATAATTTGCCGGGTGAATGCAATTTTTACGAGATTTCGAGGTTGGTCTCATAAAATATATCAGTCAGATAAATGTCGGTTGTCCTTTTCTTTTATATAACTGGAAAAAAGGACCGTGATAATTCTATTTGTCGTTTAAATCTGAAGATTGTGAAACAAGCCGTAATAATTGTAAAATTTAATCGTAAAAATTGTTCGCACTGCAACTGCAACGATTTATTTTTTAAACATCAATGATGAACTCGACACGTCCAAATGTTTTAGTCATAATAATCCGGCTACGTCCGTTATCATATAATTTACATATATTGCTGTCATAATGGCGACCGAAATCTCAGATGACGCTGGATAAGTGAACTGCAATGATATCTGCATAATGCATGCGTTTCGACGTCATTCTGTACGAACGTTACGGTTATGGTTGATGCCACAGATCACTGTCTTAGATGGAGCGTGTGGGGACTCGATGAGGTGCTTAAAACACGAGTTTTTCACTTCAGGTTGAACCGCCTCAACCAATCTTGCTAGAGTGCAAACTTGTAGAAGTATTCCAGTGTAAGGTCCGACCGAGACCCATATTTTAGTCTCGGCCGTGACCGCGACCGAGAATAAATTTGATTCTCGTAGAAAGGATAAAAAGCGTATAAATTACATAAAAAATCCCTAGCAAATACCTATAGTAAGTCCAACGTCCAACTAAATACAGCATTTTTTTTATGGATATTTTCTTTATTGGATTTTTTTTATGTAGGTACCTCGAAAACCGGTTTTGGGTATTTTTTATCGATAGTATGATAGGGATCGCTTACTCTAAATTATTCCTTCCGTTCATTTTATAGTGAAATTGAAGTCAGTTCATGTCAATATGACACCAATAAAATCGCAGTAAGTTCGCGAGATGGCGTCTAGCTCGCCAATTACAGCTCATTACGAATCTCAGCCACGGCCGAGAGTCTCGCCCATTTTTGGCCTAGAGCCGAGAGGGATATCTCGGCTCGATTTTTGGCCGAGAATGCCGAGACCGAGATCTCGGTCGGACCTTATTCCAGTGTACTCGTATATAACAAAGTAACGTAGCCGGATCTGGATGGGACCTGGATATTCCTCAGGCAACTAACCTACCGGCTGTTCGCCTTTAAAGCGACGCGCACACGCACGTGTTGCACACGCATACGGTGCAGCTTGGCCTTAACATAAGCTGCACGTCACGCAAATGCGTGTGACTCGACTTTTAAAGCTCCCTGTAGCATTATTTAGTAGGTAAAGGTATTCCCATTTTTTTGAGTCCCGGTGGTGTGTGACTTGGTTGGTATCAGATTTTGTTAATTAATACAGAAAAATTGTTGCCTCGTGAAACTTAAAAAAAAAGGTTTCCTGCTTGGGAAAATAAAATGATGTTTCCTTTAAAGAATTCATTGATCCTAACTATTTAAGGTATCGGGACCCTAGAGTGCAATTCCTCTGTAACTCTACTTCAACTAGCATTTAACTCCCGGGGATCTATATTATTATACATAGCAACTATTGTAGCCAGTCGTGTCTCATCACCATCAGCCTATATTAGTCCACTGCTGAACAAATGCCTCTCCTAATCTCCTATTTACCTATGCGTACACATTAGGAGGTAAATGGCCATAATCACCACGCTGGGCAAGCGGGTCCACTATGATGACGCTGCTGCCCGTCATCAATCTTCGATAAATAAATGGTGTATGACACTTCAATCCTTTAAGGTGCATTCAGACCAAACGAGCATTCGCTATTCTATCCCCCCACTCTTTAAAATTCGATCGTTATACAAAACGTGATTCGTTGATTTCGTAGGGCGGGGGATAGAATAGCGAATGCTTTTTGGTCTGAATGCACCTTTTAGTTGACTCTTACGACGCCCTCGTGAAGAGTTGGGGTGATGAGAAATATATTCCTACTGCCGTCACCACACGGTGATGCAGATGTCACATGAGCCCTTGAAAAACAGATCGGGTGGAATTATACAAGTCGTTTATTTACAATCAAAATGCACTATAAATTGAAACCGATGAAGGAAGACGTATTTATGAAGTGATATTTTTTCAAGATTTATAATAGAGTTGTCGTGTTGAAATGATTTTGAAGCGTGCCGTTATTTATAAAAGTGACACGTTTCGTCGCCATATAAGTCAAGTGGACGGCGGTGTCAGTTACGGATTGGGCACAGAAATATCTGGCTATTTAACGATTCCTCCGCTCACACTGAACTGTTTGGTTCTAATACTTGTATTGTACTTGGGCAACCTGAACCTGCCGAACCCTACGCCGGTCCAGACGCGGCAACGGAATCACGCTGTTGACACAACAGTGTTGTGTTGCCTGCCTATATCTAATTAATGTCCTCCCGCGGACGGTCCGTCTGTGGAATGAGCTACCTGCCGAGGTTTTTCCGATGGACTACAGTATGGGGTTCTTCAAAAGAGGAGTGTACAAGTTCTTATTGGGTCGGTAACGCGCATGCGACAGCCCTGGGGTTGCAGGCGCCCATAGCCTACGGTGACTGCTTTCCATCAGGCGGGCCGTATGCTTGTTTGCCACCGACGTGGTATAAAAAAAATCTAATTTATGTGTTTTTATTAGGATATGTGTATCTGTATATATTTTTTAAAATGTATAATGTTAAAATTGATGTGAAAACTTATTTAAATCAAATTATTTTTCAACTAAATATTTTGATTTGGACTTTTATTTTTTCTCCAGTAGTCACACTACTTAATTCTA
>JALPQI010000636.1:0-33600 GCA_025490895.1 Thaumatotibia leucotreta | reverse complement strand
GTTTTCCCGCCCGAAATTCGGCCAAGCACGTTAAATACACTTGATGGATTACATCCCGTGTTCCAGAGTGATTTTTTCTATTCATATTTATAGGTAATTAAGATAATTTTGTTGCAAAAAACCTGGATAATCATCGGTGATCCGTAACAACATCAATAAATTGTTCATTTACAATCAAATATTTGACAGCATTTGATTGTAAATAAACAAGACGTTGGTGTTGCCATTGCAAGGTATAATGTTAGTTCCATTTTTAGGGTTCCGTAGCCAAAATGGCAAAACGGAACCCTTATAGATTCGTCATGTCCGCCTGTCCGTTTGTCCATCTGTCACAGCCGATTTACTCAGAAACTAAAAATGCTACAGTAATGAAATTTGGTAAGAATATGTGTATGAGAAAAAAAATAATTGGGGTTGGGGCCCTCCATACATGTAACTGAGGGATAGATTTTTTTTTTAGATGTATACAAGCGTGTAGGATATCAATAGAAAGGTCTTTGAAAATGATAATATATATAAAGGTTTATAATCACCCTTTAATTTAAGCGAACCATTTTCGAGATAATAAGCTCTCAAAGTCTGAAAAATGTCCCCCCCCCTCTATTTCTTAAACTACGTGGTATAAAATTCTAAAAACAAATTTTTAGTCTAGTTGTCCATATTAATTGTTTAGACACGCATTTAGTGAGTACGTTAAAATAGCGAATCACGTATTTATATTTACGTATCATCATCATCATCATATCAACCGAAAGACGTCCACTGCTGAACATAGGCCTCCCCCAAAGATTGCCACAATGACCGGTCCTGCGCCACCCGCATCCAGCGGACTCCTGCGACCTTCACCAGGTCATCAGTCTACCTTGTGGGGGGCCTATCCACGCTACGCCTTTACTAACAATAAGGGTAGTGAGGTAAACGGTTCTTAATCACAATTAACTTGTCACAAGTGTATTTACTCGTAGGTATACAAATATAAAGTTTTTGGGGTCTTCAATTCAAACTAAGTACTTATAACAATTGTTTTTATTAAATGGGGTGTCTTTGATCACCTACATGGGGTCACATTGATCAGAATCTTTAGTATAGTTAGTTATGGTTTGTCTATCCATTTGACTGTTTATTTTATAAGAAGATTGTTCTCTCTTCAATGTTTGATTTTTGTTGTTAATAAAGTTGAATACTGAATTTTTTTTATTATATTTCGGGGCTACTTTGATCACAAATGTTTGAAAAAAATAACCCCAAAACGACGTACATTGTTGTAACTTTTGATACTGCGAACGGATTTATTTATTTCCTTAGGAGAAAGTACTCTTGTCAGGGTTTACATTCAATTACCCTCAAAAAAACATAAGGTATCAAAGTAACCCCTATGTCAGTTTAACTTTGATCACAACGTTTTATTTTTCTATCTTCATACATTTTAAAAGTAGCGTTTCAAATTTTTTTACTGAGAAAGATAACAAAAAGTTGATGTTATTATTTTATTTTTGGAATTTTTTACGCCTAATTTTAGAAGATATTGAAGTTTAAACTTTAAAATTGATCAATGTAACCCCAGTTTACGGTAATCATACGGAACCCTTCGCGCGCGAGTCCGACTCGCACTTTGCCGGTTTTATTTAATTCCAATACTTAATAGTCGCACTGTACCTAAACTTTATTTCCTATATTTTTATTGTATGAACAGAAAGCTTGGCGCAGGGGATACTCCACAAGTAAGTGTCACAATGTTCGACTTCCTGAAAACTCTTAAACTTCGAACATGGTCGTAACACACCTGTCAAACTAAATAAGAAATAGGTACCTAAACATTAATACATAAAATAAAGCTGTGAGAATGGGCGTACTTAATTAACTTTAACTTCATTCCGTTAATTCGTAGTCTGCGGGCGACACCCGCCCGCAGACCACGAACCCTGTAAAGTGTTCCGAACGTTGGAATGAAATTAAAGTTTATCCGTTTTCATAGTCTTTTAAATAGGTAGGGTTTATTTCTTTTGCTCTTGTCCGGTTTTTTTACTATTTTGACTAAGCCAGTTAGTATAATTTAATGTTACTTATTTACAGATGTCACCACACAGTGCGAAGTGAGCAATGTGAACATCATTCCATGCGCTAAGCGGGATCGATGCGTTTTCAAGATCGGTAAAAATGCATCCATCAGCTTTGATTTTACTCCAGGTACTTAACATGCTAATATACTTAAATATAAAAAATATATTTGAAATTCCACCTGACCCGTATTCACTGACCGCGAGTGTAATCTATTTGTTGAATTTGTCAGAGATGCTATGTTCGATTACAAAAAAATGTGCATAATTAAAGGCCTTTAATGAAAACAAACTTTAATTGCATCATTTTTGTGTTACGAAGTTAAATTTTCGATTTTTAAAGCGATCGATACGAACCCATGTTTTTTAAATTTGCCTCCTTTTACTACTGCCGATGGTTGTTAGACAAAATACATAACCACATAAGTAATTAGTATGAGTAACTTTTGTAACACAATCGACGCGATCGTGATTTTTGTTTTTATTAAGGCCGAATCCACCGCGGTATAATCGGCTGCACAATCGTGTTTGCGTGCCTTTACCATTGACGTCGGTCTATGCTATTAATATTATTATTTATATTAAATAAATATTTTGGGACATCTAACACAAATCGACCTAGTTGGTAAGCTCAATTAAGGCTTGTGATGTGGGCACCAAGCGATGATACATATATATATATATGTATATATATCATCGCTTATGATATATATAATACATGTATATATTATTACAGGTACCTACAAATATACTCGTAGATATTTAGACAGCGTCGACCTAGGAACAAATATTTGTAATAATTAAATACACAAACAATGCCCTCCCCGGGATTCGAACCCGGAACCTGCAGCTTCGTACTCAACTCACTACCAACAAGGTTACGGAGGCTGAATGTCTGTTGTTTCCAGAATTTGACGCATCAGAGCTTGAACACGACGTGTCAACAACTATCTCTGCCATAGAGCAGTCCTTCTCCGGGCTGGAGCGAGACGCTTGCAAGTCCACGGCGTGCCCTGTCGCGGCTGGACAGAAGCATGCCTTCTCCTACAACCTCCAGCTGCAAAGGAAAAATGTAGCCAAGGTGATACTTTCGTTTTTATCATTGCTTTCAACTCTTCCTAGAAATATGAAAAAAGTTACAATATAGGTCACTCTGCAAGCACGAGGGAAAAAGCAAGTCTTCCATATTTTGATCAACCGCGAACTACGAAATAGTACATTGTGCATCAAGGGAGGTAAGTACGGAATCACTAACGAGAGTGTTAGAAGCCCGACGCTGTAAGGCGGAGGGCTTTTATGCCTCGAGTTAGTATTTCGCTTACCGACCGTGATGCATAGGAATGTTTTTTACACGACTGCCAAAAGGAGAGTATATTTTATTATGTGTTCAGCCCCTATGTATGTTTCATATTTTCTTTGAACGCGTAGATCTTCGCGACCACTTAACTGTTTTTAATAGTTAAGATATCATTAGAATCCTCGTGACGTCGCAGGTAACATAGGATATGTGACGTCACGTTGAAAATAATATGGCGGCCTAGAAAGTCAATTTTATCTAACCAAAAAAAATAAATATGAAAGAAACCTATCGAGTTTGGTATCAAAATGAAGAGCTTCAAACAACAATTACGAATATGTACATAACTTATTATGCGTGTAACTTATTCAAGAAGAGCGAGATTCATTAAAATGCAATCAAATCACACAGAATAATATGTGATCCTAACGCTATGATTTGGGTATCAAATTAAAGAATTTTATATGCAGATTGTAAATACATATTATACAAGTTACATGTTTAAGTATATGGATGAAGAGAAAACTCGAAATGTTCTACATCGCGGTATTGAAATTTTTCTTTCAATTCTAAGCCGTGACAGAACCTGTTACCGCTGACACGGGGCTTAGTGTGTATGAAACAGATACATTATAATAATTATTCAAGTGTTTGTGGTCGAGTGGTACAACGCACGGCTGCTACGCAGCGGTCGTGGGTTCAATCCCCAGCTTGTGCCGAGGAGTTTTTCGAAAAACTTATGTACATCATCATTTGATATCATCACAAGTGCTTCACGGTGAAGGAAAACATCGTGAGGTAACCTGTTTGTGAGTTCCCAACAAATATTGGGCCAGCGTTGGGACCACGCAAAATAGGCACGTTAGTGTCGAGTTGCGGAAAATTGCATCCCTTAACTTAGCACTTAGCAGTTTATATATGTATATTAGATGTCATATACCAAAGAAAAACGACCAAGATCACCTAATGTCCGAGGTGTGGATCGAACCCACGTACTCAGCTTTCGCGGCTGATGCCTGTACCCCTCGGCCACTCGGTCTTAGCAACCACCGGTCAAATTTCTCGGGTATATGCAATCCCTTACAAGGCTAGGCGCCTTTGACCATTATCTAAGGGCAAGCAATACATGCCTGCACCTCCTATTAGAATACTTTACAGTTTTCTAGAATAGCTAGAGAGAGCTGGTGCTGCCATCTATTGAACGTATTGCTAAAAACACAAATCAAATTATTTATTAACTAAATATTTTGAATTGTACTTTTTTATTTTTCTCCAGTAGTCACACTACTTAATTCTATATAAATTATAAATATTAGACGTCATATACCAAAGAAAAACGACCAAGATCACCTAATGTCCGAGGTGGGGATCGAACCCACGTACTCAGCTTTCGCGGCTGATGCCTGTACCCCTCGGCCACTCGATCTTAGCAACCACCGGTCAAATTTCTCGGGTATATGCAATCCCTTACAAGGCTAGGCGCCTTTGACCATTCTCTAAGGGCAAGCAATACAGTGTATGCCTGCACCTCCTATTAGAATACTTTACAGTTTTCTAGAATAGCTAGAGAGTGCTGGTGCTGCCATCTATTGAACGTATTGCGGTCGGGGAACCTTCATAATGTTTATATTTTCCTTAATGAAAGGTTCCCAGACTGCAATCGAAACAAAATATCATAAGTAATAAGGCAAGCGCTTACATGTAGATACGCTCACAAGAATAAATCTGAAAAAGGAATTATTTTTTACTTTTAAGAACGTTTTTAAACGGCAGTCGTGTTTTTAATTTTTTAATTAATTTATTTATTCATCACACTTGCCGGCAAAAAAAATAGTTTTAAAAAATAACATTATTAAATGATGTACTGACATTTCTATTACTCCCTAGGGAATTTCACTTTTCTATTACTCCCGCTGCGCGCGCAAACAATGGCGCGCTTAGGCAGCAAGTGTGATGAAAAAGTTTCTTATGACGCCTTCCCTGGAATGATAAGGATAAGCTCCGAAATTTATGAATTCCGGTGTAGTCCTGATTTTATTTTGCTTTTTGAAATTGCCTTCCACATCTCTAATTAATGTATTTTTTTATTTCTATATCCTATTTTGTATCTGTAGCCTATTACTCCCGCTACTGTGATGAAAAAATAAATAGGGATTTAGGGACAGAGAAAACGACTTTGTTTTGTACTATTTATTAATTAATAAATTTTTCATCATACTTGCTATCTAAACGCGCCATTGCTTGCATGCATCGCGGGAGTACGTAATACAAAAGTGAAACTCCCTACGGAAAAAATAAACACTTCAATTTTGTCTCTTCTAACACTCTCGTTAGTGATACCGTACTTACCACCCTAGATGCACAATGTACTATAATTATGTCCATAAGAATGTATCTTTATTGTTATTATTGTTTCAGGGGAAATACGACATCAAATGGACTCTGTGGAAGAAAGGGCACCGCGAGCAAATGTGTTGCTTCGTGACCAAAATATGGCTTAAGAATTAAGATACATAGCTTTTTAATAAACATTTATAACTTACATAATTTTACTTTGTGTCCCACCCCGGCTTCTCGCTGGTGCACATACAATGCTGATACCTAGTATGGCTCCTATGTGGCCGTATTTTAAATGTTTGAATATAATATATAATATAATGTACCTACATATTCAATTAAATTACAAGTAAGGTGTTATAATGTTAATATACCGTGTGTAATTTTAATAAAGGCGGTAAAATTAAGCAGACCGAGGATGAATTAGTGAAATAATAAAATAATAGTAATTTATTATAAGTGTAAAACATAAAGCGGTTTAATAGTTATTTGTTATACAGGGTGCAAAGTTGTATTTTACCCGCGAGTATGAAATTGAAACACGAGCAAGCGAAAGGATTCTATAGTTGAACCACGAGCGAAGCGAGTGGTTTTGAAATAGAATCCTGAGCGCAGCGAGTGCTTTAACATACGAGAAGTAAAATACATTTGCACCCGTGTGTAACACAAAACTTTTCCCTCACTATAGCGAGGAAACTCAAAAAAGGTAATTATTTGTTCACATTACAATCATCATCGGGTTATTGATAATAATTTTCCAAATGCATCATGTATTTAATGCAAGATTTTGTCGCAGTAAATTTAGCACGAAAAGTAAACGCAGCACGATTTTAACACATTCCTGTAGTTGCACACCAACGCCAATGCATTATTAAATCATCCTCATTCATTTTTTTTACAAAATTATAACAGAACACTCTGAAAGTTGTTTAGTTTACTATTTTTATGCGTGTTCGAGTCGGTAAATAAAGATTATAACCTATAATATTCATTGACAATGTTGACGTTGACATTTTCTGCGTTTTGTGATTGCATCTAGTCATCTTATCATCATTCACTAAAACAATTTTTACTCATGGGATTTTAGGATTTATGTGTTAAAATCATCATATTATATAAAGGTTTGTATTTTACACTAAATTCTCAAACAAATTATTTAATTATCATAATATGGAACGATTTCCATGAGCATTTTACGTTTTGTTATCTGCTTCGAATGCTACTTCGTGCTACGCTCCAAGGTCATTACTTTGCCACACAAGTAAATAAATAATATGCGTTTTTACACGTTCGTATTAAAGGATAAACGAGCACTTTACGAGCTAGTGAGGGGAAAAAAACATTCGCTTTGTTCGTGTTTTATAGTCACCGACACTCGCCCTGAAAAAAGCCTACATTTCAATTTAACATGTGTATCATACAACATTTTACAATGCATTATGCGAGGAAAACCAGACTATCTAGGCAAGCCAACCACTTACAACAGGCCGTGCAGAAAAGTACTATGAAAATTAATTTCTGCACACGGGCGGAAAAGTACCTATCACTCTCTGTGCATAAGTTTACTTTTAAAATAAGCACTTTCAGAGAACATGCATTGTTATAGATTTTTTTTAATGTAATTCTAAGTAAGGCCAAGAGCATGTCGGTTGTCGGGCCATGCTCCAGTATAGGGTTCCGTAGTTATTCGAAAACGTCTGAGCCGATTATGCTCGAAATAGTTTTATTTTAAAGTATTCTAGAAGCCTACGGATCAAAAGTTAGACATTTTTTTAATTCTGGAGCGGTTATCTCCGAGAGTATTATCTTTAAAAAAAAACTTTCCACTACGATCGTTACTCTTTTTAAGAAACCTATTTAATGACACACTATAGGATTATATCAAATAAAAAAAAATCATCCCCGCTTCACCTGTTGGGGAGGTAGCCGAAAAAAAAATCTAGTTTTTATTTTACCACTTTGTTGACATGATTATTGTAGGTACCGAGTTGCACAATTAGTTTTTCCCCTCACTAGCTCGTAAAGCGCTCGTTTATCGTTTAATACGAGCGGGTAAAAACGCTTTTTACACACTTGTGAATAAAGTAATTTGACATTGCTCTAATTCCTATAGCCCCCTACTGCCTAGTATAAGTGGATCTGTATGACCGTAGTAAACATGCGCAATCGGAGCTCACATGTTAAATTGGTCGTTTTCATGGGTGACTTTGTAAGCCATTGGCTATATTTAAGTTCCAGAAGTAACTCTATTCTACGATACGTTTCGATATTGAGTTTTAAATGGTTTCTTTAAGTTAATTTACATTTGGATGAGATTTGTAATCATATTTCCTCGCGATAGTGAGGGGAAAAAAGTTGTATTACACTTGGCGGCAAAGTTTGTTCAACTTTCGTGCCTTGAGACCTTCGCAATGCTCAAAATTCCAGTTTTTGAACCACTCGCTACGCTCGTGGCTCAATTTTGGAATCTTTCGCTGGCTCAGGTCTCAACATTGGCACGACAGTTAAACAACAACTTTGCCCCCTTGTATAATAAATAACTATTCTAGTACTAACTGCCACTGAGCTATGCTGCGGACAGACGGACAGACAGACATGGCATAGCGAAGCTTTAAGGGTTTTCCGCCTACGCCTATGGTTAGTATGGAAAATCTGTTTTTTTTTTACAGAATCGGATGTCGGTCCCAAAGTAAAAGTTCATCAATATTACCTCTGTAAAATTCCTCTCTCTCTATGAAATGAACCCCCGGAAGTTTGGCTAGTGAATACAGTTAAGCGCACTATTATTTAGATAAGAAATTTAATGAATTAATGCTCTATTACTTATAATTTATTCGTAATTAATCCATTATTTCTCGTAACAAAATGGATAAAAACTAGTTATTTTGGTTATCCCTAGGACGTGGATATACACCATCGCGGACTTTTTTGTGGACCTTTTTTTAAGGTACTGTACAGGCACCATACGATACATCGGAGTGGCAATCTGGTGGCTTATGATGGCCCCGTTTTATCTCTTTATCGTGCTACGCGTCACTTTCGCATTTACATACTTGTTAGAACCTGACGGCAACAACGACAAACGATTAAACACGGTACCATCATAAGCCCACTGACCATGCACTAAAACCATGACCAATGGAAAGAAGAAGAAACATACTTTTTGTAGCTGTAGCTATATGTTGTTACACTTATTTTACATTGCAAAAGAGTCTATCGTAAAAATCAATGCATGTGAATGTATAATCGAGAATAAGAAAAACTTGGCTGATTAGCTCAAACCTTCGGCCAGGCGCGAATCCAGTTAAAAACATCTCGACTTGCGCTCATGTCAAAAACAGCTGTTTGATATTCTGGCCGCCATCTTGTAAAATAAGGCTTAATGAGGAGATAAAGTAGGGTGCACGAGCTCGTAACTTGAGCATGAGATAATGAACTGTTGAGGGACTGATTAGCGCTATTTGACGTTTATGAATAACGTTTTTTGACATCCGTCTCTGAAGGACCCTTCAACAGTCCTCTAACTTTTTATGAATACGGCTGTTAGTTATGTAGTTGACTTATAATTTCTTAGAATGAAGATTTTTTTTTTGTTTCATTTCATTGCATGTTTGAGAAAAGCATTATACATACCTCGGCCATGAAGTAACGGGTTGCCGTAATGTACTATTATTAACAACTCTGGACTAGAACTTGTACCTAAAACCTTAAAAACTTGTCTTCTAACTTACAATATTGTTTGTTTAATGGAGTTTGAAACGCCTGGTGCATTGGCCGGCCAATTCGTTTTTAGTTCTACTTTATTGCTTTAGTTTAGGTATTTAGTTAAAAATGTTTGATTAGTAGAGTAATTTTAAATGTGTACGTATTTTGTACCATTTCATATTTTTTCTAAATAATAGTTTACCATTTGTAGGTATATATTATTTAAAAGAGTTAAGAAAGCTAATACCTAATCAAAACAAAAAAGACATAAATACATGCCAAGATTCCCAAGTCATTCAATGGGATCCTCTTAAGTCTTATATTTTAATTTCAAAACGTTCGGTTAGGTATGATTATTAAGTATTTTTTTATCACACTTGCTGTCTAAGTGCGCCATTGCTTGCATGCGTAGCGGGAGTAATAGAAAAGTGAAATTCCCTAGTGTAATTACGCTTACACATAAATGTATATAGCAATATTCAGACCAGTGTCCTGGTAACACTACATTATCCCGCCATCGCGTAGCGATTCCTCCTGGCAAGTTGTTTTTTAAAAGATAAGAAAAAACAAGTGACGGACGATTTTTGCGAATGGCCCAGAGCTTGTGTAAAATTGTCAGATTTTATAAAAATAAAAAGTTTAAGGTATGAGATACTTTAATGTATTTTACTGAAGTAATATGATAAAATCTATTAATAAATGGAGTTGAAAGTATCTTGGGTTCATTCCTTTCACTAGGGAGTAATAGAAATGTCAGTACGTCATTTAATAATATTTTGTCTTAAAACTTATTTTTTTGTCGGCAAGTGTGATGAAAAACATTGTATGGATCACGGTCGGTAAGCGGAATACTAACTCGAGTCATTAAAAGCCCTCCGCCTACGGCGTCGGGCTACTAACACTCTCGTTAGTAATTCCGTACCTACCTCCCTTGATGCACAATGTACTATTGCTATATTAGTACACCAAACGAAGGAAACTCAGAGGAAAAACTCGTGTACCTATAAGCAAATTTTGGCATAGTTGTAGGGAATGGTGTTTTAAACCACATACTAAAAGTACTGGTGGTTAGGGGTGGAGCTAACGGGTGGAGAGGGATACATGTAAAGGTCCTTATTTTTAATTTTTAGTAAATAACCCGTAAACCGTGGCTTATAGCAAAAAACGTTCTAGTACATAAGTAATCTACATCAAATTATCTACAGAAAAGATTTAAGCATGTTTCCTCTGGGATCACTGTGTCATGAGATAAGAAAGCAGGAAGATGGACAATAAAGAAATAAACACATTTTGTTTAAGTAGGTATGGCACCATACAGGATGCTCGCAAGCATTCCAAAAGATTTTAATGTTCAATTCCTGACCATGTTTAGAATCTTTAATGTTAGATAAAATTTCCTGGATTCGGCTTGGTTTCAGAGATAATCAACCTTTTTTTCGAAATAAGTTTTTCGACGTCACTCGTCATAAAACTTATTTACAATGCTAATGAATGATACCACAGTATGTTCTAATATTACCACACCTTTTGCCTGGGAATCAAAAAATGGGAATAGACTTGACAAAATAACCTGTCCCTAAAAAAATATTAAAATAAATAATTTTAACAAATTGTTGTTATGATAAAAATTACTGGAAATGTTAAAAATTATTCAAAAAGTCTAAAATAAAAGAGAAAAAAATTTTTTTTGGTGGTATTTGACATTAGGTGTCATAATCATTTTTGTTTATTTTGATATCTAGAATGCATACTTAAAATCTTTTGGAATGCTCGCGCCCGGCGGGCGCACCCTGTATACTTATTTGTAAAAATAAAATTCCTAATTATCTTCTAAATCTAAAATATTCTCATAATCATTGTCAAAAGATTTTAACTATGCAACAAACTTCTTTTCTAGACATCAAAACAAACAAAAATTATTATGAGACCTAATGTCAACCGCCACCAAAAAAAAACTTTTTTTTCTCTTTTATTTTAGACTTCTTGAACACTTTTTAACATTTCCAGTACTTTTTATCATAACAACAATTTGTTAAAATTATTTATTTTATAATTTTTTTTAGGGACAGGTTATTTCGTCAAGACTATTTCCATTTTTTGATTGCCAGGCAAACGGTGTGGTAATATCAAAACACATTGTGGTATCATTGTAATCAAAAACAAGGTTTATGACGAGTTACGTCCAAAAACTTATTTCGAAAAAAGGTTGATTATCTCTGAAACCAAGCCAAATCCAGGAAATTTTACATAACATTAAAGACTCTAAACATGGTCAGGAATTGAACATTAAAATCTTTTGGTCGCGAGCATCCTGTGTGTGCCATACCTACTTAAACAAGTGTTTATTTCTTTATTGTCCATCTTCTTGCTTTCTTATCTCATGACACAGTGATCCCAGAGGAAACATGCTTCAATCTTGTCTGTAGAGAATTTGATGTAGATTACTTATGCACTAGATTTTTTTTTCTATAAGCCACGGTTTACGAGTTATTTACTAAAAATTAAAAATAAGGACCTTTACACCCCTCTCCACCCTTTAGCTCCACCCGTAACCTCCAGTACTTAACTTTTAGTACGTGGTTTAAAACACCATTCCCTACAACTATGCCAAAATTCGTTTATACACGAGTTATTTCCCCCGATAGGCAGCTTTTGGTCTTCGTTAGGTGGGCATTGTTATTTTAATAAAATCAGTTTGGATATGAAAAGATATAATGAAACAGACGATATCATAAATTCAATAACATTTCAGCAACATGGGTACCTGTTAAAACGCGATTATATCGCGTTGAATTTTGCTTCAGAAACAAAAGGTATTAAATGCGTGAGATGTTCACAATGCTTACTACAGTAATATGAATATTCAATTACCCGTGAAATAACGTAATTATTTGCACGAAACTGTTTGCACAAAACATTTTGTTCCGAGCACTTGTACTTGTGCTGTCTTGACAAGCGAATATAACTTCTTTGTTTATAGGCTAGGAGCTCCAACTGTTGAATTTAAGATACATCTATTACTTGCGTCGTGATTGCTCAGCAACGAGATACGAACCAGTCTACTTTGTGACCTCATCCATAACAACTACAGATAATAGGAGTTCCACTTACACCGGTTTAGTCTTGCTAGGAGGCCACACGATGGCCTAATGCGGCAAAACGGGATGTTCATAATGTTCTGAAGATGTTAGTCAACAATCGTCTGTGGAGATGTTGGCACGTATCGTGTGTGTACTTGTGTGCCTCACTGTGACGGCGATAAGGTGCGAGCCTGTCACTAAGAAGTTCTGCGATGATGGTGAGTTTACACGGCGCTTATTCGATGTGATACAAAAATAGTACTTTAGTCATCTACATCGGTAACTTTTTTGTCGTGAATAAATGGGGCAAGATATAACTGCCATCGTAAAGCATAAAAGTGAATTTTCTTTGAGACTCTTGAACTCTATTGTCATAAAATAGTACACAAAAAAATAGACTTATCTGCATTAATAGATCATTAGGTACTTGATAATTCTCCAAATACGTAAAGTGTACATGTATTATTCAGACAATCAAATCATCAACCCGCAAAAAGGGGTGGTAAATATTTAAAGAATCATTCTGGAGATTTAAATAAATCAACTACAATAAACTGGCAGATCTACATCAAGAACGGGCATTCTATGCTCACATGACAGCTCAAGTGATACTAATAATTAATAAATAAAAAGATTACAGCCTTAATATTCATCCTTAATGTCTTGTCTAACTAATGAGTGTACAAGTTTTTAACCTTCAAATACATTGTTTTTTCTCCATCATCAGATTTTCCGAAAATAGGAAACCGGAGGCCTTATTAAAGTCATTTTTTAATTTCTCATAGAAACGCTTCATTATAATGAAGTTCACAGCTGTCTACGGCAGGAAATAACCACATCGATGATTGAAAATAATAGACAACACGAATCGACTTCGGTAAGCTTAGTGTGAGTGGTTACGGACATATGTACACGTACAGTGACAAGTGGCAAGTAACCGTCTATACATTGGTGTTTAGTAAATGGTATTAGTTTACAAGATCTCGACATGGATTATCGCCGCCGACTAGACTGTTAAGAAATCTTTTTAGGCATTAATATTATTTTAGTGGCTATCATACAAGATTTGCAAGCAGAAGTGAATTTTAATCAATCAATCTCTGGGCTGTTTTTGTTTGCAAATATACCGCTGATTTCTTGTTCCATAAACACGCAATAAACTGAATACAATATATGAGATATTTATTAATTAAAGCCAATGTTTTACAAGTCAATTACAGGTCAGTAGATAACATAATTTTATGGAGATAAAAAAAATGCAATGTTATTCTTTGATTTTATTGATCTCTTAAATTGCCAGAATAAACGTATATGAAGATAATATCAAAAATGATTATAAGCCCTTCCGCTATAAACGCTCGTATCATGATATTCGCGTGAAAATCATTCTACAACAAAAATACATCATTTTATTCTCGTATTAAAAATCTTCTGTCTGTTCGGATATCGTCCTTTAGTAAAGATTATCTATTTATGCGAAACATTAAAACGTATTATCTTCCTTTTCATTTACATACGTTTGACAATCAAAAATTGAAATGGCAGATACAGTACCGCGGGAAATTCCTAAAACGTACCTAGTAATGTTTGTGTACTAAGGTAAACGCAGCTATTAACGCTCCATCGAAAATCCGAAGGTATTAGCGACCTACTAAGTAATTCGGTATTTTTTCATTGCCACAACTTATGCGAGGGTAGGTAGGTTGTTTTCCAGAAGCGTTTATTTCTTGAGTATAGGGTACGGTTAAGTTAGTTTGAGTGGTAGTTCGATAAAAGATAAAAATACATCAATCAAGTTGTGAGTACCGAGAATGAAGGACATTCCATACTGGCGCTTGCACTTTCAAGAAAGGACTCGACTTATCTGTCTAAGACGTTTATTTTAACAATTGACTACTTTACATCTACATTTATTGCTAATCATATTAATTTATTTATAAATTACAGATATTTTATCACAATTTATCAAATAACATCCATTATCATATATAAAATATAAAATTAAATGTGGGCGGTGATTGCTTCATTATTTTTAGTAGTAGCAGCTATCAACGACCCGTAGGTCGGTAATGACTAAAATATCATGTTTATTTTTTTCTTTCTCGTACGATATTATTCTATGAAAACATAAGTATGTTTATAGATTAATTGAGATCAAAATAATTGTAATTTTCAAAAAAACTATTAACGACATACACATTAGCACTTGGTTTTCTTCTTTTGATGTTATAAAGTTAACCAAAATACAATATTTTTGGAAAACGGATATTATCTTAGACATTTTTTATGACGAAGTTTTATCCATTAAAAGTGCTTTTAGGTCCTAAATTTTTAATATCACGTAATCAGAAAGTGTTTTGTAGCGACGAAGATAATAAAAATACAATATTGTTATTGTTTAATATGGATCGGTAATACATTTTACGTTAGTTCTTATATATTCTATCAACAACTCATAGAAATCGCTGATACCAACCATAAGAAGGTATTACCGACCGTACCTAAATAAGTAGGTAGTTATAATATTAAGGAAATGATTTATGCCATAAATTACTAATTACAAAAATACAAGTTTTAACAAACATGTGGCTTTGGTAGGAAGAGTTGCCCGATCCGCCTCTTCCAAAACGAACACATTATTTTCTTCGTAATCAAAGTGAAAAGCGGTGTACCACAAAGGCATAAATGTCCATTTTTACCCTCGTCTACTATATTAACATAAAATTGCCTCGGGTAGAAATGGTTCCCTTTATGCCCTTGTTGTACAATCTACTATTGAAACTCAATCGGTAATGGCTGCTTAAAAATCGTTGATACCTTCACACCCATTTTTATGGGTCGTTAATAGCAGAAATTGATTCTGTAATTTAGAAATAGATTTTTGACATCTTAATGTTCAATTAAAGGACGAGTAACCCATTATTTACCTTTTTTAATTATCATAGTAGCACACAAAATAGGAAAATTAAATTTTGGGATAACGTGTATACTTAAAAACTAGGCCTGATTAAAAAAATGCCTTAAGGGGGGCGTTAATACCTGCGTTTACCTTAAATGAGAAACGAATCAGTGCGTTCAGCGTGACGGCTCACCCTACGCGAACCACTCACGCTGTCAGTCTATCAGCCGGAGGACCGAAGGCCCGACAGCTCGCCCTACGGGAACCACTCACACTGGCAGTCTATCAGCCGGAGGACCGCAGGCCCGACAGCTCGCCCTACGGGAACCACTCACGCTGTCAGTCTATCAGCCGGAGGACCGAAGGCCCGACAGCTCACCCTACGCGAACCGATCACGCTGGCAGTCTATGAGCCGGAGGGCCGCAGGCCCTACAGCTCGCCCTACGCGAACCACTCACGCTGTCAGTCTATCAGCCGGAGGACCGAAGGCCCGACAGCTCGCACTACGGGAACCACTCACGCTGGCAGTCTATGAGCCGGAGGGCCGCAGGCCCTACAGCTCGCCCTACGCGAACCACTCACGCTGTCAGTCTATCAGCCGGAGGACCGAAGGCCCGACAGCTCGCCCTACGGGAACCACTCACGCTGGCAGTCTATCAGCCGGAGGACCGAAGGCCCGACAGCTCGCCCTACGGGAACCACTCACGCTGTCAGTCTATCAGCCGGAGGACTGAAGGCCCGACAGCTCGCCCTACGCGAACCGATCACGCTGGCAGTCTATGAGCCGGAGGGCCGCAGGCCCTACAGCTCGCCCTACGCGAACCACTCACGCTGTCAGTCTATCAGCCGGAGGACTGAAGGCCCGACAGCTCGCCCTACGGGATCCACTCACGCTGGCAGTCTATGAGCCGGAGGGCCTCAGGCCCTACAACTCGTCCTACGCGAACCACTCACGCTGTCAGTCTATCAGCCGGAGGACCGAAGGCCCGACAGCTCGCCCTACGGGAACCACTCACGCTGGCAGTCTATGAGCCGGAGGGCCGCAGGCCCTACAGCTCGCCCTACGCGAACCACTCACGCTGTCAGTCTATCAGCCGGAGGATCGAAGGCCCGTCAGCTCGCCCTACGGGAACCACTCACGCTGGCAATCTATGAACCGAAGGGCCGCAGGCCATACAGCTCGCCCTATGCGAACCACTTACGCTGTCAGTATATGAGCTGGAAAGCCGCAGGCCCTACAGCTCGCCCTACGCGAACCACTCACGCTGTCAGTCTATCAGCCAGAGGATCGAAGACCCGACAGCCTCGCCCTACGGGAACCACTCACGCCTGCAGTCTATGAGCCGGAGGGCCGCAGGCCCTACAGCTCGCCCTACGCAAATCACTCACGCTGTCAGTCTATCAGCCGGAGGGCCGCAGGCTTTACAGCTCGCCCTACGCGAACCACTCACACTGTCAGTCTAAGTCGGTGGGCCGCAATTTTGTATGCTTCCGTAACTTTGGTGACAATACTATAATATGTAGCTATTAACATTTGGGTTCATTTTATAAACATGCCTTCTTTTGGACCGACTATATAAACAAGCGAATCAGAGGGTTGTAGGCCAGAGCTCAGCGCTATCATGCTACTAATGGAATAATGTAACATGAAAACGAAGCTGAGGGCCGCAGGCCCTATAAACCCAGTGCTTCCAGGCTACGCGACGGAAGAGTGATTCTCTAAAACAAATTGGAGGGCCGCTGCCCCGACAGCTGGCCTTTGCGAAGGACGAAGGCACGAAGCGATAGCACGAGGCGCTACAGCTCGCGAGGCTGAGGGCCGAGCTGCCAGAGACCAGCACTACCATGCTACACAATGAAATAGCCTAACATGAAAACGAAACGGATGGTCATAGGCCACCTGCGAAGGACGAAGGCCGAGCCTTGCACAGGGCCGAAGGCCCGGAGCATCCAAAGATATAAATATTTAAATAGTTTGTTAATTCTGTTACAAGTTCTAAATGTACTGCTTTGGTGACCATACAGATGAAAATTGCAATGTAACCCTTCAATGTTTTGCTGTTTCGTACCTTGCTTGTTTTTATGTCGACGAACACGGTGTAATCGACTCCAGTGTGAAAAAATGGTTTTGCTTCATTGACACGAGCTGTTGGTAGATCGCCCATCAGCTGGTATTGTTTTTTCCCATCGATTTTTTGACATTTGATGCATTTTCTAACTTGTTGTTTGACCCTGTTGTTCCCGCCGATCACCCAGTACTCCTCTCGCAGTTTGCTTGCAGTTAGCTTGGCTCCTCCGTGAAATGTTTCCAAGTGGGCGCTTTCTATTAGTAGCGTAGCAAGACGTGATTTCTTAGGAATGATTTTTGGATGTCTCATTTCGTAAGGTAAATGGGCTCCTTCGAGGCGACCCCCCACTCGAAGGATGCTGTTGTTATCCATGAATGGATATAATGAGAAAAGTTTGCTCCTTGTTTCGACTTTGTTGTTTATCCGTAAATGTTCAATGTCCGCTCCTAATTCCTTGTTTTGAACGCTTCGAATTATAGCTAACTTTGCTTTCTTCACTCTTGTAATGTGATATAGCTTGGTAAGCCTTTATGCTTCAAAGTGAATGCCCTCAGTATGTAGGCCACGATTCTTGTTACTTTGGTAATTGAACTATGTTTTTCTAATAAGTTGTGTATTATGTTCTGTTGTAGTATATGTTTGTTTATGAGAACTTTCAAGCTCTATCTGAAAATCGGCTAACCAAGTCGGCCCTGACCACCATAGAGAATTATCTTTCAATTGCGATGCTGTTAGCCCTCTGCTTGCAGCGTCCGCGGGATTCTCTGACGATTTTACGTAACGCCATTGTTCTTCGGGCATCACCTGTTTTATTTGTTCTATGCGGTTAGCGACGAATGGTTTCCAGCGGCTGGGTTGACCTTGCAACCATCCAAGAACAATTTTAGAGTCACACCAGCCGAATGTTTGTACTGTATGCTGTTGTAAAGATGTTGTAATTTTTGCCATCAGCTTCGATAGTAGATGCGCTCCACATAACTCGAGATTCGGAAGTGTTAATTGTTTCTTGCTTGGGACGACTTTTGTTTTCGCTGCGACGAGAATGGGGTTGGTCTGTTGTTCAATTCGTGCATATACCACACAGGCGTACGCCTCCAGCGATGCGTCACAATCTTTGAGGATTTAGTAATGGAGTCGGCTTCATATCGTTTCCCCTCTGCCAAAGACTTTGGCCAAGAATTTGTACATTGACCAAACTTGTTTATAAAAACTATTTCATTAATCGATTCTTTGCAGTCTTGTAATCGTTATGTACCCGTAACAAGCTCCGTCAAAATGTCTGTATGTGCTATGTATGGATTCAAAACTCGTTCAAATACATCATGTATACAAAATATGCGATACTATTTCATATCTTGCCTTTATTTGTTTATATTACAACATTTTATTACATAAAATTGTTCAAGAAAATCAAGTACCAGCGAATCGATAGCAAAATCGGTTTCAAAAATATCGCACACAATTCGTATTTTCATTTTTGACTGATGGAGAAAGTTTGACATTTATTGTATTCTCGTATTTAAGGTTAATAAGGTCTACCCATCTTTAAATTTTGTAGGAAATATCAGACTTAGTGAATCAAGTAAGACAGAAGACTCTGCCTTGGTCTAATGTTAAGCTTATATGTAAGCCAATAAGGTTGAATATTTATTGCGCTTATTTGGAATACGTATTACGCGCGAAAATACATAGTGGTGTGAACGTTACTCTTTATGACACAATGTCGAGAGTAGGTATAAAATGTCGAGATACGGACACTTGTGTTTACGTATATTAGTGTTCTCACAGTAAGTAAATAAAAACACTGTCTTATCGAATTCAATAACTTCATTTTTACAAGTGCTACTTAACGCTAGTTGGACCTATATTATAAATTGTATTTAGGTACTTACTAAAATATCACTAAGGAATATCAATATCACCGGCCTTATTGCAAAATCTTGTATGTATACGCACCTACGCACCTTGTACCTACGTATACGTTGGCTTAATTGTGAATATTCTTACGAGTATTCACAATTAAGCCTCAGTGAGTTTTACCCCAGTTAACTAAAACTTTCTTACTACAACAAAATAAATAATACTCGTATGTACACTCGTATGGACATACATTGTTTTCTTTCACAACCGCTAATTAATATTATAATTGATTTACGGATTTCGAAATGCACGTGATTGACCAAGACTTTCCTTACAGTTACAGCCTTCGTAGTCAAAGATCGCGATAAACGAAAACATAATCAATTGAAGTAGGTTAATGGCAAGACATTCAGGCGGTTTTGTATTAAAATTGGTTGATTAATTAATAACTGTTACTAATTGTCTGTTTACTTTTATTTAAATACTCAAAACAACAATATATAGTACCAAGGTGCACGTCAATCTATGACGTTTAGAAAAATATATCGATACGATAATCTTCAGACACTTGAAAGCCATATTAATCGGTTCGATTACACCTACGTCGATAGTTTGAAATTGTGTCCGCATAGAAATTTTACTGTATTAGTGTGATAATTTAACTTAGTGTTGTGGTATTGTTTAAGTGTGCGTGAGTAGTAACGAGAAGAAGAAATGCATTTGTAGTTAGATCGTTTACATGTGTGCTACCTCGTCCCCCTCGGAAATTGGCAGAATGTTTTGTTAGGAAAGTTATAGCGATACCGTCTCCCCATACTAAATCCTCAAAGGTCACAATATCCGTGTAGTTGAATAGCGTCATTTAGTTTACATAATAGCCATCTAGGTATTTTACATTCATTGATTAGGTGTATGTCTTCTTGTATTTTGGACCATTCCATGCATATTTCATCTGGTACTGGCTGATCCCAGTGAATTGAGTGTTTCCAAACTTTCTGGAATAGTATTTTGAGCTTGGTGCTAAGCGGGGCGAGCCAGCCTAGCGGGTCAAAGAGCTTGGAAATATCAGATAAGAGTGTTCGTTTTGTTGGTTTGTTCTTCCGTTTCTTAATCTTACACTGAAAGGTGAAACTGTCCTCTGCGGAATTCCAACATAATCCGAGTGTTTTAGATATGTCATCTTGTTTAAAATTGATTAACAAGTTCTGCTCATCTTGCTTGTTTTGTATGTGTTCCAACACTTCTTGTTTATTCGACGACCATTTCCGCAAGTTGAATCCTGCTGTTTTTAATAATTCGGTTATGTCGTTAATCAGCTTTATTGATTGTTGTATAGAGTGCGACCCATGTATAAGGTCGCCCATATAGAATGATTCTTCCAATATTTTGGACGCTTCTGGGTAGTTCTCTCGTTCGTCACGCGCCAGCCTTTTTAGCGTCATCATGGCTAAATAGCTTGCACTTTTTGTTCCGTATGTCACGGTAGTAAGCTGAAATGGTGTTAGCGCCCCGTGCTCATCTTTCCAGATGATTTTTTGAAGGGGCTGGTCATCCTCGTGGACGAGGATTTGTCGGAACATTTTTTCTAGGTCGGCGCAGAACACAAACTCGTACTGCCTCCATTTAAGTAATAATGTTTGTAAATCCTTTTGCAAATTTGGGCCTCTGTACATCAAGTCGTTTAAGGAGTATCCTGTTGATGTTTTGCTAGAAGCATTGAAAATAACCCGGTACTTAGTAGAAAGTGATTCTGCGCGTTCCACAATGTGATGTGGGTGAAAGTACTCTATTGTGTTGTCCTTTACGGCAATTTTCATATGCCCTAAGTCGCTGTACTCTTTCATGAACGCTCTGTATGCTTCCGCTAATTTACTATGCTTCGGAAGCTTTTTCTCCGAGTGTTTAAATTGAGCGATTGCTTTTGTCTTGGATTCACCTAATTTTTCTTCGAAATTCGGCTTCATAGGTATACGCACTTTGTACCGACCGTCAACTTTTCTCTTCGTGTTTTCTTCAAAATGTTTCATGCATTCCATATCTTCCTGTGATAAATTCCCTTCTTCTGCTATATCTTCTACCTCCCAAAACTGTTGTATCTCCTCCAAGTTGTTAATAACTATATTACAATGGTAGGTCTCTAGCTCTTCCTCGTCGTTTCCACTCAAAAGCCATCCGAGTTGGCTCTCTTGCGCTAAGGGCTGCCATTCGTTTTCACCCTTTATTTTTCCTTCTAAAATGATCTGAGCGTGTACCACCGACCCTAAAAGCAGGTCTACCGGACGACTAACGTTAAAGTCCGGATCGGCCAAGTTAAGATCCTGGATCATAGGCCACGAAGGTTTTGGAAAGGTCTCGCCAGGTATGTTTTTCACCACTCTGTTCATTATAAAGACTTTTGCATTAAATGTGAAATTATTGTACATCGACATGCATTGTATTTTCAGCTTGCCCTTGCAGTCGTTTTCTTTTTCTCCTATTCCGTAGATGACGCCAGAACACTTGTCTCGTTTTATGTTAAGTATTTGAGCGGCTCGTTCTGTTATAAGTGAAATTTGGCTGCCTGGGTCGACCAGGGCCCGAAAGGTGTGGTAGGTGCCATTCGCGGCTTTCGTTTTCAGCATAGCGGTAGCTAGTAAAGTTTCACAAAACGAAGTTTGTGAAATGTTTGTTACGCTATTGTTTTCAGTATTTGAAGTAATTGCATTCGTTGCATAAGTTGAGGTCGATGGCTGAGCTGTTGATGTTGCATTTCTTGCACATGCCTCGTGCATTAAAGGGTTATGCTGACTCGAACATCTCTGACATGTTTTATTTGAATTGCAAACATTTCCATTGTGACTAAATAAGCAATTTATACACAAAGCGAGTTTATTGACCGTTTGGAGTCTTTTTTCTGCAGGCATCTGCAAAAAATGTCGACAGCTGTAGATCCCGTGCGGAAACTTGCACAACGGACATTTGATACTTGAAACGCGCATAGTTTTCGCAACTGTTACATTTCCGTAGCCCTTGTTGGTGCCACTAATGTTGTTGTGATACGGTCGATTATTGTATGACTGATTTGGTTTCTTCGTGTTGTTAAAGTTCGATCTGTTGATTGTAGCCTCTTGCTTCCTGCGGGATGTTTCTAGACTCGTAAACTTTCCTTCTAGGAAATCAAAGAATTGTTTTAGCACCGGCAATTCCCTTGAATTCTTCAATGATTCTATGTAGTCCTTATGCGTTTCTGGGTCTAGTTTTTGGGTTAAAATGTAAATCACCAACGGGTCCCACGTATCGATGTTTACTCCCAGATTCTTGACTGCATGCAGGCACTCAGTCGCGGTGTCATGCAGCTTCTTTATCTGAGCTAACGACTGTTGTTGCATTATAGGGAGCCCAAATAATATGTTAAGGTGAGAGTTAAAAATTAATTTAGTGTTGTAATATCTATTGTTAAGTATGTCCCAGCATACTGAATAATTTTCCGAACTTATCTGAAGATGTTGAATTAGCCTTTCCGCTTCTCCCTTTACTTTTGACTTTAAAAATTGCATTTTTTGAGCGTTTGATAAAGCTGAATTGTTATGAATTGCCTCACTGAATAAATCTTTGAAAGATACCCAAGAATTATAACTCCCAAAGAATATAGGAATGTCTAAGACAGGTGTTGATTTTACTTTATGTTTCACTGACCATACCTTTTTATTATTGTTTTTCTTCATCATGTTGTAAGTTTTTTCATGCATGTTAAACATACCTTCATACGTTGAATCGCTTTGAAGGCCTTCGCTTTCCATTTCCCAATGCAAATTATCAATAACTGACCAACGAGCCTCCAGTGACTTGAGAGCATCCTCGAGCTCCCATTTCTCCTCTAATAAATCAATCTGAATGCTATTCACGGTCCGCGCGAAAGCTATTATGTTGGCTTGCTGTTTGCGCATCATTTCGTCCATCTTACTTTCTGTTCCCCTCTGTTGTTTACCCAATTCCTTATCTCTTACCTCGGCGCTGGATGCTGGCTTATCGCTCTTAGCGGATGTATCCACCAGGTCCTTGTTAAGAGTTGTAGATGCGCTCGCATCTGAAAGATTCAGGTCGGTCTTGGCTTCGGAGCTCTTCTCCTGTAGTCCTTGCAACCCTGCTGTCAGCTTCGCGTGGAAACTAGTATAAGTTTCCTTTGTACTCTCATAAATTCTTTCCGTGAAATACGAATTGGAACGACTCTCTACCATACTTATCTGTTCGTGGTTAAACTGGAACTCATTCCACAATTCGCTTAACTCGTCTAAACGTGTTTTAAAATATTCATGCTTCGCCTTTCGAGTCGAGCTATCTTTCTTAAAGTTAGAGAAAGATGTCTCCATCCGTTGTTGAATCTCTCCTTGACGCTGAATGTAAGCCATCTTTACTGACGAAGGTGCAGTATAATAAGGAAAGATCTTACTTGAATATCTCTTTGCGTTGCTCTGTTACTGCCAATACCACCACTGTTGCTGTTGAGACTCTGCTACTCCTCTCCCCCAACAATGGCTCCGATCGCTGCAGCACTCACTCGTTGAAAGTTCGTTCACCTCACACGGCTTTATCAACCACGGTATCAAAACGCGCGAGGCCCTAAGTTCGAAGGACCATGTGCGGGTGCGGGCTCACGATGAATGTTAAAAGTCGAGAGGAAAGTAGAGAAAATGTTTATTGTTCTTAAAGTGTTAAATGAATGAATATTAAAGTTGTATGAATGTTTAAAAATATGTTGAAAATGTTAATGTTTGGTCGAATGCACCCGGCCGGTTCGGATCCGAAAAGTGCACTGAATTTGGGTTATTGCGAACTATTGGTCAACGCGTATTCTGCTGAGCCGGCGCACGCGCCGCACGCGGCACAAAACGTGTTGAAGGTGCATTGCACCGAACACGACAAGTGACAAGTATTAGTAGATTTTTAACTGGGGATATATTATGCTTGTCTTTTAGTAATCAGGACCGGCTTCTAAACACTTGCACTTGCAGTTTTGCTAATACTAAGCACTTATAGAATGTTTACACACATTTGAGAAGTGTAAGTACTAAGTAACAAGTACTAAGCATTAGCTACTAAGCCCGTGTAAACCTAGCATTTATGGTTGTGTCCATAGTGAAAATTGCACAGCGTGTCCTTCCCTAGTACTCTATACACCCCTGGGTGCTTAGCCAAGTTGCCAGTCGCTAGCGCCTGCTAGCGCATCGTAGTTTTCCCTCTTTGTCGCACTAATATGAAGGAGTGACAGAGAGGGAAAACCACGATGCGCTAGCAAGCGCTAGCGATTGGCAACTTGGCTAAGCATCCTGGTCTACACGACCCTGAGTCCCCGATGCCACCCTGTATTCCCCTCTGTGACATAATCACATTGTTATTGACACAAGGACCAATAGGACAAAATAGGACCAAAATGCCAACAAAGTGGTAGAATAAAAACTAGAAAAACAATTTTTTTGGGTACCTACCTCCCCAGCCGAACTGGTGAAGTGAGGATGATTTTATTAATTTGGTGTAATCCTACAGTGTGGGATATCGTTGAATAGGTCTCTTAATAAGAATAAGGGTCATGAAATAATAGTTATTTGTTTTACTAGGGAACAAAGTGATTGTTTAACTCTCGTGCAAATATTGAAACCCGAGCAAGCGAAAGATTCCAGAATTTGAACCACGAGCGCAGCGAGTGGTTTATAAAATGGAATCTTGAGCGATGCGAGGGTTTTAAGGCACGAGAGTTGAACAAGCTTTGCTGCCGAGTGAAACACAACATTTTTTACCACACTAAAGCGAGGAAACATGCGAAATAAAATTAAAACAGAACAAAATAGAAGGTATTTATTTGCAAGTCCTCAACTTCCAAAAAATAAACAAATCAACAAATAATAAAACAATAACCTCAACTATTTATCTTGGCGTGTCAATGCTTAAAAATTCAGGATAATTCCAAAATGAGACTCATGTAGTTATTGGCGAATTTTCTGTGATTTTCGGAATTATCTCACTTTCGCATCTCGCAATTACCCGAAAACTTGAAAATTAAGAGTGAAAGAAAACAAGACACGACCGAACTCGTTTAGATTTTAAAAGAAAAAAATATTCGGATGCGTTCTGAAATTTGCACAGTGTCAACACTTTATTTTTCCTATTGTTTTTATTTGTCGTATTTTTAGAACTTTTCATTAAAAGCCTTTTACAACAAAATGTGGTATTTAATTTGGATTTTAGCACATTGAATAGGTATAATATTATTAAAGGTTCATGTGTATGAATCTGTTTGAAACTACGTACGTTTTCGAACGTACTGTCTAGTTCAAACGTCAAAAAGCTTATTGCACTCTCAGGCCGTATAAGTTATTGCTTTAGTCTACCCAGAAGATTAAAAAAAAATACTTTAATCTCTAGAGATTAAAACACAGTTTTGCGCTCTGAAATTGAAAGACAAACAGCGTGTTTACGAGCAGTGTGGTGAAAAGTTTTTTTCTAAAGTCATTATTTTCGGAGATAACCACTCCAGACCAGAATAAAAAAAATGTTTCTTCCCCCTCTAACTTTTGATCCGTGGGTCCAAAAACTATGTAAAAAATCATAAATAGTGGACTTACAGAATACTTTAAAATAAAACTAATTCGAACATAATCGGCCCAGCCGTTTTCGAATAACTACGGAACCCTATTCTGAGCATGGCCCAACATGCTATTGGCCGGTTTTTTATTGTTCCCTGGGTTAACAAAAAACGGTAACTACGTTAAGCATTTCTCATTGATAATTTGCAGTGAACCCGTCGATGTGCACAGTCCAGAGTGTGGACGTAGACCCGTGTGCCAAGGGAACCAACTTATGCAGCCTCTTCAGGAACAAACCCTACACACTGTCCGTCGACTTCACTCCGAGTAAGTTTGGTGTTGGGAATTTTCAACAGGAAACATCCTGAAAACCTGATTCTTCCAGATCTGGACGTGTATTTCGCTCATTTGAACGAGCACAAGCTGATACGATCTAGATAACGTAGTAAGTTCATACAACAAAAAACGTGACGTAATGAAATTTTTTAGGCTATATTATTTTTGGCCGTCTGGTAACGGCAGTAAGAATACATGTGTCACCACCCCAACTCTTCCTGCGGGTGTCGTAAGAGTCGACTAAGGGATTTAAGTGTCACTCACCATTATTTGATAAAAGATTGATGATGGGCAGCAGCGTCATCATAGTGGACACATTACTGCGATCGCCAATCCGCTTGCCCAGCGTGGCGATTATGGGCATTTACCTCCTAATGCGTCTATACGCATCTTTGAAAGATACGCAGAGTAAATGGAGAGGCCTACGTCCAGCAGTGGACTATCATAGGCTGATGATGATGATGATATTATTTTTGTTAAGACATTGTGGGATATATTTTTATTATCTAGATCGAATCAGCTAGAGATTCTGATTCGAATGAGCCCAAGCACGTCCAGATCTGAAAGAATCAAGATTTCGGTTCGGTTGTAGGTATCAAACGCCCCGTTTCGTTGGTTTTTGAACGAATAACGAAGAGTTCAGTATATTTGCTTAAATACTAACATGTATTTTCTCAAACATGCAATGAAATGTTGTAGTTAAGTGCCAAAAAAGTGGCCGGGAAGTAGCTCGTTGCCGGCCTAGGCCGGCAAGTACCTCTTTTTTAATTTTCATTTGACATAGGGTTGTGACCTGGCATCTTGGCTTTTAGCCAATAAATATCTGTAAGTAATATTAGTTTAAAAAAAATGATTGGCAAATTTTTGCAGTTATAATTAGGTATTTAAATTATATAATTTAAAATAAATGTATAATAACTACTAAAAATAATATTTAAAAAGCAGTATTATACGGCGCGATCCGTCGGCCCCGATCACTGCATGCGATTAATTGGACCCAACCGATCGCGTCGTCTAATACCGCTTTTTTAAATAAAAAATTTGCAACTTTCAAACAGGTCAATCTTAAAAAAAAAATTAGGTGTCGCTGTCGTATTTGACTTTTGTTGTGTTCCAAAGACTTAGTTATGTAGTTGACTTATAATTTCTTAGAAAGGTGATAATTTTTTTTTCTCAAACATGCAATGAAATGTTGTAGTTAAGTGCCAAAAAAGTGGCCGGGAAGTAGCTCGTTGCCGGCCTAGGCCGGCAAGTACCTCTTTTTTAATTTTCATTTGACATAGGGTTGTGACCTGGCATCTTGGCTTTTAGCCAATAATTATCTGTAAGTAATATTAGTTTAAAAAAAATGATTGGCAAATTTTTGCAGTTATAATTAGGTATTTAAATTATATAATTTAAAATAAATGTATAATAACTACTCAAAATAATATTTAAAAAGCAGTATTATACGGCGCGATCCGTCGGCCCCGATCACTGCATGCGATTAATTGGACCCAACCGATCGCGTCGTCTAATACCGCTTTTTTAAATAAAAAATTTGCAACTTTCAAACAGGTCAATCTTAAAAAAAAAAATGAGGTGTCGCTGTCGTATTTGACTTTTGTTGTGTTCCAAAGACTTAGTTATGTAGTTGACTTATAATTTCTTAGAAAGGTGATAATTTTTTTTGTTTCATTTCATTGCATGTTTGAGAAAAGCATTATACATACCTCGGCCATGAAGTGACGGGTTGCCGTCCGAATACTATCCGGCCTCGCTTCGCTCGGCCGTCTACATATATTCGGCCGGCAACCAGTCACTTCCCGGCCTCGGTAGTAATGTACTATTTCAATACATTACTTATCTATGATACATTTGCAATCGTAACTAGCTTTACATTCCATAATTTCCATTATATTGATTCTCGCTGTATTTGGTATCCGTCTATTTACATATAATGATATAATGTTATTGAAATTGCATATACACGTGTGTTTACATATACGTGTATGTAATAATGTAGGTCGAAGGTTATACGTTCGCAACGTTATTGCCGGATGCTTGTTATTTTCTTAGACCTGGCCAATTGATTAAATGGCAATTGCTGCAACGTAGCAGCTTACAAAGGGGTCGAACGCAGGTCGCATTCCCGGATGCATTATATCAACAGAATAACGTTTAAATAATTATTTTGAATCCTGAGTGCATATTAACTTGGAAGTAGGAGTATATCTTCTCCATTTTAATTTGACTTTATAAAATTGCCGCAGATTAGGTCACAAAGGATCCAAATAATATTTTTTCGGCGAGGGCGTTAATTGAAGCCCGAATGAAGCGATGGATTCCACAATTGTTTCCAAAAGTTGTAAGGCATTCTAAAGTGGAATCTTAAGCGAAATGGGGAATTCAAGTGTTACCGCCCAAGACGAAAATAATTTTGATAATAATATGCTTTTCACATATGAGAAAATTAATTATATATTATGTATTTCATATTTATGCACATATTTGATTCTGAAAAAATCGTAATAGATTTTAAACGTCAGGTATATTTATTTTCAAATTTCATTGTTATTTTTTAGATTGGCAACAGAAAGTTCTAGAACAGAAAAATGCTACTTTGTTCCCTGATAGCAGGGGAAAAGACCCCCTTTTGGATAGGTGGTGTAAAAGAATTTTTTTTATTGCTTCACGCTAAGTATTTATACTTAACGTGAACATTTATAAATGTTAAATGAATTCTTATAATAATATATATAGTAATAATGTAGTGTAAGGACAGATAGCCTATTTACTTTATCTTAAGATGATTATACATAAAGAGTTTATTGAACTTCTCGCTCTCATGTGTCAATAGCAACTATCTACAATTAACTCCTCCTTGTGTTGTGTTTTGTTCCTCACTGCTGAGGGTTGTGACCTCCACGAATTAATCTTTGGACGATTATTTTCCATTTGTGACGGTACAGTTGTGAGACATGCGCTCACTATGGGCCTGATCAAAAAACTTTAGTTGAAGAGTTTTAAAAAGGTTCACAAAAGAATTACAAGTCTCGCTAAGAATATAAAATAAATATTATATTTTTTCCCGGAATATAATCAAAATGCCGTGTAGTGAGGGCAGTGCCTATGAATACATTTGGTGTCGTAGGAGTCGACTAAGGGATTGAAGTCTCCCTGACTATTTATTTATCTAAGATTGATGATGGGCATCAGCATCATCATAGTGGACACATTATTGCGATCGCCCATCCGCTTGCCCAGCGTGGCGATTATGGACATTTACTTCCTAATGCGTCTATACGCATAGTTTATAGGAGAAGTCTACGTCCAGTAGTGGACTGAGATAGGCTGATGATGATATATAAATTTACGCTTTACAAATTTATAAAGCATCTATTTACATTCTTTATTGTACACAAAACACGGATAAAAATACAGATATTTGCAAAAAAAATTACAGGTACAAAAGCAAACTTGTCCCTGTAAGGGATTTATTTCTTCCAGTGAACGTTGGAGCAAAGGAGTTACCTATAGGAAGCAAAATATAGACAAACATAATGTATCGTGTACAGTGGTGAATGTATTTGAGTAATACCAAAAAGTTATCTGAGATGAAGTCATACATCCAATACACATATAATAAAATAGGTAATACATATACCCACATAAACTAGACATCAATAAATAGAAGACTCAACCAATTCACAAAATGTCGGAGATTCTCAACTTTTTCAAATTGTTCTCCGCTACGTACGCTACGTTTATCTATGTGTATTATAATAGTGCGCCGACCTGATTCCAGGGTTCTCCGCCCAGAACCTGCGCCTGGCGATGTACGGGGACGACGACAACGATGGGACCTTCGACAAGGCGGTGAAGACCGTGGCCGACCCCTGCCAGCTCATGTCGTGTCCTGTCGACAACGGCGTGCCGCGGTTCTTCAATATGCATTTCTCGCTGGATAAAACCCATGGCACTGTGAGTCAACTTACTTTGGGTCCGTAGTAAACTAGGAGGCACATCATCAGCCTACCTCACTCCATTGCTGGACGTAGGCCTCTCCTATTAACTATGCGTATAATCGCCACGCTGGGCAAGCGGGTTGGCGATCGCAGTATTGTGTCCACTATGATGACATTGATGAAGTTGCTGGGAGGAATAGTCAGTGACACTTCAATCCCTTAGTCGGCTCTTACGAAACCTGGAGGAAGAGTTGGGGTGGTGACAAATGTATTCTTACTGCCGTCACCGATCAGTACATGATTACTGACTCTTGTTATTATTTAAATAAATAAATATCTTGGGACATCTTACACAAATCAACCTAATCCCACGGTAAGCACAATTAAGGCTTGTAATGTGGGTACTAGGCGACGATAAATATAATAGATAGATACATATAGCTACTTATATACATAGACAGCCATGACCAAGGAACAAATATTTGTGATAAATAAATACACAAATAATGCCCTCGCCGGGATTCGAACCCGGAACCTCCAGCTTCGTAGGCAGGGTCACTACCAACTAGACTACGGAGGCTGACAGGCTCATTTACCCATTCTTCTAGTTATTTGTGATCACTTTTAGCTCGGTTGCCCTGAAAACCAGTGTCGTGACATCTGACATGACATCCTTGCTGAGTGACATCCTTTTTGATGTACAAATACTTACTGTTTCTACTTGTATATATTGCTCTGTGGCACCAAATTAACCATTCTTATTCTTTTTAATATTATAGTTTCGCCATGTCCGTCTTTCTGTCCGCAGTATAGCTCCTTGGTCGTCAGTACTAGTTTTAATTTGGTCCATACCCATATTGAAAATTTCTAGTACTGTCAGCTTAATTGACATGTATAATTGACATGTACCAATTAAGGCTTGTTATGTGGGTACCAGGCGACGATATATATAATAGATAGATACATATAGATACTTAAATACATAGACAGCCATGACCAAGGAACAAATATTTGTGATAAATAAATACACAAATAATGCCCTCGCCGGGATTCGAACCTGGAACCTCCAGCTTCGTAGGCAGGGTCACTACCAACTGGGCTACAGAGGCTGACAGAACATAATCAAAACATTTTTTACCCAACTCTGGTCCACAGTTACTTATATACCGTAATACCACAGTAGACGATTTGTGCTAGGCTTGGTACTCTGCTCCTAGTCGGCTCGTCTAGCGTACCTAGATCCCAATCTGGGATACGAACTGACAAGCAAGTAAATATTTAATTCTGTTCTAGGCAAAGTTTCCTGTGAAATTCAAGCTCTGGAACGCGGACGACGAAGCGCAGGCGTGCTGTTTCACATTCAATGTCAAACTTAAGAAATAAACATGAAGTACACAGTCTCTACCTGTTTTTTGATTTTTACCTGTTTTTTTTGGTAGTGTACTACCTAAATGTAGAGAAGCGCCCTCTATAGCAAATTCAACGCAACGGAGAGTTGTCGAGTTTGCGGACGATTGTGGTAGACACACGTCTTTGAGTGGCTTAAGGTTGTAGTACCTTCGAAACATTGAGTACAGATGTCGCTAGTGATTAGTTATTATGTATAAAATTTTGTTAGTTTAGAGAAAAGAAAAGTTTTTAGGTATTTACGTGTTTTTAAGAAAATCTTAGTTGTGACAGCCATATTAAACAAAAAGGGGGTACAATTATTACAGAGGTATGTAATGTTTTTATTATGAATTGTTTTAAATAAATTAATTAAACGACAAAAAGGTTGTCGAAACCTGAAAACTTTATTTGACAATGACATAATAGACTTTGACAGATTTGACAGTAACGCATCTGTCGTAGTTTCTTTGGCCTCGAACTCCAATTAGTGGTATAGTTGCCCCCCAGCTTAAAAATGTTGACCGTGTACACCGTGTACCGTCAACGAACAATGTTGCTTACCACTTTTCGACTCTTATATTCAATGGTAATAAAGTCTAAAAGTAAATCATAAATCATTTATTTTGCGTGAGCCAGATTTTCAGTTTATGTATACAAAAACGTCTTCCTTATTCAACAACCATACACAAACATGCTGCAAACATTATTTTAATATTATATTTCTACACACATCATATCACTGTACAATTTTTATTATATTACAGTCCTTTTTTCGTCCCAGCTACAATTTCCTATTTCACCGTTTCTCGTGTGATAAACCTAGTGATAGGTCGTTGCCGCTAATTTCCCAATCTTATTTTTTTGATAAAAAGAAAGTAAGATGGGTCCAGCTATCTTGAAAGAAGAGTTTGTCAAAGCCTTAGCGAGTATTCATAATGGTAAAGCGGCAGGGGATGATGGAATTTATATCGAAATGATAAAATACTCATTTTGTGAGCCGATGATTCAGGAAATTTTCGAAATTATTCAAAACATATATATCACAGGACAAGTACCAATAGATTTCTTACTTAGCAAAACAGTAACTATACCAAAAAAACTTAACACGCTTAAATGTGAAGAACATCGAACATTAAATCTCATCTCACAAGCATCCAAAATACTTCTAAAAATAATTCAGAACAGATTGCGACCAATAGCCGAAAACCACCTTGGACCAGATCAGTATGGCTTTAGACAGAATAAGGGTACAAGAGAGGCCATTTTAGCTCTTAGGTTAATAATTGACAGACGGCTAGAGTTAAATCTGGACACACATGTAGCATTCATAGATCTCGAAAAGGCTTTCGACAAAGTGGACTGGAAAATATATGATGTGTATCCTGCAGGAGGTCGGAGTCGATTACAGAGACCGAAAAAATTATATACGAACTGTATAAGAACCAGGAGACCGTCATTGAAGTGGGAGAAGAGAAGGGGAGGGCCAAGATCAAACAAGGGGTCAGACAAGGGTGTCCACTCTCACCTCTCATATTCAATATTTTCGTAGAACGGGCCATACAGGTAGTAAAAGAGTCAAAATTTAGGGGGCGTTAAAGTGAATGGGGGTAAACATTCAATTCATTCGATTTGCAGACGGACATCGCAGCATTCGCCGAAGATAGTAATCAGTTACAGCAATTAGTAATAAAAATGGATGAAATTTTCAATTTGATCGGACTTAAGATAAACTGCAGTAAAACTAAAACCATCACTATCGCTAAACGCAGAACCGTAAATAATAACCCAATCACAATTCGAAATATGACAATAGAACAAGTAAAGAAATTTAAATATTTAGGAAGCATCATTACCAATGACTCCAGATGCACTGCTGACATCATACAGAGAATTGCTATAGCCAAAAAAGCGTTCAATAACAAAAAACACCTTCTTAAAGCACGCATATCAAGGACTGCAAAAAAACGCCTAATTAAGATCTACATCTGGAGCATTGCGTTATATGGGAGTGAGACGTGGACGCTGACACAAAGAGACAGAGAAAGGCTGGAAGCCTTCGAAAT